>CM054148.1:50085978-50130978 GCA_028751875.1 Rapana venosa | reverse complement strand
CTCCACCGCCTGTACTCTTCTCTCCAAATCTGCAGTCAGGGTCCATGATTCACAGGCATACAGAAATATAAATATGACAAGGGAGCGCATTAGTCTAATCTTGGAGATAAGTGAGATATTTTTATCTTTCCAGATGGTGTTTAGTTTTGACAGTGCTGTTATTGTCTGTGCAGTCCTACATACTACTTCTGGCTTGGATCCCTGGTCTGATACAATGGCTCCCAGGTACTTGAAGCTTTGAACTGTTTCCAGCTTCTGGTCATTAACCCTGATATCAGTGCTAATGCCGTTGGTGTTATTAGTCATCAGTTTGGTCTTCTCTGCACTGATTTCCATGCCGTATGTTTTGGAGGCCTTATTTAGGTGTTCTGGTAGGCTGGCAAGCTCTTTTTCTGATCCTGCTATTCCATCAATGTCATCTAGGAAGCGGAGGTTTGTGATCGTCCTGCCACCAATGCTGACTGATCCTTCATGATGTTCCAGTGCATCAGCCATGATTCTCTCAAGGAAGATGTTGAAAAGAGTGGGTGAGAGTAGACAGCCCTGCCTTACTCCAACTGTTGTTCGAAACCATTCTCCAATGTTGTTGTTGTACACTGCACTGGTGGCCTCGCTGTACAGCTGTTTGATGACTCTGATCAGGTTTGCATTGATGCTGTACAAATTCATGGTTGCCCACAAAGCTGCATGCCACACCCTATCAAATGCCTTCTTAAAATCGATAAATACATGGTAAAGGTCTTGTTAATGTTGAAGGTACCGCTCACATAGTATTCTGGGGTTGAATATCTGTTCTGTTGTGCTGCGCCCTGCTCTGAAACCTGCTTGTTCCTCAGCAATGATGGTCTCTGCTTGTGGCTTCAGTCTATTCAATATTATCTGCAGCATGACCTTGCTTGGGTGGCATATGATGCTGATTGTTCGGTAATTATGGCATTGTTGTAGATTTCCTTTCTTAGGGAGGGTGATGATGAGTGACTGTGTCCATGGTGTTGGCCATTTTCCTGTCTGCCAGATCTTGTTGCAGATTCTTAGTAGGGCGCTGATCATGGTTTCCCCTCCAGCTTGAACCAACTCAACTGGAATGTTGTCAGCCCCTGCTGACTTCCCCTTTTTCAGCGATCTGACTGTTGTTTCCACTTCTTCTCGGAGGATAGGGTGACTGTCTGTGTCTTTGCTTGCGGGTACATTAAGGACTATATATATATATATAGCCGTAAGGGCGGGCACTGGATGTAAAATAAAAAAAAAAGCACATGGGTGCTTATTCATTATCCTCGAAATAAAAGAATTTGTCGTTGTCATTGCCATTGTCATTGTCATTGTCTGCCAGGTTTCGAGGCTTTCCTAGAGGCACTGGACACTACCCAGCAGGGAGACATCGCCGAGAGACTGAAGACAACCTTGAGGGAGAAGAACGCTAACGCGGCTCTGACCAACACTGCAAGTCTGGACAAAATCAAAAATGTTGGAGCAGACGTCGCCACAAGCCCCCGCACCCACCCCCACCACCCACAAAATGCACATGTAGTAGCACCCTCCTGCTCCTCCTCCTCTGCATCCTCTCCTCAGTACATCGTTGGGCCCAAGGATGCTGCTGGATTTGCTCCATCTGCTGGTCGCAGTGATGCCTCTCCACCATTTTCGACCAGACTGAGTCGGTGAGATTGTTGTTGTACTTGCTGATTTCTTATTGTTGTTAATGTTGTTGTTGTTATTGGTGGTGGTGGTGGTGGTGGTGGTGGTGGTGGTGGTGGTGGTGGTGGTGGTGGTGGTGGTGGTGGTGGTGATGTTGGTGATGATGTTGGTGATGGTGGTGGTGTGGTGGTGGTGGTGGTGGTGGTGGTGGTGGTGGTGGTGAGTATCACATAATGATGCCTGTATTTTTTGGATCAGTGGTCTAGAGGTAACGTGCCTGTCTAGAAAGCAAAAAGTCCGGTCGGAAGTGTGCGGTGGTTCAAATCCCGTTTGGGCCCGAAACTTTTGCCCCCCATCCATTAGACCATGAGTGGTGGCCTGGGCGCTAGTCTATCGGATGAGACGATAAACCGAGGTCCCGTGTGTTCCACAAATTTATTCAGCGCACGTAAAAGAGCCCACGGCAACAAGAGAGTTGTCCCTGGCACAATTCTTAGAAAAAAGCCACTCTGATAGGGAAACAAATACAGTTGCAGACCCCCCCCCAAAAAAAAGGTGGCGCTGCTCTTGTGGCGACGCGCTCTCCCCGGGGAGTGCAGCCCGAATTTCACGCAGAGAAATCTCGTGACTTTAAGTGGTAAAAATAAATAAGTATATATATATATATATATATATATACATATATAAAGTAAGAGAAAAACGTGCTTGATGAAGACGAAGGTGATAAGCTGGCCAACCAGTGAAAGAGAACATTGATGCTTAACGCAGAGTGCAGAGCGTCTAGAGGAGCAGACTTTGCCTCATCTATAGGCAGTCTTCTGCTGTTCTATAAATTATAGCTTCAGTTTCTCTTTGCCAGGACTTTGCCTCATCTATAGGCAGTCTTCTGCTGTTCTATATAGCTTCAGTTTCTCTTTGCCAGTCCTTTGCCTCATCCATAAGCAGTCTTCTGCTGTTCTATATAGCTTCAGTTTCTCTTTGCCAGTCCTTTGCCTCATCTACAGGCAGTCTTCTACTGTTCTATATAGCTTCAGTTTTTCTTTGCCAAGGATTTTGGGTCATCTATAAACGGTCCTCTGCTG
Organism: Rapana venosa; assembly: GCA_028751875.1. Taxonomy (NCBI): domain Eukaryota; kingdom Metazoa; phylum Mollusca; class Gastropoda; order Neogastropoda; family Muricidae; genus Rapana; species Rapana venosa. Next base: position 50,128,258 of record CM054148.1, on the reverse strand, counting down.
TTCTATATAGCTTCAGTTTCTCTTTGCCAAGGATTTTGGGTCATCTATAAACGGTGTTCTGTTGTTCTATATAGCTTCAGTTTCTCTTTGCCAAGGATTTTGGGCCATCTATAAACGGTCTTCTGCTGTTCTATATAGCTTCAGCTTCTCTTTGCCAGTACTTTGCCTCATCTACAGACAGTCTTCTGCTGTTCTATATAGCTTCAGTTTCTCTTTGCCAGTCCTTTACTTCATCTATAGGAAGTCTTCTTCCTTTTCTATATAGCTTCAGTTTCTCTTTGCCAGTTCTTTGCTTCATCTATAGGCAGTCTTTTGCTGTTCTCTATAGCTTCAGTTCCTCTTTGCCAGTACTTTGCTTCATCTATATGCAGTCTTCTGCTGTTCTACATAGCTTCAGTTTCTCTTTGCCAGTACTTTGCCTCATCTATAGGCAGTCTTCTGCTGTTCTATATAGCTTCAGTTTCTCTTTGTCAGTACTGTGTCTCATCTACAGTCTTCTGCTGTTCTATATAGCTTCAGTTTCTCTTTGCCAGTACCTTGCCTCATCTACAGGCAGTCTTCTGCTGTTGTAAATAGCTTCAGTTTCTCTTTGCCAGTCCTTTGCCTCATCTACAGGCAGTCTTCTGCTGTTCTATATAGCTTCAGTTTCTCTTTGCCAGTACCTTGCCTCATCTACAGGCAGTCTTCTGCTGTTGTAAATAGCTTCAGTTTCTCTTTGCCAGTACTTTGCCTCATATATAGGCAGTCTTCTGCTGTTCTATATAGCTTCAGTTTCTTTTTGTCAGTACTGTGTCTCATCTACAGTCTTCTGCTGTTCTATATAGCTTCGGTTTCTCTTTGCCAGTCCTTTCCTCATCTATAGGCAGTCTGCTGCTGTTCTATAAATTATAGCTTCAGTTTCTCTTTTGCCAGCACTTTGCCTCATCTACAGTCTTCTGCTGTTCTATATAGCTTCAGTTTCTCTTTGCCAGTCCTTTGCCTCATCTACAGGCGGTCTTCTGCTGTTGTAAATAGCTTCAGTTTCTCTTTGCCAAGGGTTTTGGGTCATCTATAAACGGTCTTCTGCTGTCTATTTAGCTTCAGTTTCTCTTTGCCAAGGATTTTGGGTCATCTATAAGCGGTCTTCTGCTGTTCTATATAGCTTCACTTTCTCTTTGCCAAGGATTTTGGGTCATCTATAAGCGGTCTTCTGCTGTTCTATTTAGGTTTCTCTTTGCCTGGAACTAACAGTGACTGCCTTTCATTTTTTCCGCTGCCTTGCTTAGTAATCTTCAAGACAAATTGTAGGGACATGGTTTCCATGTCAAATTTGGTTGGGTTTTTTTGTTTGTTTTTTTCATCACAGTTGGTTTTGTATATAACGTTAAAATAATTGGATGTATCAATGACTCACCTGAGGCGGTGCTGAATGTCCTGTGAAGCATTAACAGCAACAATAGCGCAGACTCCACTCTCCCCAAAAGTCCTTTGGATGAGACTATAAACCGAGGTCACGGGTGCGAACGCACGCAGAACATTTTGCGCACACGTTAATACCGGTTCCACTTTTCGGAAGAGTTTGGCCATTGTGTGTTAGTAGGAACTGATGACAAAATTTACAAAACTGCATACACACGGGGACTGGATAAAAAAAAACCCGCATGAGTGCTCATTCCATTATCCTCGAAATAAAAGAATAAATAAAAGAATAAATATAATCAACTCTCTCTCTCTCTCTCTCTCTCTCTCTCTCTCTCTCTCTCTCCTCTCTCTCTCTCTCTCTCTCTCTCTCTCTCTCTCTCTCTCTCTCTCTCTCTCTCTCTCTCTCTGATTTTTGAATGATGAATGTTGGTGAGACCTATTCCCCTTTTCCTTTTGAAGACCTTATGATTTTTGCAGTTCATTTGTTTTCTGTATTTGCAAGATTCAGCGCGGATCATCATCATCAGTAGTAGTAGTAGTAGTAGTAGCAGCAGCAGCAGCAGCAGCAGCAGTAGTAGTAGTATGTGTGTGTGTTTCATGTTGTTGAATTTTTTAATGTATTTTTGTTTCTGCTTTGTTGTTAGATTAGGGTTTTTCGTATTCTGATTGTAATCCCTAATAAAGGTGAGAACTAGATGTAAAAAAAAAAATTTAAGGGCACCAGTGCTTATTCATTACTTTATTTCTGTTACACTGCAGAAGTCGGAGCATCACTAGGACGCCGTTAACACCCCCACTGACGGAGACCGAGCTGGATGATCATCTGGCACGACTGAAGACTTTGCTGCAGAAAATCAGCACAACGCACAGTGATCGCTACTGCAGAAAAGAGGCTCAGGATCTGTTGGGTAATGCCTCTCTGTCTCTCTGCTTTTCTCTCCCTCTATCTGTCTGTTTTATCTGTCTGTCTGTCTGTCTGTCCTGTCCTATCTGTCTGTCTGTCTGGTTTTTTTCTCTCTGTCTCTCTGTCTCTGTCTCTCTGTCGCTCTCTGTGTGCATATGTATGTATGTATGTATGTATGTATGTATGTATGTATGTATGTATCTATATATACATATATCTATAAAATTGTTTGTGTGTGTGTGTATATATATATGAATCTGAAGCCTGTCTGATTTTCCAAAAGTATCTTATTTGTCTCCAGAAATTTGGACAACCTCATGTTTAATACAGCAGTGAAAAGTTTCCCAATTAGACTCAACAAAGTCATACCTCTATAACTACCACAGTCGTATTTGTCTCCTTTCCCCTTATAAACAGATTTTATAAGGCCAGCCATCCAAACATCTGGAATCTTTCCAGTATCCAAAACTCTATGAAACAGTTTGCTGTACAACGTTTTAAGCACTTATTTACTATACTTGACATAATCAGAATAAACATTATCTATACCTGCTGCCTTACCACTTAAGGCATTAAATCAAGGGCAGTTTCCACTTCACACACACACACACACACACACACACACACACACACACACACACACACACACACACACAGGTTATACACTTTGGCGGGGGTGATAGAATTGTGGCTGTTGAAGGCAGGGAAAAGCTATGAGATGAAACAGGAGAGGAAAATCTTAGGTTTGAAATAAATGTCTTGAGATTGGATTTTAAAGTGTCATAAGAAGGCTTTTGGCGAAGAGAGAGGGGAAGGTCATTCCAGATCGATGGACCAGAAAATTATTAATAGAGAAAGAACGACGGCCGACTGTGGATTGGTTGAATTTAGGTATTGGTAAGCACAAGGTATCTGCAGCAGAGCGGAGGGAACGAGAAGAAGTGTACAAGTAAAGACATTCACAGAGGTAGGGGGGTGCTGTTTTGTGGAGACATTTGTAACAGAGGGTACTGATCTTACAGTTTACTCTCTGAGGCACAGGCAGCCAGTGGAGAGATGGTACACACAGCACACTCACAAACCCTACACATATCATCACCATGCTTACGCTTTTGGGAAGAGAGCACAGAGGCACAGCCACACACACACACACACACACACACACACACACACACACACACACTCGCACTCACACTTACACACAAATACACACACGCGCACACACACACACACACATGTTCAAGGAGATTTTTCCCCTTGTAGTTAATATCCATGCCAAATCCACTGCCCTGAAATTCCTTCGCATAAGACTATAAACCAAGGTTCAGTGTGTGCACATGTTCCAAAACTGCATGATCACAGGGACAAGATGTAAAAAAAAAAGCACATGAATGCTTATTCATTATCCTCAAAATAAAAAGATTTTATACTTTTAAAAAAAACACCACACAGACACACATATACATACACACACGCACATACGCATGCGCGCACACACAATGGCTGACAACATTTACAAAACAGCATGCACATGGGGACTGGATGCAAAAAAAGCACATGAGTGCTTATCCATTATCTTTAATATAAAAGAATAAATATATAAATAAATACACCATCCGACGTAAGGCTGCTCACCCGTATTAGAAATTCGCACTTTTCCTTCTGTTTTTCCATACGACTCTTATATTAATACTTCACGTACTAAGGCATCCCCAGAAATAAAAAAAATACTTTTTGTGAAAGACTAGACTCTGACTCAAACCCATATAATATTGCACAAATTTGGTAGGTTTGAATTTTTTTCAGCAAACACTGTACCCCCTCAGTCCTTTGTCGCCTGCTAGCTTCCTTACTGCAATATGCATGCGAGGGGGTCAACACTGTAGGAACACAAGCAATCCTCATTTGATGATCATTTCCAACTTTCTGGTAACTACCTGGTATTACTCTATGTCCTCAATCCCAACAAAAAAAAACTACACAGAGTTGTTGTTTTTTACTTGAAAAAATCTGTCAAAATCACCAAAATAATTTCCCGACTCGCGCTCTATAGAAGGTACTACATGACCCGCAAGCTAATACAGGAGTGTAACCTAATTGTTCTTATTGTCATTACCCTTAACAGGGGAGCTGGGCCAGGCAGGGGAAGCCATGGTGGACAGGCTGAGAGAACTCTCGGAGGAAAACAAGGACAAGGAACAAGAACTCCGAAGAGCCAAGTTCATGGTCAGGGGCATGGAAACAGAAATCCAACGAATGAAAGCCACCACCACCACCACCACCACCATGGACCCCACACCCTTGAGAGAAGACTCCATGTCAGCAACAGAGCCAGCCAGGAACAGCACGCCCCAGAAATCCAAGCTGTGTGTCATTTTGTAAGGAATGGGGGGATGCAGCTGACGTGCCTGTGGCTTGAGGCCAACATCAGACACTGTGACTCAGTGAATCATTTTAGAATGAGGTTGATGGTGTCTTCGATTAATTTAACATCTGTTCACTCCCAGTGATATGTTGTTGCTGTTGTAGTTGTTGTTGGTAATCTTCTTTTTCTTCTTCTTGCTAATGTTGTGTTGTTGTTGTTGTTGTCGGGGTCACCCAGAATGTGTACTCCGACTCACTCATCCCACCTGGGATTTACTGTGAGATTTAAAACTGCACACTAGATGGGAAGTGTGTGTGCATGACTGTTTTTAGATACCTTGCCATATAGGCAGCCATACTCCGACTTCAGAGGATTTTTCTCCTTTAAAGGAGAATGCAGGTTGTCATGTTAAGAGCTTGACATGGCTGAAGTCAATCTCAACACATTGTACAACATAACAACAGTTTAGTGTAGGCCTTGGCAATGAGCTGACATCACTAACTGACACAGCTTTTGGCCTGGGCCAGAATCTTAGTGATATTAGACGAGGGGGGAAAGACAGGGGGAGTGCATATACTTTTTTTTTAACTTGACAATTCAATAAACAAAAATATATATTATAATAATAATGTATGGAATTTATATAGTGCTGAATCTTGTAAAGCAACAAATCAAAGCGCTCAGGTGACTTTTTTTTAAAATTTATGCGTGTGTTTGCGATTTTGTAAATTTTGTCATCTGTTCCTACCGGCACACAATGGCCTACTCTTTCGAACAGCGGAACAGGATTTTAACGTGTGCGCAAGATGTTCTGCATGCGTTCGCACACGGGGCCTCGGTTTATAGTCTCATCCGAAGGACTTGAGAAGGAAGGAATAATATATATATATATATATATATATATATATATAGAGAGAGAGAGAGAGAGAGATATATATATATATATATATATATATATATATATATATATATATATATATATATATAACAAGTTATCGACGTTAATGTAAATATAACAAATGTCCTATAGGACTGTGCCAGAGGCCTTTTGTAACTACACTGGTGAGGGAATTTTCATGAAAAAGTTAGGGTAAAAAAAAGTTCTACAATCTTACATTCAAAATTACTTGCGCATTACTGACATTCTCACTATACAGGCATTTACCCTTTTTGTGTGTGCTGAATTTGGCTATGAATGCGTCAGTTTTATCCTATAAAACGAAATATTGATAACTTTTTTTTCTGTGAATACATTTGCACAAGTCTTTGGATGGTTCGCGACTCTTCAATTGTTGGTATTCGTTGAGGATCTAGTTGAAGAAAAAAAACACAACTCTCATCTAGTGGATAAGTGTCAGTGACCTTTTTTCTGTGATTTCTGTTTTACTACGTGGTGTTCCACTTGTAAGAATATCACCTCACCTCACCTCACCTCACCTCACCTACCCCGTAGTTCCTTGAACCGTAGGGGCACTAATGAAGATTTTGCAACCAGCTTCCTCCACACATCCCGCGGTCTTCTGGTTTCCGTAGCAATTCATTCCACTCAAGGCCAGTCCATTCTCTGATGGATGTTGTTTTCCCATCGTTTTGTCTGTCTTGTAAGAAGACAGGCATATAGAGTTCTATTGAATCTCGTCTAAATCTGCACCCCTTTCAGCAGCTCTGTCAGCCCAGTCATGTGGATATAACTTTGGAGGATGTCATTTTGTAGAACTTCATGCTCAGTGCAGTTATGCTTACTGCTGATGTCGCTCTTTTTGTGTGTGTGTATGTGTGTGTGTGTGTGTGTGTGTGTGTGTGTGTGTGTGTGTGTGTGTGTGTGTGTGTGTGTGTGTGTGTGTGTGTGTGTGTGTGTGTGTGTGTGCTTTTTTTTTAAATTCTTTTTTATGTGTGTGTATGAAGTAGCAGTAGTAGTAGTATAGTAGTAGTAGTAGTAGTAGTAGTAGTAGTAGTAGTAGTAGTAGTAGTCTTTAGTTTTAACGTCTTTCCACTTTAAGTGAGACCTGTGTGTGTGTGTGTGCGTGTGCGTGCGTGCGTGCAAATGTGTGTGTGTACGTGCGTGTGTATGTGTGAGTGTGTGTGAGTGAGTGTGTGTGTGTGTTTGTGTGTGTGTGTGTGTTTTGTGTGATTGTGTGTGTGATTGTGTGCTTGTGTGTGTGTGAGCGCGCGCGCGCGTGTGTGTGTATGTGTATGTGTGTGTGTGTGTGTGTCCGTGTTGTGTGTGTGTGTGTGTGTTTGTTTGTGTGTGCGAGTGTGTGTGTGTGTGTGTGTGTGTGTGTGTGTGTGTGTGTGTGTGTTGTGTGTGTGTGTGTGTGTGTGTGTGTGTGTGTGTGTGTGTGTTGTGTGGTGCATCTAAACCTAGATGATTTTCTGTCACATAAATGGGAAGATGACAATAGAATAAATAAAAGCAAACCCTGTAGATTCTATATTGAATTCATTGTCGTACTGATGTGTTCATTTTGTCTGAATCATCATCATCAGACTTCAGAACGAAGTTCTTGAAAAATCTTATACGAAAACAACAACAATAATTTCAACAGACACACACACACACACAAACACACACACACGCACGTACGCACTCACTCACACACACACACACACACACACACACACACACACACACACACACACACACCACCACCACCACCACCACCACCACTTCCACCACCACCATCACCACCACCACCCACCCACCCACCACCTTCACTGCCACCACCCTGTGGCCCTGGCATCATTCACTGTGGGTTGATACCTTCTCCAACAGTGTGGTCGCTTTTTTATTTTGGGAGGCTTGGGATCCCAAATTTATTTATTTTTTTGTGGGGGGAGGGGATGTTTGTTTTGCTTTGTTTTGTTTCTCTTTTTTCCTCTTGTTTATCGGGGACGGGATAGCTCAGTGGTCGGAGCACTCGCTTTCCCCCAGCCAAGTTAAGCAGCGTCGAGCGTTGTTACTAGTTGGATGGGTGACCGGTTGCGCGCCTTGGCTTCAGTACACTTCCCCCCAGTTCACCCAGCTGTAAATGGGTACCTGCCCTCTTTAGGGTCAGGGAAGGTAAAGCAGCGAGGGAGAGGAGATGGGCGCCGCCCTCATTATGCTGGCCCTAGAGAAGTGAGATCACTGACGCCTCGCTACCCTACGACCTTATAGGTTATGGGACTCCTTTACCTTTTACCTTTTTATCGGCTAGAGCTGTGAGGTTCAGCAATGGTGAGATTGTGCGTTTGCGACCGTTTTGACCCACCATCGATGTCTTAACTCTTTCCTCCCTGAACAAAATAAAAACGAGTGACTATCCTGCAGGCCAGCTGGCCGCTGCTTTATTCGGTCAACGGTACTTCATGTTTCCCTAACCCACCACACGCTGTCAGGAATTGAGGGATCTTTAACGTGCATATCTGATCTTTTGCATAGATAGATGGATAGATGGATAAATGGGTAGAGAGATAGATAGATAGATAGGTAGAGAGGTAGATATAGATAGATAGATAGATAGATAGATAGATAGATAGATAGATAGATAGATAGATAGATAGATAGATAGGTAGGTAGAGACGTAGAGAGATAGATAGATAGATAGGTAGAGAGGTAGAGAGATAGATAGAGAGTTAGATAGAGAGAGAAATAGAGAGAGAGAGATAGATAGATAGATAGATAGATAGATACATACATACATAGATAGATAGATAGATAGATAGATAGATAGATAGATAGGTAGAGAGATAGATAGGTAGAGAGATAGAGAGATAGATAGATAGATAGATAGATAGAGAGGTAGAGAGATAGATAGATACATAGAGAGAGAGAGATAGAGAGAGGTAGAGAAGTAGATAGATAGATAGATAGATAGATAGGTAGATAGATAGATAGATAGATAGATAGATAGATAGATAGATAGATAGATAGATAGATAGATAGATAGAGAGGTAGAGAGGTAGAGAGGTAGATAGATAGATAGATAGATAGATAGATAGATAGATAGATAGATAGATAGATAGATAGATAAATAGATAGATAGATAGACAAAAGGAATTAACACACTGGCAGGTCTGCACTTGAAGTTGATCAGGGAGATGTTGAAAATCCCCATCCTTAATTCACCAGACGACGCCGAGATTCGAACCCACGACTTCATGGACCCATGGGATCAAAGTCAAACGGTCTTAACCACTCGAGTATGGCGTTCATCGTAAAATTTTAACTGAGGAGTCAGCTGAACTAAAAATGCCGTTTTACGTTGAAAATTTCCCACTCCATGCTACACTTACAGCCTTTCATACATTTGTTTTCTTTTTGTTCCTCGGCTAGATGCCAGAAATTCACCAACACTGAGATGTTGTGTATGGGACCGTTTTTGCCCACCATTAAGGAAGCTGCATTCCGACTTTGGGGACAGAGAGTTTTGAATAAAATCAAGACAGAATATTAAACAAGAACTTTTCTTAAATACTAAAACCACAAAGCAAAAGAAAAGTCTCGCTTAAAATAACACACACACACACACCACACACACACACACACACACACACGCACACTACTTTCACTTTGAGGCTGCCAATACACACACACACACACACACACACACACACACACACACACACACACATATAATATATATATATATATATATATATATATATATATATATATATATATATATATATATATATATACTTTCACTTTCAGTTTCCTTCTCAGTGTCTTAAAAAAAAAGTCTTTTTGTTCTTCACTATCAGAATTATCACTACAGCCCAAGATCAGTTTATAACAGTCGTGTAATTTCTCTTCTGACCCGAATGAGTGTGTCCTAAAAACTTGGTGTGTCATTTTTTTTTTTAATTAACACAAGAACCAGTACCAGTACAAGTTGTGATTCACTTGGTCTTTCCCTTTCAGCACACACCAGAGCACTTAAGTCAATAGTTGTCTTCCTTTTTGTGACCCGGTTCCCACAAAATCTACGCTTTGGGGGCTTCGAAGGCCCATACATTCGATCACTGGGTACATTTGTATGGAAACAAACACCCAGACACAGTAAAACCCCAAACTGGAATGAAAATCTTCAGGTTGTTGTTGTTGTTGTTGTTTACAAGCCGCCATCTTGAACGCTAAGGCAGGGAGGTGCTCATTATTGTCGTGTGGGAGCAGTCCTTACAAACAACAAGAAAATAATAACCATTGTGACGAGACTGACTGAATGTTTGGTTTTTAATCATGTGGTCCGCAATGTTAGGCGTTCTGGCTGGCAACCCTACCCTCTTTTATTTAGCAAGAAAACTGAAAACACAGTTCATGAGAGATAAGTGATTTCTGAACACAATGAGTCATAACATGTCCATGTATCTCACAAGTTACTTTGTTTTTTTGTTGGGTTTGTGTGTGTGTGTGTGTGTGTGTGTGTGTGTGTGTGTGTGTGTGTGTGTGCAAAAGGCTAGGTGATTGTGTCCCCTGTGATATTAGCTATCTGTCTGTCTGTCTCTGTCTGTCTGTCTCTGTCTGTCCGTCTGTCTCTGTCTGTCTGTCTCTGTCTCTGTCTCTTTCTCTCTCTCTCTCTCTCTCTCTCTCTCTCTCTCTCTCTCTCTCTCTCTCTCTCTCTCTCTCTTTCTATTTCTGAGCCCACGCACGCACGTGCTGTGTCTTATGTACAAGGGAGCAACGAGTTTACCGGTTCAGAAAGTGATTGAAAGGGCATATTAGGTAGAGAGCAAAAATCTTTTCAATGGACTAACAACAGATGTCTGTCCGTCTGTCTCTGTCTGTCTGTCTCTCTGTTTGTCTCTGTCTCTGCCGGTCTGTCTGTCCGTCTGTCTCTGTCTTTTTGTCTGTATGTCTGTCTGTCTCTGTCTGTCTGTATGTTTCTCTCTCTCTCTCTCTCTCTCTCTCTCTCTCTCTCTCTCTCTCTCTGTGCACCGGGTGCACATGTGTGTGAGCAGCCAGGGCTCTGAGTTTACCCCTTATTGGCTCAGAAAGGGATTGAAAAGGCATATTCAGCAGAGCACAACACTCTGTTCAATGGACTGACAACAGATGTCCTAACTCTTAACAGCCCACCCCACACTCCCCCACCCTTGCTTGCTTACCTACCTCTGGTGGCTAATTCTGGTACCTCTTGCAATGATTGTGAGGGCAGCAGCACCAGTAGTAGTAGTAGTAGTAGTAGTAGTAGTAGCACCACCACCACCACCAGTAATAGTAGTAGCAGAAGCAGCAGCAGCAGTAGTAGTAGTAGTAGTAGTAGTAGTAGTAGCAGCAGCAGCAGTAGTAGTATCAGTAGTAGAAGCTGCAGCAGTGGAAGCAGCAGCAACAGTAGTAGTAGTAGCAGCAGTTGCTGCTGCAGCAGTAGCAGCTGCAGCAGTAGCAGCAACAGTAGTAGCAGTAGTGGTAGCAGCAGCAGCAGCTGCAGCAGTAGCAGTGGCAGTCGTAGTAGCAGTAGCAGTAGTAGTGTAGCAGCAGCAGCGGCAGCAGCAGCAACAGTAGTAGTAATAGTAGTAGAAGAAGTAGTAGTAGTAGTAGTAGTAGTAGTAGTAGTAATGATAATAATAATGTATGGGATTTATATAGTGCTGAATCTTGTAAAGTAAACAAATCAAAGTGCTTGGCTTCAAATCATTCACATGCATGCAACTGTTCACAAAATATTAGGATAAACAAATATCAAATTTATACACAGACCATGTTTAGGAGGGGTGGTAGAGGTGAAGGTAGCTACTGAAAAGTAGGAACAGATAACAGGGGAAGATCTCAAGTAGAAAATAAGGCGTTTTGAGGCTAGATTTGAAAGTATCAAATTAAGGCTTTGGGGGCGAAGTGGGAGAGGGAGGTCATTCCATGTGTACAGACCAGAAACAGAGAAAGAGCCACAGCTAACAATGGTTTGTTAGAATCTGGGTGTTTGAAAGCACAAGGTATCTGCAGCTGAAGGAAGGGAACAGGACAAAGTGTACAGATGAAGACAGTTACAGAGATAAGAGAATGCAGGTTTGTTGAGACATTTGAAACAGAGGGTATTAATCTTATATTCTTTGTGAGACAGGCAGCCAGTGAAGAGATCACAAAAGAGGAGTGATGTGTTCAGAGTTTTTCTTTCTAAGGACTAGTCGAGCTGCACAACATCAGCATCATCTGATCTGTGCAACACCACTTTTCTAAACAGTTTGTTTCTGTCTTTTCTTTGCAGGCGATTCTGCACAGGATCAGTCAGCGTTGCTACATAGTGTTTGACTGAACTTGCCTCGAACCCCGAAATCACTTTGTCTATGGAAGGCTCAGGTTCTATGTGTGGTGGTAGTAGGCTTACTTCACACAGAAGGTCACTTTGATAGACTTCTTCAGCACCACACTCGCTGTCATTGCCACTGTAGTTGGAGTGTGAAGGTGCGGAGGCGTGTGTGCTATGCAGTGTGTCAGACACAAACAGTTTGTGTACATCAGGAGTTCTATCTCCTGCTTCTCTGACCTGTTGTATTCCAGCCCTGATTGCTGCTGTAGCTGCTGCTTTGCTCTCTGCTGGTGGTGCAGTATCTGGCTGGGAGGCTTCCGTCTGTAATACTGAACTTGGATGTGTTGGTTCAGCACAGGGTCCGCCATGTTTGTTGACATTTCAGGGGCTGGCTCAAACTTCAACACGAAAACTGTGGAGTCCCCTTGGCCAGTGATTGACGGTAAATTTGTTGTATTTTAGGCAGCACATGTGAAAGACGACTTGTCAGATGTCTGATCCAAGACTAGAGGAAGGAAGACAGATAGAGAGACAAGTAGACAAGCAGATGCTTATGTGTGACTGAATGTTTGTGCTTTGTCACCTGTAGTGTGTGTGTATGCGCGTGAGTGTGTCAGTGTCTCTGTGCGTGTGTGTATGTGTGTGTGTGTGCGCGCACGCGCGTGCGGGCGTGTCTAGTTAGTAGTTCTTCAGTTTAACGTCCTTCCACCGAAAAGTGATATCAGATGGTTAGGTGTGTGTGTGTGCGTGTGTGAGTGTGTTTGTGTGTGTTTCTGTGTCTCTGTGCGTGCGTGCGTGCGTGCGTGCGTGCGTGCGTGCGTGCGTGTGTGTGTGTGTGTGTGTGTTGTGTGTGTATGTGTGTGTGTGCTCGCGAGCGCGCGTGTGTCTCTGTGTGCGTGTGTATGTGTGTATACGTGTGTGCGTATGCGCGCGCGCGCGCGCGTGTGTGTGTGTGTGTGTGTGTCTGTGTCTCTGTGTGCTTGTGTGTGTGTGGCTTCGATTTTACGTCTGTTCACTTAAAGTGATATTAGACGAGAGGTGGAGTAGGGGTGATGAAATGAGGGCTTGAAAGCAAAGAGATAAGTGTTGGTAATGAAAGATTTTGTGTATGCCTAAATTCTGATTCCAAACGATACAAACAATATGTGTGTCTATGTCTCTGTGTGCGTGTGTCTGTGTGTGTATGTGTGTTTTGTGTGTGTGTTGAAGTCCCATGTCCATGCAAATGATTGCTATTCTTGACTATTTCCTAGGACAGGGTGCAGGATAGCCTAGTGGTTAGAGCGTTGAACTCGAGATCTGACGGCCCAGGTTCCAGCCACCAACCAGACAACCCTTTGAGATCAATGTTCCTCTGGAGGTGAACATCAGTGCCGATTTCACTCCGCTGAAAGTCCTTCGGATGAGACTTTTGACCCGATATCTAATTTGCGAAGCACGCGGAACATTGTGTGCACACGTTAGACCGTTCCACCTTTCGGGGGAGTAGGCCGTTGTGTGTCTGTAAGAACGAATGACACCATGTTGAAGAAAAAACAAAACGGTTGCACACTGGTGTCATGTTTAGAACTCATCCCTGAAGTCGGTATGCGGCTACTTTCATGATGGACAAAAACGGTTGCCGATGCAAAATCTGACACACACACACACACACACACACACACACACACACACACACACACACACACACACACACACACACACACACGCACCCCTCCCCCCCCCCCCGAAAAAAAGTTATCTTTTTTTGTTTCAAAGTGTTTGGCTTCCAGACTTGACATCTTCCGTAACCTCTCGAATTATTTGTTGTTGTTGTTGTTGTTTGTTGTTGTGCGTTCCCCAGCTATACACTCTGGGGGTCACCCAGAACATGCACTCTGATTCACTCAACCCACCTGGGAATCACTGTGATAATTATAGGAAGTAGGCAGGATGAGAAGTTTGCGGGTATGACTCTTTTCAAGTACCTCGCCATAATCATAGGCAGCCATACTCCGACTTTAGGGTATTTGTTTCTCCTTTAACAAAGGAGAGTGCAGGTTGTTATGTTAAGAGTTAGTCATGGCTGAAGGCAATCTCAACACAACATTGGACAACATAACAATATTTCAGTGTAGGTCTTGGCAGTTAGCCGACATCAGTAACTGACACAGCTTTTAGCCCCAGCCAGCTGGAATGTTCTAGGCAGTGTATTATGAGCAAGTTGAGCCTGACGGAGCCCATCGTCCACCAGGCTGCAGGATGCATGCTGGGCATGTTTGTGTCATCCTTAGCTGACCTACCCTCTCATACGCAACATGGACAGGTTTTCGCAATAGCGTTTATTAAGTGTTCAGCGTGCGTTCGTGTTCGACCTCAGGGTGTGTCTGAAGGAATGTCAGTCATTAGATTCAGTAGCAATATTAATTAACTTCCGAAAAGGAAATCTTCCAGATAGACTTTTTTTAAGTAGATTTTTTTTCCAACACCTTTCTTGGGCTAGAGCTCCGAGGTTTCCCAATAGTGAGGTTTGGCTTATGTGACCGTTTTTACCCACCATGAAGGTAGCGCATACCGACTTCAAGTCAAGTCAAGTCAAGTCAAGTCAAAAACACTTTGATCATCCCATGAAGGGCAATTACAATACTGTCAGGCACATTGATACCTATAATTATCTCACAAGACACAAGAAAAATACATTTCAGATTGTTATAAACATTCCAGGATAGCTTTAAAAAAATTATCATACACAAACCCAGGTGCGCGCACACACACGCACCGCGTACACACACACACACACACACACACACACACACACACACACACACACACACACACACACACCAATGTAGGAATACAATGTTGTAAAAACCATTGATTGGAAAAGATATAAACTTTTCTTTACGCGTGCACGCACGCGCGCACTCACACACACGCGCACACCCATACACACACACCAATATATGAACACAGTTTTCTCACACATACACACACACGTGCACCCGCATAAACTTACACACACACACACACACACAAAACACACACACACAATTTAGAAATCATTCTTGAAAGCCAAAAGCAAGATACAGGAGTACTTATTTTCATTACCACACACACACACGCGCACACGAACTTGACAATCAGGGGGGTATATCAGAGAATGTAAAACTGTTTGGTCAGTGCTGTTTTGAATTTAGAATTCGAATGACTACTGGAAAAAAAAAAAGATATTCTTTTTCTATTTGTTTTACTGTTGGAGCACCGAAAGCGGCGTCCTGAAGGCAATAACTGAAATTCCGAAGACATAGCATGGGATGGATCAGCCAAGATGGGAGTCGCTTTTCGCACAAGCTGCGCTTCAGGAATAAAGAAGATTTAAACCAGAGTCCTCTGTTACGAACAGATAATGAGTTTGACGGTGCACTGGACTGTCAGACCCGGCTGAAAACTCTGATGAAAACGAGGAAGCTATTAATGTTGCATGGTGTCCTAGGTTTCTACATTGAACCTGTCTAGCACCGTGTATCAGATTCTCACTGTGGCAGTGAGGTCGGTTGTTGCACAGTGCTGGTGGGTATCAAATTCGCAGGTGAAAATGTCAGGTGTGTGATTCGCCTCTTTCTTTTTCACTCCTTTTCTGACTGTCGAGAACAAAGTCACTTTTCTGGTAGCTTTTCGATCTGTCTGTCTGTCTGTGTGTGTGTATTTGTCTGTTTGTCTGTTTGTCTGTCTGTCTGTCTATATGTATGTATGTATGGATGGATGTATGGATGTATGTTTCTGTCTGTCTGTCTGTCTGTCTGTCTGTCTGTCTGCTTGTCTATCTATCTGTCTCTCTACCTACCTGCTTACACACCTATCTATCTATCTATCATCTATCTATCTATCATCAACATGTTAACTTTTTTATTTATTCATTTCTTGTTTTGCTGAAGCAATGGTACAAAGACACTATTGTTTCTCCCTCCGTTAAAATCTCTCTCTCTCTCTCTCTCTCTCTCTCTCTCTCTCTCTCTCTCTCTCTCTCTCTCTCTCTCACCACACACACACACACACACACACACACCACACACACACACACACACACACACACACACACACACTCTCTCTCTCTCTCTCTCTCTCATTGATTGACTTTTTTCTGTTTGTATGTTCACATGAGACTATAAACCGAGGTCCTGTGTGCGAACGCACGCAGAACATCTTGCGCACACATTAAGACCCGTTCCGCTTTTCCGAAGAATAGGCCATTGTGTGCCGGTGGGAACGGATGACAAAATTGACAAAACTGCATACACACGGGGACTGGATGTTAAAAAACCCACATGAGTGCTTATACCATTATCCACGAAATAAAATAAAAAAATTTTTAAAGAAAGAAAAAGAAAAGGAGCAGCGGCATGGCATGGCACCCTATAGCACCGGGTGGTCTTTCTCAGATAGCTGATCCCTCATACGTTGGCTGAGTCGCTCCAGGTTGACAACTGACTTCCACTCTCCTCTCCTGTCCACCCTTTTTGGGGGGCACCAGAACACCCTGCTGAAGAAGCCAGCTAATGAACTCGGGGCCTCTTCTGCTCCTGTGGCCAGCAGGCATTGAATTTGGTGATCCATGTCAGCAGCCTTGGTCTTTCCAAATCTGGTTTCGGCTGCTTTGGCCTGTGGGGGAGACGTGATCCGTATGTGGCGGGGAGTGGACAGGCATTCAAAAGATGTCCTATGACTGTCTGATTGGAAAACAAAATGGACTGCCTGGTAGCTCCTTCTGTCATCTTTGATTCCTGACTCCAGCGTGTTTGCCAAAAATCATTAGGATCTTTGCATCAAGTGTTATTTCATATTTCATGGATGCTGATTTTATCATTGGGGAATTTCTCGTGGACTCATATTTTGCACCACCGTGGTCGAGTGGTTTAGGCGGTCAACTCGTGATCCAGAGGTCGCGGGTTCGATCCCCGCTCGGCTCGGTGTTGTGTCCTTGGGAAAAACACTTTACTCCTATTTTCCTCACTCCACCCAGGTGTACAAGTGGGTACCAGCTCTGCTGGGGAAGTATCTGGCGACAGACTAGCGTCCTGTCACAGGGGTGGTGAAAAACAATCAGTTCGCTTAACGCTACAGAAACCGGGATAAGCTTCGGCTCTATGGGCCTTCTGGCTCGAAAGAAAGAACATACATATTATGCTCAGGTTGTCTCTCTTGTAAATTGTGTGCCACATGTGACTTGTGCACATAACTTCCATGTTTGCACGTCATGTTAAGTAGTGGCAATACATGGTAGTTTTCTTCTTTTGGGGGGGTAGGATTTCCTAAGTTCAGTTTGGCCGAAGAACTATTGTTAACTTAGACAAGTCAGCAAAGAGTTTAGTAGTGCAGTCTCCTGTGTGTTGGCGTCAGTTCATCTGACTTGTTACCTGCTTGTGACTTTGAATGGGTGAAGTGAAGATGTTTGCTGTTGTCGTAATGCTGCTGTTTACTTTGGGCATCTTTTTGATAAAGGAGTGGACAGGGGCTGCAGAAGTGCAGTCTTCAGGTGTTTGTATTGGTTTGTCTGGTGTCTTACCTTCCACTCTGAACGAGTTTTGGGTTAAAGTTTACTTCTTCCTTATCTTTGGCATGCTGCTGTTTCCCTTGTGGCAACCCTTCAAAAGAGGGATTGACAGCTGTGGTTTTTCTTTGTGATTCTAAAGATGATCTCTATTTTGTGTGTAAAACCAAAAGCTTCATAATGATTTAGCTTTTCTTGGGTGGAGTGATTGATTGTCAATGGAATTATGTCACTTACTATTCCTGATTTTGACTATGAAACTGCACATAATTAGAATTACATCCCTTAGCTGTTCATGTCTTCAACTGTGAGCCCATCTATGGATTTACATCTCTTGCTTGTTGCAGGCTTTGACTGTGAACACAATGTCCCAATTATGTCCCTTGTACATTCCTGTCTGCAACTGTCATTTTTGTGGAATTACACCCCTTCTGTTTTCCTGATTTGAACTGTGAACTTTGTGGAACTACGTCCCTTGGGTGTTCCTGTCTTTGCAATTGACAATAGTTTATTCCCATTAACTCTTTTGAGCTATAGAGAACCAAAAAGCAGACATATCAATAAAGGAATGAGGAGTATTAAGAGGAAGAGCGAACACAAGTGAACAAAAGACAATGATAATAAAATCAATGTAAACATTGTTATGCATTGTAAGGGTTGATGAACCCTATATAGATGGGGAATTACTCATGTACTTTCAGGAAGTGTTCAGTTATCTGAAGTATTGGATTTCTTGGTCAGTGTAAAAAAGAAACAACTCTATATAGCTGTGTATTCTCTAGTAGTAGAGATCTTTTGCAGATATTTTAGGGTGTCATAATGATTATTTTATTCTTGAATGATTGTGTTATTCTTATTGTCTTGTCTTTGTCTTTTTCCTAAAGCCTGATCCATGATGTTGATGTTTTATTCGGTTATTGGCTCATTTCTCTTATCATTTATGTAACTGCTTTTCTCCCTCTTCTATCACTCTAGATACCTGTATACTCTGGAGTATATAATATATAGATACAGATATACCTCTGGAGTTAACATCAATGCCGACTCAACTCTCACTAAAAGTCCTTCGAATGAGACTATAAACCAAGGTCCTATGTGCGAATGCACGCAGAACATCTTGCGCACACGTTAAAACCTGTTCTGCTTTTCAGAAGAGTAGGCCATTGTGTGCCAGTGGGAAAGGATGACAAAATTTACAAAATTGCATACACACAGGGACTGGATGAAAAAAAGCACATGAGTTCTTATACCATTATCCTCGAAATAAAAGAGTAAACTAAATAAATAAATATGCTTCCCATAAGTCCATGAACAATTTGGGATCCATTCAGGGTGCATCAGCACCTAACAGTGTATAACCATGTCAAATTCATGATCATTACTATTGTCCTTGGTGTGCCTGTACTTTGCTCTTCCTCTTTCTGCCCATCATTTATTTATTGATATGGATACTTTTTGTTTCTCTGTAACTCAAAGGGGAATACACTATTGTGAACCTGTACGGAATTGCGTCCCTTGGTTGTTCCTGTCTTCAACTGATCCAAAATGTTGATGTATTGCTCAGTTATTGGCCTATTTCTCCTATGGTTTGTGTAAATTGTGTTGCTAGTCTCTCTTTTGTCACATCAGATGCCTGTAGTAGTAGTTCTTCAGTTTAACGTCCTTCCACTAAATAGTGATATCAGACAGGAAAGTGTGTGCATGTGTGTGTGTGCGTGTGTGCGCGTGTGCGTGTGTGTGCGTGCGCACGCGCACGTGCTTGTGTGTGTGTGTGTGAGGGGGGAGGGGTATGCATATAACTAATCAATCGTAATAAACAACTATTATGAAAAAAGCATAAACAAGAATTCTGGAAAAACAAAAACAAAAAACAAAGAAAAAACCAACAACAACAACAAAAAAACAACCAACCCCAGGTGCCTGTACATTTCCTGAAAGTACATGAGTAATTTCCTATCTGTTTAGGGTGCATCAACCCTAACAATGTATAACAATGTCTAATTCGTTTCTATTATCACTGTCCATTGTTCACTTGTGTTCGCTCTTCCTCTTGATACCCGTCATGGTTTGTTTGGGTTTTTTGTTTGTTTTTGGTGGGGCTTTTTTGTTTGTTTGTTTTCTTTTGTTTGATTGTTGTTGTTTTTTGTTTGGGGGTTATTGTTGGGTGTTGGTTTTTATTCTGTGGGGGGGGGGGGGGGGGGGGTTGTTTGGGTTTGTTTTTGTTTTTTTGGGAGGGGGAGGGGGGTTGGTGGTTTTCATTTGTTTTTTGTTTGTTTTTTTTATAATTTTTTTCCCTTTGTTTCTACTGTTTGAGAGTATAAGTATTGGGTTTATTACGAAGATGTACCCTTATGGGCGGGGACTGATGTAAAAAAGCACACGAGTACTTATTCATTATCCTGGTAATAAAAGACTTTGTCTCTCTTACTTACAATGTGTAGATGTTCTTTTTATAACTTTATTGGGGTTTTTTTCCTCTTTATTAGTGAGTGTGTATGGGTATTGGGTTTACTTTATCATCATGATGTTCAATTTGTATGAGTATAACCAAAAAGTGTTGATGGTGATCTGTGCTGTCTTGAGAATTATAGATTCAGTATTATCCCTGAAACACACCCACACCCACACATTCTCTCTCTCAATGACTGTATAGGTTTGGATATTTTCTTTTATTTTCTTTCTTGTTTTTATTGTGTGAGTGTATGGGTATTGAGTTTATTTCATTATCATGACATATAATTTGAACAAGTATAATCAAAATGAGTGTTGATGATGATCGTGTACTGTTTTGAGAATTATATATTTAATATTATCTCTGAAATACACACTCTCTCTCTCTCTCTCTCTCTCTCTCTCTCTCTCTCTCTCTCTCTCTCTCTCTCTCTCTCTCCCTCTCTCTCTCTCTCTCTCTCTCTCTCTCTCAATAATAGTAACCATCATGCAATGCAGCTAGCAAAGTTTTTGTTCCACGCTGTTCAAAGAAGAAAGATAATGGCAGAACTTATTTAATCTTAGTAGTGAAACACCTGACTAGCACAAAACAGGGAAAAGGTTTAACAATCCAAGACAAAAATGGGAAGTGTCTCACTGACGACCAGGATATTCTGAACAGATGGACAGAATACTGCTCCGACCTGTATAACTATAGAACCGCAGGAGATCCAGAAGTCCTTAATGTACCCGCAAGCAAAGACACAGACAGTCACCCTATCCTCCGAGAAGAAGTGGAAACAGCAGTCAGATCGCTGAAAAAGGGGAAGTCAGCAGGGGCTGACAACATTCCAGCTGAGTTGGTTCAAGCTGGAGGGGAAGCCATGATCAGCGCCCTACTAAGAATCTGCAACAAGATCTGGCAGACAGGAAAATGGCCAACACCATGGACACAGTCACTCATCATCACCCTCCCCAAGAAAGGAAATCAACACCAATGCCATAATTACCGCACAATCAGCCTCATATGCCACCCAAGCAAGGTCATGCTGCAGATAATATTGAATAGACTGAAGCCACAAGCAGAGACCATCATTGCTGAGGAACAAGCAGGTTTCAGAGCAGGGCGCAGCACAACAGAACAGATATTCAACCTCAGAATACTATGTGAGCGGTACCTTCAACACCAACAAGACCTTTACCACGTATTTATCGATTTTAAGAAGGCATTTGACAGGGTGTGGCATGCAGCTTTGTGGGCAACCATGAATTTGTACAGTATCAATGCAAACCTGATCAGAGTCATCAAACAGCTGTACAGCGAGGCCACCAGTGCAGTGTACTACATTAACAACATTGGAGAATGGTTCGAACAACAGTTGGAGTAAGGCAGGGCTGTCTACTCTCACCCACTCTTTTCAACATCTTCCTTGAGAGAATCATGGCTGATGCACTGGAACATCATGAAGGATCAGTCAGCATTGGTGGCAGAACGATCACAAACCTCCGCTTCGCAGATGACATTGATGGAATAGCAGGATCAGAAAAAGAGCTTGCCAGCTTAACAGAACACCTAAATAAGGCCTCCAAAACATACGGCATGGAAATCAGTGCAGAGAAGACCAAACTGATGACTAATAACACCAACGGCATTAGCACTGATATCAGGGTTAATGACCAGAAGCTGGAAACAGTTCAACGCTTCAAGTACCTGGGAGCCATTGTATCAGACCAGGGATCCAAGCCAGAAGTAGTATGCAAAACTAAGCACCATCTGGAGAGATAAATCTCCACACTAATGCGCTCCCTTGTCATATCCATATTTCTGTATGCCTGTGAATCATGGACCCTGACTGCAGATTTGGAGAGAAGAGTACAGGCGGTGGAGATGAGATGCTTTCGGAGACTCCTTGGCATCTCCTACAAAGACCACATAAGCAACGAAAGCGTGCACAACAGAATCCAGCAAACCATTGGACCCTATGAGAACCTTCTAACGATCGTGAAAAAGCGTAAACTTAAATGGTATGGGCATGTCACAAGATCCAAAGGACTTGCAAAGACAGTTTTACAAGGCACTGTCCAAGGAGGAAGAAGAAGAGGCAGACCAAGGAAGAGCTGGGAGGATAACATCAGCGAATGGGCAGGCCTAGAACTCAACAAAACCCTGAGAAAGGCAGAACAGAGAGAGGAATGGAGGGAACTGGTTGTTGAGTCTTTGAGGGTGCCCCCACGGTCGTCAGACTACGGGACAGATAGATAGATAGATAGATTAGATATCAATGTTTTCAGTGTAAAAGCAGATTTGTGTCTAATGTGTATTGTTGCTTTAATTTGAAATTTTGTACCGATTTGTTGTATACATGCACATGCACTCCCCATCTCCCTCTGCATTTGAATTGTGGCCCAAGGCTGATGTTCAATAAAAACATTTTCATTTTTCATTTCTCTCTCAATAAAACATCTGAGTTCGAGTTCTCTCTCCTTTTATTGTTTTGCTTATAGTTATAGTTGTTGTGTATCCTGATGAAGGATGTATTCATACTTTATATTTTCAATATTTTATTGGGCTTGTCGGCTGTACTTGAGTTTCAATGAATGCCCTATTTCAATACCTTATTGTTACATGTAACAACTATGTGTACCATTTTACAATGTGTAGATGTTTATTTTTATGACTTTATAAGTTTGGTTGTTGGGGTTTTTTCTCTTTCTTGGGTTTTTGTCCTTCTTGTTTGTTTTTCTTTCCTTTTGTGGTTGTTGTTTTTTTTGTTGGGTTGTTGGTGGGGGGGAGGGGGGGTTGTGGGTTTTCTTTTGGGGGGATGTTTGTGTTGGGTTTTTTCTTTGGGGTTTTGGGGGGGGGGGGGGGGGGGGGGGTTGGGGTTGGTTTTCTTTTGTTTGGTTTTTTTATTTTGAGGGGGGGAGGGTTATTTCCCTTTGTTTCTACTGTGTGAGAGTATGAGTATTGGGTTATTATTAAGATGTATCCCTACAGGCGGGGACTGGATGTAAAAAAGCATACGAGTGCTTAAATCATTATCCTCGAAATAAAAGAATTTGTCATTGTCATTAAAGAATTTGTCATTGTCATTCATATACTGATATGTATGCTTTTTGTTTCTCTATAGCTAAAAATGAGTTAATGGGAATAAACTATTGTGAAATTATGGAAAATGGGCAAGATTTAAGTCCCTTGTACCATCTTCGGCTAAAGACTAGCCTACCCGTACAAGGTTCTTGCCATCTTGGTTTGTGCTCATCATGTCAGAGGAATGATTCCTTGCACAGCTCTCTTGGTCTGTGTGCATTCCAGTGACGAGCCTGTGTTTTGAGGTGAGGGGCTAATTTCCAGTAGTCAATGAGTGGATTATCATTCTACAGGACAGTCACTGAGCCAGTGGTGTTTGTGGAGCCCTGTATGTGATGCGTCAACAAAGGAAGAATTCCTTCATTGGGAAGCTACTTGAAACTAATAGCCGTTTTCTTTTCTTCATATTACAAATGTATGAATATTCAAATGTGTTGATCATAACCACACAAAAAATTTCATGCACAACTTTGGCGTAACCTTACCACCAGCTTCATGCCATTAGTGTGTGGTACTCCTGAGTACTGTGGTTTGTTTCAGATCAGGCTAACATCACATTCAAAAATCTTCACTGGTGCCCCCAGGGTCCAAGGGACTACAGGATAGGTGAAGCGAAGGTGAAGAACATTGCATCTATATATTCAATCATTTTAGTGCGTGCAGGGCACTCATTGATTGGGAAAGGCATCAAATTCATACCACACCTCCCGCATGGGGATGGCAGGGACCTGTCAGCATAGACAGCATCCCCACTTTCTGGATATTCCCTGACAGGAGTTCACTCTTTTCTCTACTGCTCTATGTTTCTGCATCATTGGTTTTTTTCTTCCTGTCGCAAGAACACTGGGCAATGCTTCTAGCTATACAGCTGAAGAGGGCACAGTTTTCCTGTTGCTTTATGTCAGGGTCCGGGTCAGATTGACTTGAGGAATATGGCATGGGATGGGTTGGCGTGTTCATTCTCAACTTTGTTGGACTTCATTTGGGTCATTTGGATCACGAGGCTATGAGGAAACACACCTAGCCCAATCTTTTGATACTCGCCACCTCAACAGTGGGATCCTACATCCATTTGAATATGTTAGTTCAGACGATCTAGGAAAAATGGATTTGGACACTGAAGGTGAACACTGAAGGATTTAGGCCATGAGCACAGTTTACCCAGTGAGCTGAAGCTGATGTAGAGAGACAGAGGGAAGGGATCCAGGCTGAGGAGACTGGTGGCTGTAAGAAACTGAAAAAGGAACGAGGTATGTATACCAATGCTACCAGATTAAGACGAAAGTTGGTATGTATGTATACCAACAATACCAGGTTAGGACAAAAGTTGGTATGTAATGTATACCAATGCTACCAGATCAGGACAAAATTTGGTGTGTATACCAATGCTACCAGATTAAGACAAAAGTTGGTATGTATGTATACCAACAATACCAGGTTAGGACAAAGGTTGGTATTTAATGTATACCAATGCTACCAGATCAGGACAAAAGTTGGTGTGTATACCAATGCTACCAGATTAAGACGAAAGTTGGTATGTATGTATACCAACAATACCAGGTTAGGACAAAAGTTGGTATGTAATGTATACCAATGCTACCAGATCAGGACAAAAGTTGGTGTGTATACCAATGCTACCAGATTAAGACAAAAGTTGGTATGTATGTATACCAACACTACCAGGTTAGGACAAAGGTTGGTATGTAATGTATACCAATGCTACCAGATCAGGACAAAAGTTGGTATGTATACTAATGCTATCAGATCAAGACAAAAGTTGGTGTGTATACTAATGCTATCAGATCAAGACAAAAGTTGGTACATACATACAAATGCAACCAGGTTAGGGCAAAAGTTGGTATGTATACTAATGCTATCAGATCAAGACAAAAGTTGGTGTGTATACTAATGCTATCAGATCAAGACAAAAGTTGGTACATACATACAAATGCAACCAGGTTAGGGCAAAAGTTGGTATGTATACCAATGCTACCACATTAGGATAAATGCTATGTATACCAATGCTACCACATTAGGATAAATGCTATGTATACCAATGCTACCACATTAGGATAAATGCTATGTATACCAATGCTACCACATTAGGATAAATGCTATGTATACCAATGCTACCACATTAGGATAAATGCTATGGATACCAATGCTACCACATTAGGATAAATGCTATGTATACCAATGCTACCACATTAGGATAAATGCTATGTATACCAATGCTACCACATTAGGATAAATGCTATGGATACCAATGCTACCACATTAGGATAAATGCTATGTATACCAATGCTACCACATTAGGATAAATGCTATGTATACCAATGCTACCACATTAGGACAAAGGCTAGGTCTCATAGGGGAGGTTTGGCCGAGTCTTGCAGGAAAGATTTTGGGTAAGTCTTGCAGGAGACATTTAAGCCGAGTCTTGTAGATGAGGTGTTGGCCAAGTCTTGTAGATGAGGTGTTGGCCAAGTATTGCACGAGAGGTGTTGGCCAAGTCTTGTAGATGAGGTGTTGGCCAAGTATTGCACGAGAGGTGTTGGCCAAGTCTTGTAGATGAGGTGTTGGCCAAGTATTGCACAAGAGGTGTTGGCCAAGTCTTGTAGATGAGGTGTTGGCCAAGTATTGCAGGAGAGGTGTTGGCCAAGTCTTGCAGATGAGGTGTTGGCCAAGTATTGCACGAGAGGTGTTGGCCAAGTCTTGTAGATGGTGTTGGCCAAGTATTGCACGAGAGGTGTTGGCCAAGTCTTGTAGATGAGGTGTTGGCCAAGTCTTGTAGGAGAGGTGTTGGCCAAGTCTTGTAGATGAGGTGTTGGCTAAGTATTGCACGAGAGGTGTTGGCCAAGTCTTGTAGATGAGGTGTTGGCCAAGTATTGCAGGAGAGGTTTTGGTTATGTTTTGCAGGAGAGGTTTTGGCTATGTTTTGCATGAGAGGTTTTGGCTATGTTTTGCAGGAGAGGTTTTGGCTATGTTTTGCAGAGGTTTTGGCTATGTTTTGCAGGAGAGGTTTTGGCTGTTTTGCAGGAGAGGTTTTGGCTAATTCGTGTTGGACACAGTCAAGGAGAAAGAAGCCAAGTTAAATCAAAACACAAAAAAGACCAACTTGGTAAATTTATCCTCCAAGTACATTAGAATAAACTTTACTTTGATGTATAACGCGTTTGGTTTTATCAATCTGAGAGCAGTATTAAATTTCTTAACCCTCTTGTCCCCGATCCGGCCGCAGCCGACAGTAACTGAGGCTGCCGCTAGATTCCAATACGACCACAGCCGACAGTTGGTGCTGCCCACGTGGGCAGTACTTTTCCATCACACACAGACCTGGTGGTTTTCACACTATGTGTCTGAAAATTGGTGGGGCGATGCAGGGAGGGTGTCAGAGGATGCCAGTGATAAATTTAGACCACTAGCATGTGTGTAGTGGGGAGGGAAGGAAGATATAACAGCCAGCGACCGGAACACTTTTCAATGGTGCAGTGTGGCGAAAAAAAATGGCGTTATCTTTAGTACCAGACGATTCATCTGATTAGCGAGACGAT
The DNA here is from genome assembly GCA_028751875.1 of Rapana venosa. Classification (NCBI taxonomy): domain Eukaryota; kingdom Metazoa; phylum Mollusca; class Gastropoda; order Neogastropoda; family Muricidae; genus Rapana; species Rapana venosa. The sequence continues at coordinate 50,101,763 of CM054148.1, read as the reverse complement.
AAATTGAATGTTATTGTCTTGGATGTAGAAACATTTGAACGAGAAAGTCCGATATTAAAAGATTACGAGGAAGAGGAGGAAGGAAATGCTGCAGTTAGGGAGAAGAGTGAGCCAGAAAATAACGTGCTACACGGCACATTCCTGACCTGTGCTACACACACGGACTGTGGAGAAATTTGACCTCCCGGCCGGTCCGCGGCATAGACGCCTGAAATCGATGCCTTTTGACTGTTTTCTCATTATTACCACACTTTTGCTTTGAAACTGCAATGGCAGAAAGGAACAGATATGCTGATAATGAAAATAGCAAGAAGGAAAATAAAATAGGTCTCGTCTGCCAAGGTTCGACAGGTGAGAGCAATGGGTACACCCCCCCCCCCCCCCCACCACACACACATCCATAATTTTTGCTTTTTGTGATGTGATGTGACCCTGTGCCACCACTACGACTACTTTAGAGACTACCAACATTAAAATTGTGTAGGGTTACAGAAGTTCTGTGTTGTTTCGAATTTGTCACACCTGTGCTGTGACAATGGTGACAGTGTGACAGTCATGTACAATAATACACTTCTGTACACTTAACAAACATGTGGTAGCACACACAGATATGAACTGCAGTATAAAGGTCACAAGTTGATTGAATGTGACTTGTTTTCAAAAGAAAAAATAGTCAAACAAAACTTCTGTCTCCTCAAGACATACCATAAAACAACAGGTGCTATGGGGACATTGTGTGACACATCCTTGAAGTACTATTGCACATAACTATTGGTAAACACATCAGCTGGGTATCACTTCCTCATTCGACACTAATATGCTTGAACTTTTGTCAAATCCATGCAGGATTTGCTGTTTTATCATATATACCATATTTTTACCTGTGATTGGTGACAAATAAGGTGTCAATGACAAGACATCTGGTGACCAGACACATAAACTTGTGCCTAAATGCAAGTACAAAGACATACCTAGCTTGTGACAAAATTTCAGCTTGATAACTTGTCATGCACACACACAATTGTCTTAGGAGTAAAGTAAGTCAGATGGAGGTAGAAAACCTTCAAAGAATTCAAAATCTACAGGCAGTTTAGCTCTGTAGAATCCAACAACAAGAGGGTTAAATCATGGCCTAAATAGCTCATCACAGGTTTGTTGAGATCTGAAATAGACTGCATCTCCACCAACTTAACAAGGCCCCATCTCCACCAACTTAACAAGGCCCCAATTTGAGCCCCACTTTCAAAATCGAAACTATAGAGTGGATGATGCTGAACTGTGTGGTCCCAGTCTTCCCGATGAGTTCACAGCAAACTCACTTTTTATCTTATTCTTTTATATCAAGGATAATGGAATAAGCACTTATGTGCTTTTTACATCCAGTCCCTGTGTGTACGCGGTTTTGTCAATTATCTGCTCCCACCGGCACACAATGGCCTACTCTTACGAACAGCGGAACAGGATTTTAACATGTGCGCAAGATGTTAGAGCCAGGTGGATGTAAAAATAAAAAACAAAACAGCCTAGGACAGTTATGGGATTCAAACCCACGATCTCCCAGCCAGGGACTCAAGGCACTGACCACTGCTCCCACAAGGGAAACAAATACAGTTGCAGACAGGAAAAGAAAAAAGTAATAATGGGTGGCGCTGCTCTTGTGGCGACACGCTCTTCCGTGGTAGAGCAACCCGAATTTCACGCACAGAAATCTGCCGTGACTTAAAAGTGGTATAAGATAGAATTTTTTTTTTTTTTAAACTTCCATGGAGACTAGCCTCCCACACTTTTCATTTTCACTGCATAACATACGCCAGTCACCAATCACACAAACATTTTCAGCATGGTTTTTTTTCAAATTTTTAACTAGAACAAAGCATTGTAAACCTCCAACAAGAGCTAGCATCAAATAAAAATGTACACAAAGCTCTGACGACAAAAACTGTCATTCTGCACACACAGGATGCACCTCTTTCCCCACTAGTTAGTCATGACCCTTTCTCCTCTTACTAGTTATTTCCCTTGGATGGGTACATTTCTGTTATTTTTGAGAACTAGCACCAAAAGAAACAGATGACCGACCACGTTTCAACTCTGCCAAGCACCTGTACTATGTGAAAGTTGCGTGTCATGTATATATTTATTTCAGATTTTTTTTTTTTTTTACCACAAATATTATTTTGGTTGGTGTAGCATTAACATTATCTCTTTTTGGGGGGATGGGGGGGGCGGGAAGGAGAGAGGGGGGTATCTTTTTGGGGGGGGAAGGGGGGTATCTTTTAAAGCGGGATCCATGGCTAATGTATCACAAAGTTTCAAAACTTAACAAATTTCTTTCTAAAGAATGAACCAACTGTCTTTCCCAAAAATGAGAACCCATCACCCCCCCCCCCCCCCCCCCCCCCCCCCCACCAAATTCCTCAACTCAGCAGTCTCTTTAACAAACACTTGCACTTCAACAGCTTAGGACATGACTCTCCTCCAAGGTGGTTGTTCTTTTCATCCACACAGAAGCAATTCCAAACCTGTAGTGCGTCTGTCTTTTTATGCCACGCTCTTTGACAGCAGTCTGTTTTGGTCAGGGTGGGGGTTTTGTTTGGTTTTTTTATTTGGGAGGTGGGGAGGAGGGGCAGGGGGGGGGGGGTGGGATGTGAGTGGTTGCTGGTGCTATCACTTGAACTTTGCCACCTTGTTGTTGATGGGGCGCTTTATGAACTTGGGGGAGGCCATGTAGGCCTTGATCTTGGGCAGGTCCTCAAACCTCTTCAGGAAGGCCTTCAGGTTGGGGTAGCTGTCCAGGCAGCCTTCGATCATCAGTGTGTGCTGATCCAGAAGCTCGTACATGGGAAAGTCGGCTACCGTTACCTGCACACGCACACACACACACACATCATACAGTTAGTACTGTCTCTGCATGCGCGTTTTTTGTGTGGGGGGGGTTTGTTTGTTTTTTTGGTTCCGTGGCTAAAGCTCCCAAGGATCACCAATGGTGAGTAAGTAAGTCAGTCTTCAATTTTAACGTCTTTCCACTTTTAGTGATACCAGACACCAATGGCGAGATTTTGTGTATGTGTCAAGTTTTTTTGCCCGACATAAAGGTAGCCGCATTCTGACTTCAAGAGGGATGTATGCTGGATATGTGTTTCCGTAACCCACTGAATGCCAACATTTTTTTTTTTCATTCCTCTGTTAAGGAGATTCACCAATGGTGAGAGCTTTGCGTATACAACCGGTTTTTTCCCCCACCATTTACGTAACCACATTCCGACTTAGTGGATGGTGTCTAAACACGACATCGGTGTGCTTGCAGGTTTGTTTGGGATTGTTTTGGGGGGTTTTTTGTGGGGTTTTTTTTGTTTTTTTGTTTTTTTTAGGGAGGGGGGGGGGGAGAGGATTGTCATTTATTCCTACTAGCACACAATGGCCTATTCTTCCGAAAGGCAGAAAAGATTTTTTAATGTGTATGCAAGACAGTCTGCATGCGTTCGCACATGGGGCTTTGGGAGGCTTTGGTTTATAGTCTCATCTGAAGGACTTTTGACATTCAGTCCAATTTTTCAGCAAACTGGAAAGAAAGGGCAAGGCTGGGAATCAAACCAAAAACCCCATGATTTACTTGTTGGCAGCAAACGCCTTAACCATCCTGCTACCCTCCTTGAACACCGACATGAAATACAGGATCTTTACCGTGCATATTTGATCTTCTGCATGTGTGTGTGTGTTTATATGTGTGTGTGTGTGTGTGTGTGTGTGTGTGTGTGTGTGTGTGTGTGTGTGTGTGTGTGTGAAGGGAATCAAGGCACTAGCAGGTCTGTACTTGAAGTTGACCTGGAAGATTGTAAAAATCCTACCAGACACCACCAAATTTCAAATCCACGACTTCATGGATCCATAAGATTCCAGTCGAATGGTCTAAACCACTGGGCTGTAGCATCTGTCACTGTGTGCATGCTAAATCCAAGGCCAATCTCACTTGGCCAACAGAGCTACCAACTAGGAAGGTCCTCTCTGGGCCGTTTTCCCCACATCATTCCCAAAACTTGCATCAACATCCACTTTAAAGTTCAAATCAACACATATATACAAATAGTCTCAAATCCCTAATGTCATAAAATAACACAGGCACATTCAACAGCATATTATGGATTGTGGGCAACTGTCCTAACAGTTTGTAAATAGAAAGGTTTTGAACCAGAGAAAGACAGAAAAGAGAGGGGAGGGAGGGGGGGGTGGAGGGAGGCGGTGGTAAAGGTCACATCAGATTTTTTATGTACTCAGCCTCGTTTCTGCTAATAATTACCGAGAGGAATTATGAAATTTTGGAAAACATCATCTTGCTTTTCTTTTGGGAGGGGTGGGGGAGGATGGAGAAGGGGGGGATGGGGTTGCATGGCCTCTTGTCTAACAAAAGAAACAGATAACATTTAGTACATACGCTGCTGACTTTTCCACAATGAAATTTTATTTCACTTATTTTATTTTATTCTTTAATTTCGAGGATAAAGGAATAAGCACTCATGTACTTTTCTACATCCAATTCCTGTGTGTATTCAGTTTTATCAGTTTTATTGCCCGTTCCTACCGGCACATAATGGCCTACTCTTCTGAATAGCAGAACTGATTTTAACATGTGCACAAGATGTTCTTCATGCGTTCACACATGGGACCTTGGTTTATAGCCATCATCCGAAGGACTTTTGGGGGGGGAGTGGAGTCAGCAAGGATGTTAAATCCTCTTGAATGAGATTGATGTCTCGCTACACTTCACCTTGTTGAAGTATGCCAATGACTCAAGTCATGACTGCAGTGCATACCCGCAAGTCATTGACAAGCAAAGTCTTTTCGGCACCATGTTACTCAGATTATGAATCTTTGCTTCAACCTCTCCAAACACTAAGAGTCCTGTTCCTTTCTAGGCATTAAGTTGAAGATTACCCCCAAAACTGTACACCATGACGCGGACCAGTGCTATCAGACATCCAGGATATCCACTTACATTGTCGCCCGCACAGAACTTTTTGTCGCTGAGGAACTTGTCGAAGCCCGCCAGTGTGTTTTTGACATTTTTCTTGTACTCTGGCAGCAACTCGTCCTGCACAACACATACAACAACAATATATATATATCAACAAATCCTGAACAACACATACCAACCAAGTCTCAGTTAAATATATTTTTTTTTTCTTCTTTTTTTTCCCCTTCCCATTCTAACTACAACTTTCTGGTTGCACGCACACACACGCGCGCGCACACACACACACACGCACATGCTCACACACATACAATGACACTACTGTAGAAGGGGGGAGGATATCATCATTGCTGACACTACTGTCATTGCAGGCTCATGTACGTTTGATTTTTAGTATGAATGGGAAAAAATGGGTGATGTTGTAACCTGATATAACTTATTTGTTTGCTATTTGTTTGTTTTTCTTTTCTTGAAATCTATGTGTGTGTGTGTGTGTGTGTTAGTGCGTGTGTGTTTGTGAGCATGTGCGTGTGTGAGTGTGCCTGTGTGCACGCACACGAGTGTGTTAGTGTGTGCGTGTTTTTGCATGTATACTGTTTAGTTTCTTTTCGTTTGAGTCTATTTCATTCTTCTGGTTGTCATAATAAATATTGTAGTTAGATATCACTGATAAAGTTGTTTTTGTTCCTAAATAGATGGCTTGATGAATAAACCAAACACATTGCTTTTTCAATATGCCCTCTGGAAATGATAACATTTGAACAGGAGTATTTGCGAATTTGTCGTTTTTTTAGTATGCCGTCTGGAATAAAATTTGAGCACTTACGAATTTGTCGTTGTAGACCAGGCGAACCAATCCGTTCCTGAAGTCCATGGCATTCTCCAACATCATGTCTGCGTATGCCTTCTCTTTGTCCGTCTTGCCCACTGAAATCAGCAGTCATAGCGAGTCACTGTCACATTCATTATCCTCTTTAAGAGATTCACACTTCCAGGGGGGTTTTCTCCTTTCTGCTATCAGGGGGGAGGGGTTATGCACACACCCACACCCACACACATACAAGCAAAACCGTATGTGGTTTTGTAAATTCTGTCATCTGTTCCCACCGGCACACAATGGCCTACTCTTACGAAAAGCAGAACAGGATTTAACGTGTGTGCAAGATGTTCTGCACGCGTTCGCACATGGGACCTCGGTTTATAGTCTCATCTGAAGGACTTTTGGGGAGAGTGGATTCAGCACTGATGTTAGCTCCAGTTACTGATGAATGCTATTTGTATGCTAACCCAGTAGTGGGTGATAAGGAGGAGAGGGTTAGTAGATGATTGCTTACACTATATAGTGGGTTACCCATAGGGAAAAGGTTATTAAAAGTTACGATAATCAAACTAAATTCTTTAAACAGCCAAGTCATTATTGACCCTATAAAAACCTTCACCTATCCCGTAACCCACTAGACCATTGGGGCCCCACTGAACATTTTGCAACCAGCTTCCTCCACAATCCACTTTGGTTTCCGTGGCAAGTTTTTCCACCCAAGGCCAGTCAGTCCACTCTCTGATGTTGTCTTCCCATCTTTTTCTCTGTCTGCCTCTTTGTCTTGCTCCTAGAACTACTGTTCTCTGTAGGCCAGTCTTGGCTAGTCCAGATGTTCGTGTGACATGCCCGTCCCACTTCAGTTTGCGTTTTTTCAATGCAGTCAGGAGCTCTTCATATGGCCTGATGGCGTTTTCAATTCTGGTTTTTACTTCCTTGTTAGTTATGTGATTTATGTATGAGATACCACACAAAGTTCTGAACACCAAAACCACATGTGTATATATACACACACAGGGGGGACGGGATAGCCTGGTGGTTAGAGCGATGCACTCATTATCTGCTGACCTAGGTTCGAATCTCCCTCAAGAGGGTTATTCCTCTGGAGTTAATATCGGTGCCGACTCCACTCCCCACAAAAGTCTTTCGGGTGAGACTATAAACCAAGGTCCAATGTGTGAATGCACGCAGAACATCTTGCACACACGTAAAAACCCGTTCCACTTTTCAGAAGAGTAGGCCATTGTGTGCCGGTGGGAATGGATGACAAAAATTGCAAACTGCATATACATGGGGACTGGATGTTAAAAAACACATAAATGCTTATTCCATTATCCTTGAAATAAAAGAATTTTAAAAAAATAAAAATAATAAATGAATAATATGTATATACTTACACAGGCCATGTTTTCCAGCAATGTAGCGAAGGATGGCATTACTCTGGGTGACTTTGATGTCTCCATCAATGTAGTATGGCAGCTGAAAGCAGCAAGGTGATCATCAGCATTTGTTTTATAGAATGAAGTTCGCTTTTCCGCATTTCAAATCATAGCAAATCAATGCGCACACAATAATGAGTGTGTGCGAGAGAGAGAGTGTGTGTATGTGTGTGTGTGGGTGAGAGAGAGAGTGTGTGTATGTGGGTGTGGGTGTGTGCAAGCATGTGTGTATGTCTATGTCACACGTGTGTGTGTGTGAGAGCGAGTGTGTGTGCATGTCTGTGTATCTGTGTGTGTGTGTATGTGAGTGTGAGAGAGAGATTTTTGCATATGCTACCATTTGTTTTTTATCCCCCCATTTAGGTAGCCACATTCCAACTTCAGGAATAAACACGCTTTTAAAAACATCCATGCCCTCATCCCAACCACCTGTTACAAAGTAAATCCTGTCAAATTTCTCATTTTTATAACTCCCTGGAATCTAACATTTCAATTTCTAATAAATTTTCATAGAATCGTCCCATTTTCAATCTTTTTTTTGGGGGTAACTGAAAAGTTTGTTGATAACTTGCTGTTCAAAACTTGAAGCCGACTCTGGTGCTAAGCGACTCGTTATGTGGGGGAGGGTCCAGCATATATATATATATATATATATATATATATATATATATATATATATATATATATGATACAATTACATATATAAGCAGACTTACATTGGGGAAGTCCAGTCCCAGTGTGGGTTTCACCTTCTCCCAAGCTGCTCTGCTGTACTCTGGTCCTGAAATCACATATGATATAAGATGAATATACATGTACTCTGGCTTTGATCACAACCATCACCCTGCACACCTCCTACACACTAGCCACCATGCAAAAGACTTGGATCTAAGCAACAGTTTCACATACACAGCTTCAAAACGACAACAGTGTTATACAACATGAACACACACAGCTTCAAAATTACAAGTTTTATACAACATGAATATAGACGGCTTTGAAATTAGTTGAGCAATTGAACAATTGAGCGCTTTGATTTGTTGCTTTACAAGATTCAGCGCTATATAAATTCCATACATTATTATTATTATTATTATGAGTTGTAACAGTTTTATACTACATGTATGAATACACGTAGCTTCAAAATTACACCAGTTTTATACAACAAGAATACATACAGATTCAAAATTACAGCAATTTTATACAACATGTATAAATTATACACACAGCTTCGAAATTACAACAGTTTTATACAACATGTATACAATCAACTTTGAAATTACAACACTTTTATACAACATGCATACAAACAACTTCGAAATTACAAGTTTTACACCTCTGGGATTTTTTTATTTTCATTTCTCGACAAGAGCTCTGAGGTCCACCAATGGTGAGATCTTGCATTAATGCCATTGTTTAAATTACCCACCATTAAAATGTAGCTGCACTTTGACTTCAGGGACATACGTTGGTTCCAAGTCTCACTCAAAGGACTATTGAGTAGAGTGGAGTCAATGCTGATGTTAACTCCAGGGAGAAAAAATCCCCTTAAACAGGCATCTCCGTGGTGGCTTCAATCAACTCGGATCACAACTGCAACACTCTAACCACTAAGCTATTCCATTCCCCCCACGTTCCAAGATAGCAAAAGGTTATGCGTGAAAATTTATGCAGGTAATTGTGCATGCACATTAAAAAAAACCTCATCCTTGTTTCAATGAATGAGCTGGCCTGATGTAGCGGGTGATGGTATGAACTGGACAACACAAACACACCCAGCATGCACCCAGAAACCAAAAGAGGTAGGCTCTGCCAGATTCAAACCTCCCCCACAAACACGCGACAGAATTCAGTGGAGTGCCTCAACATCTCCTGAAGGAATTAACTTTTAAAGAAGACGTTAACTTGAGTTGTTCCAAACTGAAAGAAACAGCAGTGTAAGCCGCCTACTTACCATCTCCCTGTTCGTAATGTACATCCTCAAAGTCTTGCCCCACGTAATTCAACATCAGCCGGGCAGGCTGAGCAAGCTGCAAGTCAAAACAACAAACAAAACATAAAATCAATATTATATTATGCAATTTTCACTGACACCACGTCGTCATCAGTGGCTGTTTCTATAAGGACCCATGGGACTGAAGTAGTCTAACAGTCTTAACTTCTCAGATGTATAGCGCCCATCAGACATTTGATCAGGGAACACCCAGACCAAAACAAAACAAACAAACAATAAACTACTGAAAATCTTCCAAGTATTAATTGATTCTCAATTTCTTTCAACGATTACTTGATTGATTGGGCTTTTTATCAGTGGGGTTTTTATGTTTGTTGTTTTTGGTCTGTTTAAAATTGTCAAGTCTTTGTATACAAGTTTGCTCTGTGAGATATCTAGATCTACATTACTAATTAGGTCTTAGAACTCAATAGAAGGGAGTGACAGCCATCAGCCAAGCTATTGCTGTTTCACATGATTTACTGAAAGATCAAAAACTAGTACAAGCTCTCAGTGATGCATTCTCAAAACTTCCACAGGAAGGTTATATCATATAACATTAATTCATTAGTACTGATCAAGATCACTCACTACACCTCTACTTGACTCTCTTCAGTTGAAGGTAAACTCATCCTGCTACACACTGTTTGCATCGCCATATTGGGTAAAATGCATAGTGCCTAGTCTTCTCCTGAGCTTGTGACTCTCCTGGAGGTCTGCACACTGTATTGAGAAAAGACATTTTGACTTCAGCCTATTCAGGACAGCTCATAAAAAGGTTCCCTAGAAAAGATTTCAGATAAAATCTGCACTGAAAAAGGCAGGAGAATAGCCTGGGTAGGCAGAAAATAAGCTAGAGAGAGAGGGGGTAGAGAAAAATGAGGGAAAAGGCAGAAATTTCAAAGGGAATGATAGGATCTAACTTCTAAGGGGAAATTTCTAGCACATAATATTCCAAAAAGTGTGTGTGTGTTTTGGGGTGGGGGTGGGGCTAAATTTTATACTTATAAGTTAAAGCACTAAAATATTGCCAAGCAGTGGTATAATTATGATCTATTGAGGTAATGCACTGGCCCAGAAAGTGAGAAGTGCAGGTTCAATTCCTGTTTGCGCAAAAATGTTCTCCCATGGACACTACTGCTTGTCTTTTGGTTGAAATGATAAACCAATGTCCTGCGTGCTGCATGCATTCAGCACATGTAAAAGAATCCATGGCAACAAGAGAGCTGTCCCTGGTAAAATTGTGTAGAAAAACCCTACTCTGATACAGATACACATGCAAAAAGGAAAACAAATGTATGGGTAGTGCTACTCTTGTGATATATACTCTCCCCAGGGAGCACAGCCCAAACTTTTAAACATTTTATTTTATATTATTCTTTTATATCGAGGATAATGGAATATGCACTTAAGTGCTTTTTTACATCCAGTCTCCGTGTGTATGCGGTTTTGTCAATTTTGTCATCTGTTCCCACTGGCACACAATGGCCTACTCTTACGAAAAGCAGAACAGAATTTAACGTGTGCGCAAGATGTTCTGCGTGCGTTCGCACACGGGACCTCGGTTTATAGTCTCATGCGAAGGACTTTTGGGGAGAGTGGAGTCGGCACTGATGTTAACTCCAGGGGAAAATATCCCCTTGAACGGGAATCGAACCCGGGTTGTCAGATTGCAAGTGCAATGTTCTAACCACTAGGCTATCTCGTACTGAGCAATCAGCTGTGACTGCAAGCACTATGCTGTATTCAGTTTCTTTCTTCTTTTTTTTTTTTTTGTTCCTCGGCTAGAGCTCCAAGTTCACCAATGGTGAAATTTTTGTGTATGGGACAATTTTACCCACCATTAAGGTAGCTGCATTCAAACTTTAGCCTAATTTAGGGATCGATGAATTTAATTTTTATGTTCATTCCTCATGTCAGAATGCCGCTACTTTGATCAGTTAATTTAATGGTGGGTAAAAAAAAAAAAGTCGCATACACAAAATATCACCATCTGTGGAGCTCATTGCTCTAGCCAAGGAACTGAGAAGAAAATCAATGCAATTCAATAGATGATATCATAAAAAACATTTCACCAGCACCCAACATGAACTGATCCCTTCTCTCACTTACTAAAGTAAAAGTATCTTGAATATGGAGTGAAGATACCAGATCTCCCATCTCTAACACTCTTCATATTGCTAAAACTAAGAAATGCTTGGAACGTTATCTTCAGTGAAAAGGTAATAAAAATTTCTATATATATATGTACATGTATAACTCTAAAGAGTTCAAACTCCAAAATGTTTCAGCGCTTTCATGCACTGATATAATCTCATCGGTCTACTAAAAGGAAGCTATCCAAAATTATTAGGATGCTCCCTCACTCAATATGACTCGATGTAAATGGCCTACTCTTACAAAAAGCGGAACAGGATTTTAACGTGTGCGCAAGATTTCTGCGTGCGTTCGCACACGGGGCCTCAGTTTATAGTCTTATCCAAAGGACTTTTGGGGAGAGTGGAGTCGGCACTGATGTTAACTCCAGGGGAAAATATCCCCTTGAACAGGAATCGAACCCGGGTTGTCAGATTGAGAGCACAATGTTCTAACCACAAGGCTATCCTGTCCCCCTGTAAGTGTAAGACTGAGTCACCAAGTTATATAGATCTATAAAAACAACCTTCAATGGGGCACAGAGCTCAATGGCAGGCATCACTCCACCTAGTGCAGTGGAAGCAAAAAGTCCTAAGAGCTCCATTCAGCCATTTTTCAGCTTTAGCTTTTTTTAAAAAAAGGGGGAGGTGAAGGCTGGTTCACCAGATCAAGAGGGGGGGGTACCCTGGCTTGGCCTTTTTCTGTACTTCAGGGCACGAGCCTGGAGATTCAATTGCAGGACTGGGTTTTGCTTTTGTGTTGTTTTGTTGGTTTTTTTGTTTGGTTGTGTGTGTGCGGGGGGGGGGGGGGGGGGGGGGGGGGGGGGGGGGCTCTCCACTTGCAATGGATAGCAAATATAGCACAATATAGGGGCCTGGGCATGATTGGGGACAGTACATATTAGGTTGACACTGATGACTGTTCAATACACTGACAGGCTGGTTAAAGGCACAACAAAGACAGAAAATTGAGCAGGAGCTGACAGCTACACCTGTTGATTTCAAATACTGGAGTACATGGCTATTAGGTGCAATGCTTTTGCTTTTCACATTAGCATGGGCTATCTTATCATTAATATCAGGCTGATACCTTACACAGAGAATAATTATGATCTCAAACACAGTGTATGAAGCACTAGGCTATGGAAGACTTATCAAAAGATTAATTATGTGGTGGTTAGCTATCAGTATCACCTGATAAAATAAATTCCTACCACTCCATCCACTGGATCAATCAACACATGGGCAGTACAGTAAACGGCTGAATATTTTTTTTAACAATCAACACATGGGCAGTACAGTAAACAGCTGAATATTTTTTTTAAGTTTAGTATTCACTGATTACTTTTTAATCAATTAATAACAAATCCACCACCAATAAATATGCATGTCTTCCCTCTCCCTCCTGTAGATTGACCCAAGCAGTGCATGCTTGTGTCATAAAAACAAAGATCTTGGCTAGGCCTAACCTACACAGGCTATTGAGTATTGTTGACTAGGCTACATTTTGGCCTAGACCTAAGAACAGACTGGTTGGTTTGTTTATTGTTGGGTTTTTTTACAAGATTTCTTTCTTCTTTTTTTTAAACCCATAGGGATATATGATTGCTCGAGACGTTAGGCCTACGTGAGTACAGATGGCTTCTCATTAGCCTATGTAGCCTAATGTCCATAGGCCCTAGGCCTACCCAGGGCGAGGCGGAGTCATGTTGGGTCACTCGACCTGGATGAACAACACAGATGAGTTCGAAATGAGCAGTTGCTGACCTGTGTTGGCATGCACGCACTGAATGAAACAATGTCAAAAGTCCACGTAATGATACAATGACAAAGAAAATATGTTCGCACTTACACCTCTGATTTTCCAGTATCCCAACTTTGGTTTCGACATGATGGCGGTTGAAAAAAGAACGTTACCGGTACTTGTTTAACGACAACACCACAGATTTCAATGCTGTGTGGGCAGCGTCGGGGACTATTTATAGGCTAGCCTAGCTTGGCGTCTGCTGCATATTTTTGCGCATGTCTTCAGCGATTGGCCATTCGTGTCTTCGCGTCACATGTAGGATAGGCTCTATCTTGTGGCTGGTTCTGTTTGGATTATCCTTGAAGAATTTTTATTTTTCATTGGATACATTCCTGCTAGATGTAGCCCACTAGGCTTATGCTCAAATAGCACTAAATGGGACTTGTGCTAGCAAATTTTATTCATTTTCCAAAATTTGGGCCCCGGCCCAAAAGCTTTTTTGCCATTTCAAATTTTTTTCCCAAAACTAATCCCCCAAGGGCCCTACTTTTTAAAATGTTATTTTGTAAAATTTTTTGTGTTGAGATTGCCTTCAGCCATGGTATGCTTTTAAAGTAAGAACCTACTCTCTCCTTTAAAGCAGAAAAATAATCTGAAGTCGGAGTATGGCTTCCTATATGGCAAGGTACTTAAAAACGGCCATACATGCAAACTTTTCATTCAGTGTGCAATTAGTAAAGACTAGCCCCATTATTATAATACTAGGATTGTGAAAGAGACTGGAATGCCAAATCATTATACAAATATTAAGTAACCAATGTACACTCCGAATCGTTTGCAGAGCCAGTGAATTTCAGAGGGGGGCATATTTCCCACTAATTGAAAACTAAAAACGCAATCCATTTGTCATGATGCTACAAGTCTTTTTCTGATCCGAAATGCCTATAAAGAGAGAGCAATGATAATGACAAATTCATTTTTTGGGGGGAGAGGGGAGAGAAGAGAAGGGGAGGTTTAAAGATGAGGAGAGGGGGAGAGAGTGAAAAGGAGAGAGAGAGGGGAGAGGATTTAGGTTTTTTTTTGATTTTTGAGGATTGGAATAAAAATTGGGTTTTTTTAAAAGGGAGAGTTTTGAGAGGGGGTTTGGTTGTGCGGCGCCCCGTGTTTGTGTGATGTCTTTGGGGTTAAAAAAGTCGAAAAGTTTAATTTTTCTTTTTTTTTAAACTTTTTTTTTTATTTTTTTCCCCCTTAATTTTTTTCTAAATCAAAAGTCACCGGAAAAAAACGACCTTTTTCCGCAACTGAAACCCGACGTAAATGACCTTAAAACGTTTTTAAGTAACAAAACAACCAAAAGAAAACCGGTTATTTCGTTGGGGAGGGTTTGGGTGTCTGTCACCGGCCGGAAAAAAAATCCTTGCCTTAGTGACCCGTCCCATGTGCCCTAAGTTGGGTTCGAGTTGGCAAAAAGAAAAGTAAAAAAACCTACTAAGGATAAGGGTGGTTTTTTTTAAAAAAAGGTGTAAAGAGTGGGGCTCACAAGGAGAATATGGGCCTTTGACCCAGTTAAAGGAATTCATTTCTGTTTCTGGAATTTCTTTTTTTTCTTATTTTTTTGTTTATTTTTATAAATAAGTATTGTTTTGGGTTGAAAGTGACTGTCACTGTTGGTGACTCAGTGCTTAAAAAGGAAGGTAGTTGCGGGGGAAAAGAACGGCAAGCAGTTGCAGCTTGTTTGCTTGCAGGTCGATTTTTCTCCCGGCCAGTATTTGAGAGCCGAAAATTTCGTCTGTTTTTGTCCCGTTCCCCCCCCCCCCCCCCCCCCCCCCCCCCCCCCCCCCCCCCCCCCCCCCCCCCCCCCCCCCCCCCCCCCCCCCCCCCCCCCCCCCCCCCCCCCCCCCCCCCCCCCCCCCCCCCCCCCCCCCCCCCCCCCCCCCCCCCCCCCCCCCCCCCCCCCCCCCCCCCCCCCCCCCCCCCCCCCCCCGAATTCTCGTCTCGTCTTGGGAGTTTCCCAAAACACGCACACATAAACGCACACGCATTTACTCGCTCAACACACCCCTATCGGCGCAAACACACACAACACACAAATCCTTTGGGTTTTTATTATTGTTTCCCCCTTTTTATTGAGCTGAAAAGGGGAATACACTATTTTGATTACGATTTTAAAACCCATTTGGGTTAAAATTTCAAAAAAAAAGAAATTTAGCCCAATCTTAATAGGATTTTTTGTTTATTTTACAGCAACCCTTCAGAACCCAAGATGGCCCATATTTTTAAACTCCCTTTTGGTAAAAGGGGCATTTTTAAAACTAGGGAAACATTTTTTTGGGGGGGGTTTTTTAAATTGACTTTTTTAAAAAACTAACCAAACTAGTATCAAAATTAAAATTTAAGTTTTACCCAAAAACCCAACTATAGAGGGACGACGGGAGTCAAAGAAAATCAATAACTTTACCAGATAAAAACCCTACATACCTATTTAAAAAGTAACTCCTTAGGGAAGCCTACACCCACCTCCATTAGTGGATACAGTACTTCTAAGCCTGTGTCCTACTTGGTTTATAAAAATCGTGTAAAAAAATTTTTTTTTCCAAAAGCAGGGCATAAAACTATCATAGGAGGTTTTACAAGTATCTACATTTAAAAAACATATTCACCTTGGCGTGGTAATTAGACAATATT
>CM054148.1:50040978-50080978 GCA_028751875.1 Rapana venosa | reverse complement strand
ATTATGTGAATGTTTCCCTTTGGTCGCACTCCACATTTTTAAAAAATCACTTTTTTTTTCCTTCTGTTTTTCTATGTGACTCTTATATTCATACCGCAGGTACTGAGGCACACACAGAAATAAAAACAACTTTTTTTGTGAAAGACTAGTCTCTGACTCAAAACTCATGTGATTTTGAACAAATCTGGTAGGTTTGAATTTTAAAAAATTTTCAGCAAACACTGTTACCCCATCAATCCTTTGTCATCTGCTAGCTTCCTTACTGCAATATGCATGCGCGGGTCAATGCTGTGGGAATACAAGCAATCCTCATTTGATGATTATTTCCAACTTTCTCTTAACTACCTGTTATTGCTCTGTGTCCTCAATCCCAAAAACAAGTGCACAGTGCATGTTTTCATACTAAAAAAAATATCTGTGAAAATCTTCAACATTTTTTTCGACTAGCACTGTATACAAGATACTACATTACCCCCAAATTAATACCGGTGTGCATCCTTTAGCCCACTAGGTTAAGGCGGATGTTGACAACAGTTGGAAGGGCAAACCGGATCTGCACTTGCTTTTATATAATTTTAAGACTGTTCAGTTGTAGTGCAGAAATAGGCTTTATTCAACAGACGTAGGCCTATTCATGTGAAAGGAATAACCAAGGGCTTGTCAGCAAAAACTTTTTCGGCTCTCAAGACATAGTACCAAAGCCTTTGCAGCAGGATAGGGAAAACTGAAAAGGATGTAGGCTTAAACCACTAGAAAACCTAGTAGGCTAGTTGTGATATTTACTTCCTAGTGGAGATACTAGAAACAACATCTTTCTTTCTTTGATAATATTCAAGTCCAAGTGGAGTTATCAGATTTATGAGCTGTATCAACCAGAACACCATTACCAAGCAGCTGGCTCTGTGTAGAAAAGTCCACCTTAGGCCTATTGATATTGATTTAGTTGGTGTGGTGAGGTAGGTGTATAGCCTACACACACGCCATGTTCACATACTTCGTCTCATGGACCTCAGATGTAACGAGTGAACGAGTGCTTATTCTGGGTAGGCCCTATTTAATAATAATAATCATAATAATAATAATAATAATGTGTGCTGGTAGGAACAGATGACAAAATTTACAAAACCGCATACACACGGGGACTGGATGTACAAAAAAGCACGTAAGTGCTTATTCCATTATCCTCGATATAAAAGACTAAAATACATTTTTTTTTAAAATAAATAATAATAAAATGACTGCCAGATGTGATGAGTGAGCGCCTGCATCATCATAATCATCATCACCATCATTGGAATTTACAAATGCCCCCCCCCCCCCCCCCCCCCCCCCCCCCCCCCCCCCCCTTCTCTCTGTCTCTCTCTTCCTCTTCTCTCTCTCTCCTCAATCATTTTTATGAAATAATTTGTATGACACTTGAATCAAGTCACGGCAGATTTTTCTACGTGCAATTCGAGCTGCTCTCCCATGGGAGAGGGCGTTGCCACAAGACCAACATCACCTATTATTATTATTTGCTTTTATTACTGTTATTCCTGTCTGCATGTGTATAATTTGTTTCCCTATCAAAAGTGACTTTTCTTTCTAGAGAAGTTTGCCAAGGACAAACCCCATCTTGTTACTGTGGGTTCTTTTACGGGCGCTAAATGCGTGTTGCACACGGACCTCACTTTATCTTATCGTCTCACCCGAAAGACTAGCACCCAGACCACCGCTCACAGTCCAATGGATTGGGGGGAAAGGTTTAGGGCACAAAACGGGGATCGAACCCAAACCTGGATCGTACCTGGTCTTTTCGGTTTCTGGGCAGGTGAGTTATCTCTAGACACCGATCCACAGGCCCCCAGATAAGTGTTTAAGCTGGGAAACGCCCAACACGAGCATGTGTCTTAATTTTGTAGACTCAAAGGGGGCACTGACAGCAGGAGGCGAAAGCCAGCACTGCACAGCAATAAATACATTCTGTAGGCTCTGACTGGTGTGTGTGTGTGTGTGTGTGTGTGTTCGATTTTACGTCTGTTCTCTTAAAGTGATATTGTGTGGTGTGTGTGTGTGGGGTGTGTGTGTGTGTGTTGGTGCGCGCGCCCCGCGCGCGCGCGCTGTGTGTGTATGTGTGTTCGATTTTACCTTAACATGTGTGTGTGTGTGTGCATGTATGCCATGTCACAGTGAGTGTATGTGTGTGTGTGTGTGTGTGTGTGTGCGCGCGCGCGCGCTAGGTTGTCCCACTCTGTGATTGGTGTGTGTGTGTGTGTGTTGTGTGCCACGCGCGTGAGCGCGTGTCGTGTGCGCGGGCGTGTGTGTCTGGGGAATTTAAGGGCAGTGTTAAAAAAAGGGGATGGGGATCAGCAAGTACAGCTGACTCATTCTCTCTCTCTCTCTCTCTCTCTCTCCCCTTTTCTCTCTCTCTCCTTCTCTCTCTCTCCCCTCTCTCTCTCTCTCTCTCTCTCATTAGTTCCGATTATTAAGGATAGTACCTTCTCAGGGCAAGGGCCGGATGAAAGAAAGAAAAGAAAAGAAAATGTTATGTCATTACTTTTAATAAATTCATATAACCCTTGGGAAGAAAGATACTCTCTCTCTCTCTCTCTCTCTCTCTCTCTCTGATTTGCTGGTTTTCTGTGAAACAGGCCTCGCCTAATGTCCCCGCTGTTTTCTCAGAAACAGCGACCAAGGCAGACCAAGCCTATCGACCGTACGTTTGTCCGTCTGTCTGTCTGTCTGTCTAGCCAGTTCAGAGCGTGCCTCACGCCACTGAGCGTAACTATGGTAATGTGGCATGGTTTCCGGGGTTTCCGAGAAATTCCGATTTTTCGGAAATGCGGGTTTTTTTCAGAAATTCGGGTTTTCTCAGTAATTCGGGGTTTTGATTTCCTGAAATTTGTGTTTTGGGGGATATTCGGGTTCAGAGATGTGTGTGTGTGTTTACTAAGAGTACTCAGGGTAGCCATTTATGTCTGTGAAAAATGGTCGTCGGAATCGAAAAGATTGAACAAGCTCTCTCTCTCTCTCTCTCTCTCTCTCTCTCTCTCTCTCTCTCTCTCTCTTCCTCATCTCAGAAATACTATAAGCCCAGTGTCCTATTCCGAGAATAGACTTATCAAATCTATCTACTTTACTCAGGCCCTATGCTGTGGAACTCCCTTCCAGATTCAGTTAAACAACATCAATCAATAACAATCTACAAAACTCAATTATCAATCTCACTTGATACATCAACAATAACAAACCACAGTCCATAGCCTTAAAAACAAAGTTGCATATCCTCCCTTACCTATCTTGCCCTTTCCATCCTACCTATCTGCCCTTCCCTTTCCCTTCATCTGTATATATGTCAGACTGTTGTCCCCTCTCTCTTCTCTCCTCTTCTCTCTTCTCCTCCTCACTCTCTCTCTCTCTCTCTCTCTCTCCTCTCTCTCTCCTCAATTTTCATGTTGTTGAAAAGTGAGTTTAGCAAAGTGTAAGTTGTTTTTTTAAAATTATTTTTATTATTATTATTTTTTTTTTTACTACACTATAGTTATAATAAATATATCTATCATAACAATAATATGTGTTAATCTGTACGAGTATAATGAAAAAGAGTGTTGACAGTGATGATGTGCTGTTTTGAGTATGATATTCAGTATTTTTTTCTATGTCTTTTTTGTTTTCTTTGTTTACAAACAAAAAGCATTAAATCTTTAACACACACACACACACAACACACACACACACACACACACACACACACACACACAAACACACACGCAGGCACACACACACACACACACTACACTCCCCCCCCTCTCTCCCACTCTCTCCATTTCTCTCCCCCCCCCCCCCCCCCCCCCCCCCCCCCCCCATCTCTCTCTCTTACTTACAATGTATAGATGTTCATTTTATGACTTAAAACGATTTTTTTCTCCTTATTGTAAGAGTGTATCGATGTTGGGCTTATTTCTTTTTCATGGCGTTCAATTTATACGAGTATATTCGAAAGAATATTGATGGCGATCCTGTGCTGTCTTGAGAATTATATATTTTGTATTATCTTGAAAACACAACACTCTCTCTTCTCTCTCTCTCCTCTCTCTCCCTGAAGTGAGATGAGTCAGGGTGTACTCCTGACATTTGATGTAGTGGTCGCTTTTATCCCCCCCCCCCCCTCCCCCCCCCCCCCTCCCACTTTCTCTCTTCACCTCTGAGTCTTTTATTGTCCCTCTCTCGAGCCCCAGTACCTATTATTACAGTATTGAGCTTCTATTTCATTATCTCGGACTTATAATCTGATGAGTATAATAAATTAAGTGTTGACGGTAATCGTGAACTGTTTTGAGAATTATATATTTAGAGTTATCACTGAAACACACACAAACACTCTCTCTCTCTCTCTCTCTTCTCTCTCTCTCTCTCTCTCTATCTCTCTCTCTCTTTATGACCTTTATTAGATTTGGCTGGTTGTTGTGGTTTTTTTTTTCTTTCTTTCTTTTCTTCCTTGTTTTTATTGTGTGGAGTATGGGTATTGATTTTTTTTTAACTTTTTTTTTATTTCTTTCATATTATTTTTTTTTTTTTATATATAAACATATTTTTTGTAATGAGTAATCAAAATGAGTGTTGAAAGATGATCGTGTACTGTTTTGAAGGAATTAATATATTTAGTACATCTCTGAAACACACACACACACACACTACACGACGCACGCCGCAACACACACACCACACACACACACCACACACACACACCAACCACACACACTCTCTCTCTCTCTCTCTCTCTCTCTCTCTCTCTCTCCCTCTCTCTCTCTCTCTCTCTCTCTCTCTTCTCTCTCTCTCTCTCTCTCTCTCTCTCTTCTCTATTGTTGTGTATTTAAAAAAGGGGCATATTCATATTTCGATTTTCAATATTATTTTGGATTGTTGATGTATTTGAGTCAGTGAATTCCTTTTTAATATCTTATTATCACATGTAAAAACCATGTGTTACTATTCTACAATATGAAGGTGTTCAATTTTATGTCTATAAGTTTGGCTTATCTCTCTCTCTCTCTCTCTCTCTCTCTCTCTCTCTCTCTCTCTCTCTCTCTCTTTCTCTCTCTCTCTCTCTCTCTCTCTCTCTCTCTCTGTTGTTATTGCTGTAGTTGTTACTTTGTTTTTTGATGTTGATTTTTTGGGTTTTTCTTTTGTTTGTTTTTTTGTTTTTGGTGTTGTGTGTGTGTGTGTGTGTGTGTTGTGTGTGTGTGTGGTGGTTTGGTGTGAAGGGGGGAACGGTGCTGGTTTGTTGTTTGTTTGTTTATTTTATTTTTTTTTTTCCCCAAAATGTTTGTTTGTTGGGTTTTTTTCTTGTTTTTTGTTGTTTGTTTGGGAGGATGTTTTTGTATGCTTTTATTTTGTTGTTGGGTTTTTGTGTTTTTTTTTGTTTGGTTTTTGTGGGGTTTTTTTTGGTTTGTGGGGGGGGGGGGGGGGGTTCTGGGGGTTATCTTGTCTTTTGCTCGTCTGGGTTGTTTTTTTGTTTGTTTGTTTGTTTTTCTTTTTCTTCTTTTTTCTTTAAAAAAAGTTTTTTCCCTTTGCTTCTTCTGCTTGAAAGTATGAGTACTGAGTGCTTTTTTAAATGTGACCCCACGGGCGGGGATGGATGTAAAAAAGCACATGAGTACTTATTCATTACCCTGGAAAAAAAGAATTTTTTCTATTACTTAAAATGTGTAGATGTTCTTTTTATGACTTTATTGGCTTTTCCCCCCCTTTTATTATGTGAGTGTATGGGTATTGCACTTTTTTTTATTATCATGACATTCAATTTGCTATGGTATAATTAAAAAGTGTTTGTGTTGATCGTTGTTATGGGGAGTATTACATATTTAGTATTATCCTGAACATCCCCCCCCCCCCCCCCCCCCCCACCCCCAACCCCCCCAACACCACTCACACACACACACACACACACACATACACTCATCACTCACTCACCCATATTCTCTCCCTAAATGACTGTATAGGTTTAGATTTCTTCTTGTTTTGTTTCTTGTTTTTATTGTGGGGATGTATGGGTATTAAATTTATTTCATTATCATGACATTTTAATTTGAAACGAGTATAATCTAAAAATGAGTGTTGATGGGAGGCATACTGTTTTGGGAATTATATATTGGATTTTATCTCTGAAATACACACACACACACACACACACACTCTGTCTCTGTCTCTCTCTCTCACCTTTTATCGTCTTGCTTATAGTTATAGTATATCCTGATGAAGGATTCATATTTTTATATTTTCAATACTTTATTGGACTTGCCTCTGTACTTAAGTTTTAATGAGTGCTCTATTCCAATATCTTATAATTATGTGTAACAAGTATGTGTACCATTTGACAATGTGTAGATGTTTATCCTTATGACTTATCAAGTTTGGTTGTGTTATTTTTTCTTGGCTCTGTTGTTGTTTTTGTTGTTGTTGTTTGTCTGTTTTTCTCTTTTTTATCATCCTTTGTTGGTTTGGTTTTTCCTTTCTTTTGTTTGTTTGTTTGTTTGTTTGTTTTGGTTAGGGTTTTTTGGGGGGTGGGGTGGGTTCTTTGGTTTTCTTTTATTTGCTTGCTTTGGGGGGGGGGGTAGTGTTTTTAAAAGGGTTATTTCCCTTGCTTTTATTGTGGACTGTATAAGTTATTGGGTTTTTTTTTATTAAGATGTATCCTAAAGGGCGGGGATTTTGGATGTAAAAAGCACATGTTTTGCTTATTCATTTCCTCGAAATAAAGAATTTTCTTCTCTCTCTCTTCTTCTCTCTTCTCTCTTCTCTTTTCTCTCTTCTCTCTCTCTCTTCTCTCTCCTTCTCGTGGAAAAACATACGTGAAAACTGTGTGTTTCTATTAGAAGCTTTCCGAAGGCAAGTATTTTTTTTTATTTATCGTCGATGATGTTTTTGATCAAATCGGTTGCAAGTTTTTTTGCTGAAGACTGAAATTAGACAATTAACTAAGTTTTCCCAAATTTGCTTAACATTTGTGACTAGCTAAAGTAACATTTTATTATGTAAACTCCAGCATTTTGTGAAACACTAAAGGGAAAATTTTATTTAAATTTTTCAGTAGTCTCCAGCAGAATATTTTTGAAAATTTCACTACATGTCAATGGATGGTCTTAAATTTTGCTTCTAGAATGTTCTTTTCATTATTTTAGTTATTGCTTATTGGTTTCCTATTTTTCATCCTTGTTTTTACTTTGTGTCAGTTGAAACTGGGGTTTAACGTCAGGCTTAAAGTCGTATCCGTTCATAGGGCTCAATTAAAATTTTTGGGTTTTTGGTTTTCATTAAGTTAAATGCATTCATGTGATTTTTCTGGTATTTATTGTATTTACAAAAGAAAGTGTGTATAAACCCCCTTGTCAAAAGGGCCCCTTTGGGCAATGACAATAAATTGGTCCTAAAGCGTCAAAGGTTTTCTCTCTCCTCTCTTCTTTCTCTCTCTTTGCTTTGGTTTTGCTATTTTTTCCGGTTGTTTCTGTGTTTTTGTTCGTTTTCTTTCTTACTTGTTGCTACTTTTTTTTTTCTCTGTCTCTCTCTTCGGTGATTTTTGTGGGGATTTTTGTGTAGATATTTTTTCCGTATACTGTGTGAGTGTATTGCTATGGGCTTTATTTTATTTTATTATCATATTATATCCTTAAGGGCGGGGACTGGATGTAAAAAAAGCACATGTGTGCTTATTCATTATCCACGAAATAAAAGAATTTGTCATTGTCATTGTCATTGTCTCTCTTTTGTTGTCCCCTCTCCCCTTCTTGTTGTTGCTGCTTTTACTTTGCTCTTGGGTTTCTTTGCCTTTTTTTTTTCGGGGGGGGGGGGGGGGCTGTTTGTTTTGCTTTCTTTTATTATTAGTTGTTGCTTTCTCTCTCTCTGTTTTTCGGTGGTTGTTATGGCTTTTTTGTGTGTGGGTATTTTTTGTTTGTTTTGTCTACTGTGTGTTAGTATTGGGCTTATTTTTTTATATATTATCATATATATCCTAAGGGCGGGCATTGGATGTAAAAAAGACATGAGTGCTTATTCATTTTCCTCGAAATAAAAGAATTTGTCATTGTCTCTCTCTCTCTCTCTCTCTCTCTCTCTCTCTTTTCTCTCTCTCTCTCTCTCCTCTCTCACTCTCTCTCTCTCTCTCTCTCTCTCTCTCTCTCTCTCTCTCTCAATAAATGAATTTGTCATTATCATTGTCTCTCTCGTTATGAGGCAGTTTCGGATCAGTATTAGACTTGTAGCATTATGACAAATGGATTGCGTTTTTAGTTTTCAATTAGTGGGAAATATGCCCCCCTCTGCTTGTGGATGTCCCAGTGCGTGAATAGGGTCCCTCCTATCACTAAGTTGTTCATGGCGCAGAACTCCACAAGTCTCTCCCCGTTGTCATTTCTGTTCCCCACCCCGTGTTTTCCCATGACTCTCTCATAGTCGGTGTTGTCACTTCCGACCTTGGCATTTAGGTCCCCCATGATGACGATGAGGTCATGGCGTGGGGCTTTCTCTGTCTCTGTCTGCAGCTGGTGTAAAAGTCATCTTTGCTCTCATTGCTGCTGTTGTTGGTTGGTGCGTAGCACTGGATGATGGTGATGTTGATGTGTCTTCCTTCAGTCTCGCACTCATTAGTCCTGCTGTTGATGGGCTTCCACTCCATAAGGCATCTCTCAACGCCTTTTTTGAGGATGATGGCAACTCCCTCGTGGTGCTGGTCGTCATCTCTCCCAGAGTAGAGGACGGTTTCTCCGGTGGTGGTTCTCACTCTCCCAGATCCAGTCCATCTACTCTCGCTTACTCCTAGGACATGGAGGTTGAATCTTCTCATCTCTAATGTTACCTGTGTCAGCTTGCCTTTCTCATACATCGTCCTCACGTTCCAATGTCCTAGTCTGATCTTGGTTTTGGTGGTGTTCAGGTCTTCCCTTATCCTGCTGGTAGCTTCCTCTCGGCTTTGGCTGTCAGCATTCATACGAGTCTCACTGGACCCGGGAGGTCCTTCGCACGCAAAAGTATAAGTATTCTTTGTTGCTGTTTCTGTAACTGCTCTTTTTTACGGGACAGGGTTGTTAGCCCTGTGCCCAACCCCAACCTGGAGGAAGGGTTCCACCTTAGTCGCCTCTTACGACATGCCTGGTTGGAGGGCAGGGATCCTATTCTTGCAATGCTCACTTGTAAGCATACCCCGGGAGTCCCACGGGGGAGCAAAATATTAAGGAATTATTTATTGCTATCCATGGCTGCACTGACCATCTTGCTGTGTGTCACATGGAATAGAAAAGGTGCACAAATCACAAAAATAGGTCATTTGCGAAATTCAATGAAAATCACTTTCTAAATGATCTTCTAACTTGTCCTCTTAATAATGTTTATAACATTACAGATCCAGAAGAATCCTTGACCTACTGGCTTGAAACATTTAGGTCTATATATGATAAACATGCTCCCTTTAAAACCCACAGAGTAAGGCATAAAGTACGGCCTGAATGGATAACAAATGAAATATATCTGAAGCAAAACATCAAGATAACTTATTAAAAGCAGAAAAATTTGATGAATACAAGGCACAAAGAAACAAAGTTGATATATTAAAACGAGCAAGTAAACAAAAGTATTTTCAAAATCTTCATCCAAACAAAATTCGCAGTCTATGTGGAAAGCTATCAATCAGCTAAACAATAAATCGTCATTACTTCCTACTATTCAGAACATTTCTCCTGACTTCCTAAATACCTTTTTTAACACCATGACAGATTCATTAATAAAACAAAATGATGCTGAACTAAATTCCCTTGAAAAACTTAAAACATTTTGTAGATCCAACTATAAACTCAAACAAGAAAATACCACCATTGAACATAATTGAGGTTTATCCATCTCTTCAATGATTAAAACAAACTTGTAGTTGTGGTCAAGATGGTGTGGACTGAAAAATTATCAAAATCGCAGCTCCTAGTATAACTGAAACACTCACTTACGTCTATAACTTGTGTATTGCAAATTGCTTCTTCCCATCACTATTCAAACTGGCCAAAGTTATTTTGTTTCATAAGTCTGGTGACTCTTCAAGCCCATGTAACTACAGGCCAATATCAGTATTATCAATTAAATCCAAACCTCTTGAAAAACATGTACACAAACATCTTAGCCATCATCTAGAGCACTACAGTCTTTTAATTGATAACCAGTCAGGATTCAGGAAAAATCATTCTTGCCACACAGCTCTTACCAACAATGTAGATAATTGGCATATTAATATACATGAAAACAATATTGTGGAGCCCTCTTTGTTGACTTTGCCAAAGCATTTGATGTAATTGACCACAAACTGCTATGCCGAAAACTATCCTTATATCTGATAACAGTCTGAAGTTAATTAGATCATTCCTGCATAATAGACAACAATATATCTCGATCAATAACACTAAATCGTCTACATTACCTGTAAAATATAGAGTACCACAAGGGTCTGTTTTAGGACCACTTTTATTCTCTATATATGTTAATGACCTTCCCCTCTACATCAAGGAATCGTGTGAACATTTTTGCGATGACACTACAATTCATACTAGTCACACCAATCTTGACAGAATATCTACCTCATTACAAAGTAGCATTGATTCTCTAAGCAAATGGAGCAGTTATAACCACATGTCATTTAACCCTCAAGTCATGCTTATTACAAGAAGACAAAAGAGTCAAAATATGACAACTTGACTTCCACCAATATTCATGAATAATGAAACTATTGAGGAAGTTGAAAACCATAAACTTCTAGGTATTGTGATTGACAACAATCTGTCATGGATGGCACACATAAATAAATTGTGCAAAACAGTCTCCAAACACATATACCAACTATGCAAAATCAAATACTTTATCAACACACATGCCAGAAAACTATTTCTACCTGCTTACATTTTATCTTCAATCAACTATTGCTCTACCCTTTTTTACACAGCCAGTGCCAATATTCTAAAACCTCTAAATAGCACTTACAAAGGGACACTCAAAGCAGTTCTCCTAAAATCTTCTACTTTAACCTAGCAGACTATGCAAAACTTGAGATTCTTCCATTAAAAGATATGTTTACCCTGAATAAAGGAATATTCATGCATAAAGTTATGACGGGTCAAACTCCACTAACACTCCAATCTAAATTCCATATGACTTTCCCTTACCCTACCAAAATTCAATTATCAATACCTAGAATTGACCTCTATAAATCAAGCCTCACATACTCACGTAGCCTACTCTGGAACATGCTACCAACATAGTGGAAACATCCCAAAGTAAAGAAGCTTTCAAGAAAGCTATGTATACCCACCTCAAAAGTACTAACTGATATGCTAACACTATATATGAGACTATAAACCGAGGCCCCTGTGTGCGAACACATGCAGAACATCTTGTGCACACGTTAAATCCTGTTCCGCTTTTCGGAAGAGTAGGCCATTGTGTGCCGGTGAAAACATGACAAAATTGACAAAACCTCATACACACGGGGACTGGATGTAAAAAAGCACATGAGTGCTTATTCCATTATCCTTAATATAAAAGAATAAATAGATAACACAACCGTTCTCTTGCCACATGTACGCCAGTAAATTTCTGTTCAAGGAATGGTCACAGTATCTCACCTTGATCATATAATCAATGAATTAATCATTGTGTTGTGGCTTTCAAATTTATACTAGTGGTTAATAACTAAAAAAATTATCGTAAGAATTATTTAGTGGCTATGTTAAGTTGTGTAATGTTGTGCTTATTATCGTTCTAATTTGATGCTTTCCTTTTTCCTTGTCGTAAATAAAGAGCCTTACTACCTGTGGAAACTGTTAAACTTTTGATATAATTTTTGATAGACTTTATATATGTTCCTTTGTATGTTAAATTTTGTTTTATTAATATCATCTTTACTATATGCTATGGTAGCAATATTTTATGATGAGATAGCTTGTGTAGGTGTTGCCAAAGATAACATATTATCCAGATGATCATATCATTCAAAAATGTTTTCTCTGGCTCTGCCTATCTGTCTGTCCTCTCTCCCCGCCCCCACTCTCTCCCCTCCTCCCCTCCATTCTCCTTAAAACACTTTAACCGCCATGAATGCAGTAATTCTGTTGTTATGAAATTAAACTCTTTTCTTGACTGTTATTATTCTAAATCATGCAATTTTTATTTTCTATATACAAGTATGTATTTTACACAAATTGGAAATTTATTTTGTCTTAATTGTTTGAAATTTTTTGTATGCGATGTTCTTTTGCAGACTACATTTTGGTTTGTTTATTATTTATAGCTGTATCTTAAGGTGAGAGAGGTTTGTGAGGGTGTTTTATTACATGCCATTTATCTAGATGATCACACAACCTGGAAATATACTCTCTCTCTCTCTCTCTCTCTCTCTCTCTCTCTCTCTCTCTCTCTTCTCTCTCTCCTCCTGCCCCCCCCCCCCCTCTCTCTCTCTCCTTTTGGTATTCCATATATGAAATGTATTAGTTTTATATAAATATTTGTTTTATACATTTTATAGCGCTTTATTTTATCATCGTCCAAATTCATACAATATTGCTCTCTGTCTTCAACCAATATACCATGCCTCTTGGAAATGTATTGAGTGAGTTTTAACTGATTTGCCTAACTTCCAATTGTTGTATTGATGCTGTTTTTGGCGGGGCTGTTAAAACTGTTTTGTATCAGGCCCTTTGGCATTTTGTGACTTAACTTAGTATGTTTATTGATATTATGTTTTTTTAAAAAGTTTTAGCGAGGATGTTTTATCAGAATTTGATATCTGGTTTATTTTGATGTTGATGTAACCTGAAAATGCTCTCTCTCTCTCTCTCTCTCTCTCTCTCTCTCTCTCTCTCTCTCTCTCTCTCTCTCTCTCTCTCTTGCTTTTTGCTGTCTCCCCTCTATTTTACTTTATCCATATTACTTAATTATAATCAGTGTATCAGTTTTCATGTTAATGTTTAATTCATTAAATTTGAGAATTATATGTTTATTAATGCATATCTCTTTTCTAAAAAAAATAAATCTATGTATCTCTTGAAATTAATGTACAAATCAGGGATTATGTATTGTTAAATATAAACTTATCTTTTTAAAATCATGTTGTCGTTGTTGTATTGTTTTTTCCCCCTTGTTTGTTGATAGTCCCTAAACAGGGCAAGGGCCAGATGAAAAAGGTATGGGCATTCTGTTACCCTTGAAAAATAAAGATTCATTCATTCATTCATTCATTCTCTATCTCTCTTCCTCTCTCTCTCTAAGTTTGGCTCTCTCTCTCTCTCTCTCTCTCTCTCTCTCTCCTCTCTCTCTCTCTCTCTCTCTCTCTCTCTCTCTCTCTCTCTCGTGTTATTGCTGTAGTTGTTGTTTGTTGATTTGTTTGGGTTTTTTGTTTGTTTGTTTTTTGTTTTGGTGTATGTGTGTGTGTGTGTGTGTGGGGGGGGGGGGGGGGAGGGGGATTGGACAGTGTTGGGTTTTTTGTGGTTTTTTTCCTCATTTGTTTGTTGTTGTTTTTCTTGTTTTTTTGTTTGTTTGTTTGGTGGCGGGTGGGGGGTTTTTTGTTGTTGTTTTTTTTTTTTTTTTTTTTTGGGGGGGGGGGGTGTTCTGGGGTTTATTTTGTTTCTTGTTTGTCTGGGGTTGTTTGTTTGTTTGTTTGTTTTTCTTTTTCTCTCTTTTTCTTTTTAAAAGTTTTTTTCCTTTTGCTTCTACTGTTTGAAAGTATGAGTACTGAGTTCATTATTAATATGTGACCCTACGGGCGGGAATTGGATGTAAAAAGCACATGAGTACTTATTCATTATCCTGGAAAAAAAAGAATTTGTCTCTATTACTTACAATGTGTAGATGTTCTTTTTATGACTTTATTGAGGTTTCCCCCCTCTTTATTGTGTGAGTGTATGGGTATTGCACTTATTTTTTATTATCATGACATTCAATTTGTATGAGTATAATTAAAAAGTGTTGATGTTGATCGTGTGCTCTGTGAGTATTATATATTTAGTATTATCCCTCACACACACACACACACACACACACACACACACACACACACACACACACTCACTCACTCACATTCTCTCCCTCAATGGCTGTATAGGTTTAGATTTCTTCTTTTGTTTTGTTTCTTGTTTTTATTGTGTGAATATATGGGTATTGAGTTTATTTCATTATCATGACATACAATTTGAAACGAGTATAATCAAAAATGAGTGTTGATGGTGATCGTGTACTGTTTTGGGAATTATATATTGGATGTTATCTTTGAAATACACACACACACACTCTCTGTCTCTGTCTCACCTTTTATCGTTTTGCTTATAGTTATGATGTATCCTGATGAAGGATTCATATTTTATATTTTCAATAATTATTGGACTTGTCCTCTGTACTTAAGTCTTAATGAGTGCCCTATTTCAATATCTTATCGTTATGTATAACAAGAATATGTACCATTTGACAATGCGTAGATGTTTATCTTTATGACTTATTAAGTTTGGTTGTTATTCTTCTTGGTTTTGTTGTTGTTTCTGTTTCTCTTTTTTTTCTTTTTTTCTTCTTTTGTTGGTTTGGTTTTTCTTTCTCTTTTGTTTGTTTGTTTGTTTTGGTTATGGTTTTTTTCTCTGGGGGGTGGTGGGGGGTGGGTGGGGGGTAGCGCGGGGGTGGGGGGGGGGGGGGTTAGGGTTTTCTTTTATTAGTTTGCTTTTGGGGGGTGTTGGGGGGGGGGGGTCTGTTTTGAAAAGGGTTATTTCCCCATGTTTCTGCTGTGAGACTGTATAAGTGTTGGGTTATTATTAAGATGTATCCCTACGGGCGGGGACTGGATGTAAAAAAGCACATGAGTGCTTATTCATTATCCTCGAAATAAAAGAATTTGTCATTGTCATTGTCTCTCTCTGGAGATTGGCAAGGTATCTTCTGTGTGTGAATTCCAGTGTCTTATGATAGTAAACACTCACACATGTGTGCGAAGTGTGTGTGTGCATATCTATGTGCATGTGTGCGCACGTGCGCACACAGGCGCGTGCACGCGATGATAATAAAATTCTAAATTACTTTTTATGAGCAGACATGATACAAATATGAATTTTTGTGTAAAAAGAAGCATTCACTTTACAAAAAAAAAAATCTATAATCATTTTCATCCTAAAAGCAGGAATTTCATATCTAGATAGGAACTGCACATGATCACGATAAAAATCCATCTTCATCATCACCATCATCTCTGTCTGTCCTGTCTGTCTCTTTTATACTTATCTGTAAGCCTTGGGAATAAATATTATCAATCAATCTCTCTCTCTCTCTCTCTCTCTCTCTCTCTCTCTCTCTCAAACAGGTGTGCACGGAAACGTTCGACACCCCGCCCTCTCATCGAACAGTGTATGACTGTCGTTTGTAGCCTATGTTGGTTCATGTACTAAGGCATGTACTAAGGCGACAACAGCCTACATTGGTTCGTGTACTAAGTCTACAACAGAGGCCCTGTTTGTACCACAGTGACATTCACTGCCCGCTTAGAGGTGACACTGCCAAGGGCAAGGCCAAGGAATTGTACTGAAATTTGAAAAATAAAATGTTTATCTCTGACTACTGTCACAGTGGCTGTTTTCGGGCCGAGTGGGTCGAGCCCCTGCTGAGTGGATTATATTTTTGTGAGGGTTTGAGAGTTCGACTCCTCACATGAGAATATTTTTTTTCACTGTGTATGTTGTCGTTTGGAGGGTGTTGTTGTGTGTGTGTGTGTGTGTGAGGGGGGAGGGGTTGTTTGTTTATGTGTTGTTTAAAATTTTAAAAAACCAAACATATTATCTGTATTGTTTTGTTCTGGCAACCAGGTAGTGATATTTGCAAACAGGGGGGTGGGTAGATAATGTCCATTCTGCAGTGTTACTCACTCATATGGCATTTTAAAAATGTATTTATTTTGGTGCTTTAAAAGCGTTTATCTTTTTTTTCGCGTTTGTTTTGTTTTGTTGTAAACTGGGGATGGTGAATTAAGCAGAATAGCTGGCGTCCTCAGCACAGCCTGGTTTTATTAGCCTTAAGGAATGAAACGATTTAGGTATTGTGTCATTCAAAGTATTTTTTTTTCATACTGACAGTGTTGCACATTTGAAGGGATTAAAAGGTGTTGGTTTTCAACTTGATGTGAAGGTTACTGGAGCGACTGAAAACTGAAATGAGGTGACAGCCCTGATATGGCTTTAAGGGTCGGTAGGGCGATACACACCATGAAATGAAACCAGCCAACCCAACCCATGGTGCACGAATGAATGAATGATGAAAGAGAGACACACACGCACAGCAATAGAGAGGCACAGAAAGACAGACAGATAGGCAGACATACAGACAGACAAGGTGGTGGAAAGGGGGGCAAAGGGCCCCGAGTGTCCTGGAGTAAAACAGTCTCTAATCTGAGTTGAATAACCGCCCTTGAACAATACTGGACTCCTTTTTGCCGGTGTTACAGCATGTTTTACCCTCTGCCCCGCAAAACTATCCCATTGAAAGGTATTGTTTTCTAAAATTAATGTGTCCACAAATACACCCAACGCACTTTTACTATTATTTTGTGTGTACACTTGCTATTAAAAACAACAAACTGCTCAAAGTTGGCAAACCAGATAGAGATAGAGAGAGAACTTGAATGAACTCAATGATTTATTCACAAAAAGGCCACTGGCCCATACTCGAAGGGGGTTGCCAAACTTCTTACTTAGTATTTTGGGGGGGGGGGGGGGGGCGGTTGAGCAACAGCAACAACAAAATGTTATTGTATAACAAACATTTAAAAAACTCAGTTACAAAAAAATATGACTTAAGATAACAATATCTCTCTTATTCTGAAAGCTTTACACAAATATAAAGTGAGGCTGTGCACAACCTCAGGATGACTTGAAGCCATGAATAAACAGAGCCTAAAAAATATAAATTAGGCTGTCAACTATATTTTACAGGGATGTAATTCTTCCTAACATCCTTTGATACTGGACAGCACATCACAAAATGTACTTCATCCTATGGTGCTTGCTTACATAATGGGCATAGCAACCTGATGTCGCAAGAGAGAGAGAGAGAGACAAATTCTTTTATTTCGAGGATAATGAATAAGCACCCATGTGCTTTTTTACATCCAGTCCCCGCCCTTAAGGATATATATGATAATAAAATCAAATAAAGCCTATAACAATACACTTACACAGCGTACGGGGGAAAATCTACACAAAAATCACTGAAGAGAAAAAAAAAAGTACTAACAAGTAAGGAAGAAAGCAAAACAGAAAACACAGAAACAACCGAAAAAATAGCAAGAACCAAGAGCAAAACAAAAGCGGCAACAACAAGGGAGAGGTGACACCCAGTAGTTCCCCCTCAACAACAACAAACAACAACAACAACCCCAAACCAAAACAGAGAGAGAGAGAGAGAGAGAGAGAGAGAGATGAAGGTTTTGGCGTGTGACAACGTCGTAAAGTATGTCAGCTCTGCTGATAAGAGAGATTTCAAGCTAGCTAGCTGCCTGCGTGTCCTGACCATACCGGCCTACTGCCTGAAGAGCAGGGTAACTGACTAACAGGGCTTTCTTTATCAGCACCAGGGTTTTATCTTGCCGGCAAAACAGCCTTTTCAGCGCAGGGTGTTTGAAAAAAACAAGTTCACGAAAGCCATACACTTTATTGTTTGAAATGTGAACAGGTCGGCTTTGGAAACAGTTACCAGCCTCTCCCCTTCAGCACTCACACCACTCCCGAGTCACAATAACAAGGGCAACGCTTTAACTTACTTTAAAAAAAATATATATTTTTAAAGGTTGAAACTTTAGAAACCACCAAGAATTAGGTGTGTGGAGTCTAAAAATCACATTGTGGGTGAAGGACAAAACTTTTCCTTTAAAATTAAAAAAAAAATTGAAACTTCAGAAACCAAGAATTAGGTGAATGGAGTCTGAAAATCACATTGTGAGTGAAGGACAAAACTTTTCCTTTAAAATTAAAAAACAAAAACGGATTGAAACTTTAGAAACCACAAAAAATTAGGTGTGTGAAGTCTGAAAATCATGTTGTGGGAGAAAAAATAATGTATAATAAGACAAACATATCAATCTTTAGTTTGTTTGTTGCCTAGGGCATCTTCCCAGAGCAGACTGATGAGGGTTGGCTTCAGTCTCTGTTCAAATCAGACGACCAAAGCTGGCAGTGACGGACTTAATCACTGACTGCAGGGTTAAAGAAACAGCACTGAAATCAACCAATAATGGATTTATTTTTTCGTTTTTTCTGTCAATTGTTCTTTCATCTAAACTGTTCCCCGTTTTTGCCATGCCCATAAAATCTGCATTGCCACTTCTTCACACTAACGCCATCATGTTAACATGCATAGGGTGATGACATGTATGGTGTAGGCAATTGTAGGTCTTAAGCTATTGAGGATTTCTTATTGTTGCTTCAGTGTTGTTCAAGCTCTCTGTTTCTGAATAATTCTGCACCATGTGCAGTTAACAATTCATACAGTGTTCACTGAAAACTAGCACTTTTCTTCATGTCTTGACAAGGCTTACTTAAAAAAAAAAAGAAGTTTCAATAGGGGAGTTTTCTTATCACACTGGGTTGGATCTGTTTGACAAAAGACTGACGTCATCAGATAACAGGAGCAATATGTAGAATACCTGGACCAGTTCATAAGTTAGGTTAGGCCTCAAGTGCAGACTTGCTTTTGTGATTCATGTTATGAGTTTGGGGGTTTTGTGGGGCTTTGGGGGGGGGGGGGGGGGGGGGGGGGGGGGGGGAGTGTTGGGGTGGGGGGAGTGTTGGGTGTTGTTTTTTTTGGAGGGGGAGGAGGTGGGTTGAGTTCGGAGGTTCACCAATGGTAAGATTTTTCTGTATACAAGCATTGTTGCCCACCATTAAGGTAACTGCATTCCAACTTTGGGGTTTGTCATCTTTGAAAAACTTTGTGGATTTTTCAAAGTCACCATTTTGGAGGCAGACTGGTGGTGTGGCTCTAATGTGGCCATGTTATCTTGACCTCAACCAGGCCCAGCCAGGAGAAGAGGGCAGGAGTGTAAACCACACACACAACACACACACTCACTCTCACACACACACAGTCCAGCCAATCATCCCAACACCCCAATAATACAACAGTTGGCTAGTTACCCACTTTTGATAACAATCTTTATTAGCCACTACTTTACCTGCAACAATTACTTCAAAATGACAAACACACACAAACAAAAAACATTCACAATACTTGCAATCATCATCATCATCGTCATCATCATTATCACCATCAGTCCCTTGACCTAGCTGGTTGTCAGGGGTTTTCAAACAGGACCTCTGTCATTTAGAGACTAACCTGAAAGATTTGCAAGAGAACACAGGAGTCAGAATAAATGTATGACAGGGGGGGGGGGGGGGGGGGGTGTGAGTGTGGACATGAGGGATGCATTGGTCAGCAGTTTTGCAATACTGATACACAATGTTGACCGTTCACTCATATAAACATATAAACACTACATCCTTTCAAATAATCAAGAAATCGAACTTAAATGTCAGTGGATGGGAGTTCATCATGTGTTTTTGCTGTTGTTTTGCTTTGTTTTGTTTGGTTTTGTTCATTCCTTGGCTAGAGCTCTGAGGTTCACCAACGGTGAGATTTTGCCTACGCATTCCCACTTCTGGGATGTATTATGCTGGGTATGAACATGTCTCCATAATCCACTAAACGTTGACATGCATTATGAGTTTGTTAACGTGCACATCAGATCTTGTGCATGTGCATAATCATGAAGAGAATTAAAGTACTGGAAAGTTTGCACTTGAGGTTGACCTGAGAGATTGCAGAAACTTCCCACTCTTAATTCACCAGACATCACCGAGATTCGAACCCATGATCTCATGGACCCATGGGATTCAAGTAAAACGGCCTTAACCACTCAGCAATAGCGATTGTCCATATGTAATATAATATATATGATTTGGGAAAACAAAAACATTTTCAATTCTGAAAGTACCAGATGAAGAACTGGATGATGCAGAACACCAAAGACTGGACCAGCCCTGACATGGCTGTGTTGCTGCAAAAGGCTGAAGACAAACAGACCAGCCTGGAGAAAACTGTTGACCAATGCATCCCTTGCGCCCCCTTTACCCCCCCCCCCCCCCCCCCCCCCCACCCGCCCCCCTGACCATCTAGGTCATATGACTAATGATGATGATGATGATGAGGAGGAGGAAGAGTCAATACTTTAATTAAGCAATTTCACGCAACTTCACAACTGATTATGAATTTGCTTCATTTCAACAGCATCTTTTTTGTGCGATGAAAATCAAACTGTGGAACATTTATGGAGATCTCAAATACAAAAATCATTTTTTAAACAAGCGTTGGAAAATTCTGGACATTCCTATATAAAGTGACACCCATCACCAATAGTGTGTATGTTGGACTGTTTACTACCCCTCATGGGTATGTCATGGTCCTGTCAATATAAACAGCATCCTCACCCTGAAATTATGTGCTAGGAATTCCCTCTTTTCTATCCCTCTCATTGTTTCCACAATTTTCTTTTTCTTTCCGTCACCTCCTTCCATTTTCTACTGTCTTGATCCATTCTCCTGCTTTTTTTCCAGAAAGACTTAAAAGATAATTATTTTCCACACTGAAGTTGGATGATGTGCTGGGCCTGACTTGTCAGGTGCTTCACAGCAGCACAATGCATTTTCACTTATATGACAGGCAGCAATAGCTGCTGTCTGAACGTTTGACAAAAAAGAAGAATACTGTTGACAAAAGCAGTTGTTTTATTTCAAAACTTGTAACTCTTGTCAATCTCCATAACCAAGAAAAGAACCTACATCTGACATATTCCAGATGTCATCTCCTTAATGAACACAATTCATGAGGCAAGGCTACACTGAGGGTATCAGTCACAGAACTTGATAAATGACACACTGAAAAATATGTATACTAGCTGCAATAATAGAACCTGCCTCTAAACACCAATGCTTACAATTTTACTAAGTGCAAGGGAAAATAACAAGCAATTTACCACATGAGAGAGAGACTGACAGACAGACAGATAGAGACAGAGAGAAACAAGAGACAGACAGACACAGAGTTGGCAAGCTTGTTTAAAAAACAATCCCCCCCACCCCTGGCAAACACCCCATAGCAAAACAAAAACACCCCCCAAAAAGACAAAAAAAGAATGGGACAACAGAATACAAAGGAAAAACGTCAGAAAGAGAGTGATAGATAAGAGGGCATTACCAAGCACAGATATTCAAGATAGGAATACCCTTGACACAGAAGGAGCTATTAAAGGAAACGATAACAGTTAGTTTGAGAGAGAAGAAAAAGATGATTTATTGCAACTATATACAGATAACATTTGAGAGAAGTGTAGCTCATATATTAGATCAAGTAAAGCACACACAAAAAGTTTAGGCTAAATCTGTTGAAAAAGTTGGATGAACAAATGCTGGAAACAATATTAATAATCTATCTTACTCTCAATTGCTTTTTTGAGCTGAGCACAGGTACAACGATGATTAAGTAAAAGTCATTTCAATATAAGTTTATACTCCAAATATAGTTTCTAAATCCCTAGAAAATATATGTCATAAACAAACATGTAGCAAAAACTGATTTTCAAACAGCACAACATTGCACTACTCTGCTCATGAACATGATGACAAATTTAAACATTCATGACCAATTCAAACCTCTGTAAGTTTGAAGACTTAAAAATATGACATCAACTTATCTTATCATTTCCCCTCACATCCCCCCCCCCCCCCCCCCCCCCCCCCCCCACCAACACACACTGATAAAAGTTTCTCTATGGAACAAGAAAAAGGGAGAAATTATGAACAACAAAGTGTGCAATTTGTATTTATATAGATAAAGTAACAAAGGGTGTACTTCATTTTGATAAAGTGTGTGTGTGTGTTGAGTATGTGTATAAATAAGATATCTGTTCGTTCTATTATTTGTGGGCGGCTGCACAAGTATAAATTTGATTTGAATGCAAGCACTTTGATTTGTTTGCTTTACAAGATTCAGTGCTACATAGATTCCATACATTCTTATTATTATTATCATTAATATAAATTACCAAACTCTTGACACAAATAAAGAAACATAACTCTTGCCTGTAACTGTAACTTCAACACAGAAGAGTCAAAGGAGCATTGTGCACAGTGCATTGCTCAGGCTGTACGTGTGTTCAGAAGTACTTCAAACGTAGTGGACCCGTTCCTCTCCCACACATCCTACCACCATCCACACCTGGTCCTTTCTTTTCCCTAAAATGTGTACGCATGTTTTCTATGTGTGCGCAATAAGTTATGCGTGCTTCCACACACAAGACCTTGTGAATCAAGAATGGGTGATTTTTACAATCTCCCAAGTCAATTTCCAGCACAGACCTGCCAGTGCTTAAGTCCCTTTATGTATATATATATATACACACGTCGAAGATCAAATATGCATGTTAAAGATCCTGGAATTCATGTCAGTATTGGGTGGTATACAGAAACATGATGGGGGACGGGATAGCCTAGAGGTCAGAACATTGCGCTCACAATCTGACGACCCGGTTCGATTCCCGTTCAAGGGGATATTTTCCCCTGGAGTTAACATCAGTGCAGACTCCACTCTCCCCAAAGTCCTTTGGATGAGACTATAAACCGAGGTCCCGTGTGCGAACGCACACAGAACATCTTGCGCACACGTTAAATCCTTTTCCACTTTTCGTAAGAGTAGGCCATTGTGTGCCGGTGGGAACAGATGACAGATTCACAAATCCGCATACACCCAGGGACTGGATGTAAAAAAGCACACAAGTGCTTATTCCATTATCCTCTATATAAAAGAATAAAATAAAAATAAAATAAATGAGCGTACCCGGCATACATTCCCAAAAGGTGGAATGTGGCTACCTTCATGGTGGGCAAAACCGGTCGCCATACACAAACTCTCACCATTGGTGAACCTTGGAGATCTAGCTGAGGAACAGGGGGAAAAGAATCACAGGACCGCAGGTGAGACAGTCTCAGCTGAAGAACTGGCTAAATAAAAACTGTCTGTACCAGGAGTGAAACTGTATCGAACACGTTCATTCACATCTTACGTTTTGGTTATTTATGTAATAATGTATGTATCATTGTATGCAATTTTTTTTTATCAATTACAGCCCAGGTGCAATATAAATAATAACAATAATGATAATAATGGTGATGATGATGATAATAATAATAATAGTAATGAAAACAACAATGATGACAACAACAACAAAAATGTAGTAGTAGCAAGAAGTAGTAGTAGTAAGAAGAATGATAACCACAACAACAATAATAATCACTTATGATATTTCAACACATGTTGTGCAATGTTTCAGCACAAAAAACAAAAACAGTCACACAACAAGAATTCATGATCAATCTCCCTGCTTTCCTGACCATTCAGGACTTTGAGTTGAAGAAAACTTGAACAAAAGAGAAAAGAAAAAAAAAAAAAAAGACAACTGAATGAAGAAAACAAGACATGGCACCACCGCACTGATGACATCACCAGTTATCTCCTCTTGTGGCAGTATGAGCCAATACCTAGATCTGGGCAACATCTTTTTTAATCTATTCACACAGAAAAAGCTTTCTTGATCAAGACCCAGGCATTGGACACAATACCACCATATCATACAAACAAATAAATCTAGAATATGCTCCCTAGGACAAACATTGTTTAATTTTTTTCCCCAGTGAAGGAAAAGTCCTAACCTAAACACACACAAAATGGTCAATAACTCTCAAACACAGCACCAAAACCCCCACACACGGAATTACTACGCCATTAGGTTGGCCATTACGCCATTAGAGGGATGTCATTGCAGGCAATACTGTCAGTACTAATCGCAATGAATGCCTAGTATTTTCTAACGTTTTGTTCCTGTACCTTTTTATTTCTAAAGTATGAAAGTGACAGAATGGAATGAGAATTTCTTAAAACATGGTTGAGAATTTCAATGATGAGAATTTCTTAAAACATTCTTTTCCTAAGTGTGTGCATGTGTACGCGTGCGCACACGAGCGCAGGTGTGTATGAGTATGTGTGCGTGTATACGTATATGTGTGTAATTTCTATTTTCCAATGTATTTTTTTTATCGATTTTTCCTCTTTTACTGGTTTAATTTATTGGTAAAGTTTGCAATAATGTAGTATTTCAGTATAATCATTAAGAAATTTGTTCTTAGATAGATGGCTTGATGAAAAAAAGCAAATGTATTGCTTATTCAATGTACCATCTGGAAATAAAAATTTGACTTGACTTGATTTAGGTAACTTTAAAAATCTCATGCACAAAAAGAAAACAAACAAAATACAACCCAGTAACAGTCAATGCAAGTAAACAAAAACGACACTGAAATAAACATAGATATCCCCAAACCATAACAACAACTAACAAAAATATATATTTCTCATGACAAACAACAAATATGGACTGTCTCCTTTTAAATGTACACATCTCTTCTAATTCTTCAACAAACAAAACAGAACAACAACAACAACAAGCAAAAAACAACAGACGGACAGACAAAGCTTGTTAATACAACAACAAGAAATAAAAATAGAAAAGGACGGCCTCCTCCTCATGTGTGCTGAATGAAAGAAGAGAATGCTGTTTGTCAACTACCTGAGTTTGTTCAGCAAAGTCAGAATAACTCAACTGTCAGCAGAGTGTTCAGGACTAGATTCTACATAGGGCGATACTTCCCAATAGAGACAAATATACATATATGCCATGCCACAACACAACACAAAAACCACACACAACACAACACAACAACAAGAGTGGCAGTTCTCTATAACATGAACACACCTCACCTTTCTTTCCATTACAAAAAATTGAACAACAAAGCCAAGACAAAACCGAGGCCAAGTGCAAACCATGCAAAAACATTACACTAAACCTTCCACTTTTTGAAGAGAGGCCATTGTGTCTGGTAGCATGCAAATTTCAAGCATACACACGGACATGTAAAAAAAGCACAACTATTCCATATCCCAATATAAAAGAATAATAAAAAAAAATAAAACACACCCACACACACGGACAGGCAACACACACACCCACACACACATGTGCACATGGATACGCAACACACACACACACCCACACCAAGAAAGAAGGATACAGTGCACTTTTTGGGGGTAGGGTGGGGGTCTCCTTTTTTCAGAACACATTGTTTGCCAGAAACTTACAGGAGCATAACACAAACTATCATTATGGTTAAAAATTATTTTTTTGTTTGTTTGTTCCTTGCATAGAGCTCCGAGGTTCACCAACGGTGAGATTTTTGCCCATGCAACTGTTAGTTTTTGCTCCCTCCATTTAGGTAGCCGCATTTCAGCTCCAGGGATGATTTTGATTTTGATTTAGAACGAGTAGCCGAGGAAACTCTTACTTTTTGATTTGTACTGTATTCTTTGGCCTTTCTCTATCCTTTGACGCAGCTCAAGTCTTTTTTCCCCCCACCCAATGCCTTTATGCAGAGTGTCCATAATGATATACACTAACAATCCCTGAAGATGGAACGGGGCTACCTTCACAGTGCGCAAAAATGGTCAACTCTTCCGAAAGGCAGAACAGGTTTTACAGTGTACAAAATGCTCTGCGTGCGTTTCGCCACAGGAATTTTGGGCCATCAAATTGCTAGCCAACATTCTACCCACTACGCTTTCCACACCCCTCCCCCACCCCCCTTCTAAATGTTACATGACATATGGGTCTTATCTGCAACTCTTCATTGTATGTGCACTGTTTTTGTTGAAAACGTGTGAGTGTGTGTGTGACAGAAAGAAAGAGAGAGAGAGAGAGAGAGAAGAGAGAGAAGAGAGAGAGAGAGAGAGAGAGAGAGAGAGAGAGAGTGTGTGTGTGTGTGTCTAAAATTATACTGCTGCCATTCTACTTTTAAACTGGGCGGTGTGTTTATGACCTCCCAAAGCAAAGACTTATAAGTTGCACAGCATTAACAGCTCTGTATATCTGAACAAGACTGCATTATATAGCAATTTACTAGGATGTTAAGTATTCATTTTTGCACACACCTTCCCCACCCCCACCCCACCCCAATCTGACACTCAACATTGCACAGAATATGGGATTAAAAAAAAAGAAAAAACCCTCAAAAGAATCTGTTAGCTCCCTCTATGCACACACACACAAAACAAACAAAAAATCCCAGCAACCCCCCCCCCCCCCCCCCCCCACCCCACACAATCCATCAATGAATCAAGCATGCAAACAACACACACACACACAAACAAACAAAACAAGCACAAAACTATTTTGATCAGTGAATATCCTTAGAGAAAAAAAATCTCTTGACATCTTCTGGAAAAAATCTACAAAAAAAAACAAACAAACAAAACCAAAACCAATCAACCAACTAAAACCAAACCCCACCCTAATTGAGGAATGTTTGAATCTGTAATACTCCAATAACAGTTGTCAGCAGAAATTTCTAACAATTGAGATGAATTTTCAAACAAACATTACAGCAGAAATTTCTTAAAAACAATTGGGATGAATTTCCAAACATTACAGCAGAAATTTCTGTAAAAAATATTGGGATGAATTTCCAAACAAACATTACAGCAGAAATTTCTTAAAAACAATGTGGCTGAAAATTTTCAAACAAACATCACAGCAGAAATTTCTAACAACTGGGATAAATTTCAAACAAACATTACAGCAAAAACAGGTAAAAATGATCACATAAACAAAATCTCAACAATGGCAAACCTCAGAGTTCTAGCGAAGAAACGGAAAACCAAAACAACAACAACAAAAAACCAGCAACAACCCACGAAATCAGAACGTAGCTACCTAAATGGTAGGCAAAAACGGTCAAACGGGCAAACATTTTACTATTGGTAAACCTTGGAGCTCAAGCCAAGGAACAACCCCCCCCCCCCAACCCCCCCCCCAAACCCCCCCAAAAAAAACCCCAAACAAACCCAAAACAACAACCCTGTAACCTTTTGCTTTCTAAAACAGGTACGCCACCACTAGACTATAAATGAACAGAATGAATCATTTTGTGTGTATGTGGGTATTTTTTTAATTATTATTTTTTTTTAGCTTTGTTTTCATGTGGTCAAAGGAGAGGGGGGGGTCCTGCAGAGCAGAGTGAGTTATCATGGTACACCACTGGAATGAAATACAAGCGCACACACAGCACCAAAGCAAGAAATATGGCAATACATTAATGACTGAAAAAAGAAAAGAAAACGCACAACAGAATCTGGATCCATGACGTGTCTGTTGATAGTCACAAACTTCCCTGCAGAGGAAAATGCCGAGCCGAACAATGGCGCCAGGTCGCAAACATCAACAATTGCATATTCAATGCCGGATGATATGATCGGTTTATTCCGTTAAAAAAGTCATCAGTGACCGAAGCAGTCGTTCATAATGTACACCAAATCATGTATTCATGATTCTATTCCACCAACAAATAAAATGATACTTTTGTGTGCTCAGCAACAAATGCATCTTCTTTGTTACAACTACGTTTTGCGCTATACACAACTTCTCAATCAACAAATTCATAACCAAAAAATGAAACAACTCCCCCCCCTAAAAAACAACAACACCCCACCCCAACAACAACAAAACCACACCATCAAACAGACAACAATCAAAATCACCAAACACACACATACAACAGAGGCTTACACTGATGTAAAAAGTTATTACTTCATATATAGGCACTGTATACTGACAAGCCAATCTCAACTCTCTCTCTCTCTCTCTCTCTCTCCACACACACACGCACACACACACACACAGATAGTCACACACACACACACACACACACACACACACACACACACACACACACACACACACACAACAAGATAGTCACACACACATACACACAGCGACTCAAAAGCACCGATTTCCCAGACATGACCTTCTCTCGCAACACTTACAACTCGTCCACTTTTCTCTCCTCAGTCTTGTCAGCAGACGGAAACTCTAGCTCGTTGATTTTGTCAAAATGGCTAAACCACTGGTTGTAGGCCAGCAGGGCCACGTTCCTGGCCCCAATGATGGACATCTCCATGGCAGAGGCGGCCGTCTCTATGGCGTTGATGAAGTAGAGGCGGTCGTGCAAGACGAAGGAGGGTAACTCCATGTTGGGGCTGTACTCAGGGTAGGCCAGCCAGTTCACCACACGCAGGTCTTTGCGGCTATCGAACAGCAGCTTCAGCTGAAACACACACACACACACACACACAACACACACACACACACACACACACACACCACACACACACACA
The DNA here is from genome assembly GCA_028751875.1 of Rapana venosa. Taxonomy (NCBI): domain Eukaryota; kingdom Metazoa; phylum Mollusca; class Gastropoda; order Neogastropoda; family Muricidae; genus Rapana; species Rapana venosa. Next base: position 50,052,622 of record CM054148.1, on the reverse strand, counting down.
CACACACACACACACACACACACACACACACACACACACGATATCACTTCAAGTGAAAAGACTTTAAATCAGAAATCAAACGCGTACACACACACACACACACACACATGGGGGGACAGGATAGCCTGGTGGTTACAATGATGCATTCGTGATCTGCTGACCCGGGTTCAAATCTCGTTCAAGAGGATTTTTCCTCTGGAGTTAACACAGTGCCGACTCCACTCTCCCTAAAAGTCCTTCGGATGAGACTATAAACCGAGGTTCGGTGTGCAAACTCATGCAGAACATCTTGTGCACATGTTAAAACCCGTTCCGTTTTTTGAAAGAGTAGGCCATCGTGTGTCAGTGGGAACGGATGACAAAATTTACAAACCTGCATACACACGGGGACTGGATGTAAAAAAGCACACAAGTGCTTATTCCATTAGCCTCAGAATAAAAGAATAAACACACACACACACACATCCATCATCATCTTCAACACGCTTAGCTTGACCTCTCCCTGAAGCTGTTGGAAAGTTGTCAGGGCCATCGCATTGAATGTACTGCATCGCACCGAATGTACTGCATCGCACTGAATGTACCGCATCGCACTGAATGTACCGCATCGCACTGAATGTACCGCATCGCACTGAATGTACTGCATCGCACTGAATGTACTGCATCGCACCGAATGTACTGCATCGCACTGAATGTACTGCATCGCACCGAATGTACTGCATCGCACTGAATGTACTGCATCGCACCGAATGTACTGCATCGCAGTACGCATCGCACTGAATGTACTGCATCGCACTGAATGTACTGCATCGCACTGAATGTACTGCATTGCACCGAATGTACTGCATTGCACCGAATGTATTCAGGCACTGTGGTTTGGGCAACCTGACCCTGTGTCAACCTCCTCTTCTGCAGGCTGCAGACTACCTGCTACCTAACCCTCATTGCCAGTCACAGCATGCCAGTACCATCTTTTTAATTTACCCTTAATTGGCTACAGCTCCGAGGTTCACCAATGGTGAGGTTTTTGTGTATGCGACCGTTATTACCCAACAGTAAGGTAGCCACATTCCAAGGCCCAAAAACAAAACCAAAAAAAACAAACCCAGTCTTCAACCTTTCTTTTCTGTAAAAACGACACTAACTTTGATAGAAAATACACAAATCAATAACTGCTTAATTTCCAATTCTTATACGGTTCTCTTTCACGATAACCCCCTTAACCCCCCCCCACTCATGTCTTATTTTTCGTTTAATGAAAAGTGTAATTAATAATACATACCAGTAAGTAATGTGTTACAAATTTTAAATGAAAAATAACATGCTACAACATAATTATTATCATGAATCTGGACTTTTTTATATATCTGTTTGACCATCGTTGTTGAATTTTTCACATGACAGCATTTGGATTTTTCTTGCTTGCTTGCATTTCTGATGGTACTTCATTGTTCAAGATTATTCCCATCTCTGGTTCTTTTCCTGCAGTTTTTACCTGCACTTCCAACATTTCTATGTTGTTCAAGGATATCTAAGTACCCAAGAACTAAGGTGGCAGGACGGTTAAGACATTCGCTTGCCAGCAAGTAAACCATAAGGTTCTGGGCTTGATTCCCAGCCTGGCCTTTTCTTCCCAGTTTGATGAAAAAATCAAACTAAATGTCAAAGTCCTTTTGGACGAGACTATAAACCGAGGCACCGTGTGCAAATCCATGTAGAACATCTTGCGCATACATTAAAAACCATTCTGCCTTTCGGAAGAGTAGGCCATTTGTGCCAGCAGGAATGGATGACAAATAAAAGAAAAACCAAAACAAACAAAAGAACCTTATACACACAGGCGTCATGTTTAGACACCGTCCCTGAATTTGCAACACGGCTACCTAAATGTCGAGGAAAACAAACGGTTGGATAGGCACAAATCTCACCATTGGTGAACCTTGAACCTCTAGCTGAGGAACAACAACATCAACAGCAACAACAACAAAAGCAAATCTAAGTCCCTTACTGCATTTTTCCCTTGCTTACCTGCATCTCTGACGGTACTCTGTTGCTGAAGGTTTTCCACACGCCGTACCCTTCAACGTCGTCAGGCTTGCCAGCCAAATGCTTCTTCCTCTCTACTGGGCTCTGCTTGCCCAGCTTGTTGAAGAAAGCCCCCGTGTCCGTGGTCATGATGTCAGTGGGGAAATCGTCCAATCGCTCCACCTCGAAATGGCTGATGTTGGGTCGCCCGTGAACAAACACCGCCTCCAGGGAGTGGTAGGGTATGTCTGGAAGGTGCAGCTTGGTGGAAAAGTCTTCAAACTGGATCTGCGAAAATTGTAGCGTAGGCTGAGGGCGCTGACAGCATTTTTTCATACAAATCTATCAAGACATGTAAAAGGAAAAAGGTAAAGGTGACCCATAACCTATGTGGTCATTGGGGAGAGAGAGCAAGGCGTCAGAGACCTCAGCTTTTTCATTCATATTAGAGATAAGAATGGGGAAAAAGGTCAAAAAAGGAGGAAAATGTGGCAGGGGTTGGGAGGCTGCCTAGGCCCCCAGTGGGGAAGGGGGCAGGTCCAGGGGGTAATGCCTGTGATAGGGGGGCTAGGGAGTTTTGCCCCCTGGAACTGCACAATTTTTGTATTTTGACATCTGAAAATGACATTTTGATTACAACATCAGATTTTTTTAAACAAAGATTTGCTGAGTTAATAATCCTTTTGCTCTATCTCTAAATTAACGATAAAATTGTACCCATATTTTTTCTTGGTGTGTCGTTGTTTCTTATAAGCTTACAAAGAGACACTTCCTTAACGAGCGGTATAGATTAACGTAACAGGCCATTTGTGCCGGTGGGAACAGACGACAAAATTGACAAAACCCGCATACACAAGGGGACTGGATGCAAAAAATAAAGCACGAGTGCGAACTTAATCCATTTTACCCTCGAAATAAAAGAATACATAAATAAAGAAAGAAAGAAAAGAAAAAAGAACAAACCGATAAACACAGGCACAGACACATGCCTACCTTCAGCTTGGACCCTGACATGAGCGGTGTAGCCATAATCAGCAGGTCGTACTCCCTGTTGCCTGTGCTGTCCTCACTGCCCGCAGCCACCCCAGCCTTGCTGTACTGCACTTCGTACGACACCGTGCCGCCTTCACTTTTCACCTGGAACACCTGGCTCACCGTCCCCTCGATCAACGTCGCACCTGATGCTTTCAGTAATTTCTCCGCCACCCTCTTGTTGCCTCCCTTGACCGCCCACAGGCCTGGCTCCACCCCAGCCATGCAGACTGAGCCTGAAGCGATGAACAAAAAAAACCAACAACAAAATCAAATTCAAATGTGGTCATTTTCTCAAAACAGAGACATTCACAAATGTTTCAAGCAATGGATTAAAGAATAAAAGAACTGAACGCATTAACCTGTACAGCGCGATGGGCTATGATTATGGCTTCCCGGTAAAACTGCAATGGGCCAGGATCATGGCGTTGCATAGGTCAGGTTCAACATCAATCCACTATCATTGGTAACCTTCGGGAAAACTGCCTCCTTTTCATTTTTTAGCATCCCACAAGTGTCTAACTTCCAGTCCTTTGTGTGATTAGCATTGCTAGGAGTGATAACGATCTGGAAAGGAACGTTGTTGACACCACCCAAAAGGGGTCAGTTGTTGGAAGTGGTAGGCTAGTCACCAAAGTGAATGAAGTGGAGTCTTATCTCACACTACCAATGCCTCTAACACATGTTTTGCCTTGTTGTTCATTCTGTTCTGTGTCTCTGCCATGATGAAGAGTGGAGGGTGGGGTGGCTTACCTGTCAGAGAGTTTTTTAAACACAATTTGTGGGATATCTCCTGCTACATAATAGGTAATGTCTTTTTGTTTTTTGTATCACATTCTACATTGTCTCTACTTTCCAAAAAATGGTATAGGTTTACCTATCTAGTGTTAATCATAAGCATGTAAAAACCCTAAAACACAACAAAGGTAGCCGCACTAAAAATTCTTGGTTTTAAGTGCAATTCCTGTGAGCGCCAATAATTACATCCATCAATATAAAGGTTAAATTGCTTTCTTTTTTGTTGTTGTTGTTGTTGTAAATGTATCAATTTCAAGCCTAAAAAATTTCATGCCTAAAAAAATTCAGAAAATGGAGAATTTTTTTAATAGTTTTGTTTTGTTTGTTCTTTTTCGCCCGTTCCTTGACTAGAGTTCTGAGGTTCACCAACAGTGAGATTTTGCGTATGCTACCGTTTTCCCCTACCATGAAGGTAGCTGCATTCCGACTTTGGGGATAAATGGACGAGTCAAGTCAAGTCAGCCTTCTACATGCAAGTTCTATGTTTGCACTAATCCCACAGCAAAACTGCTGAAGCAATCTGCTATAAAGAAAACAACAACTCATTGACTGCATTTTAAGAGTAATTTCATGCAAACGCTGATCTTGAAATAAAACAAATGGATGAAGATTGACAGTTATTTGTTTTATTTTTTTTAAAGTGGTATTCTCCTATCTGTGCTGACCCTGAAGCAAACTTGCTGGATTAAAACTCTTGACTTCATTTTAACCTCAGACATCTATGCTATTTTAACCTCAGGCATCTATGCTATTTTAACCTCAGACGTCTATGCTATTTTAACCTCAGACGTCTATGCTATTTTAACCTCAGACGTCTATGCTTTGACTGACTGTAGGGTTCATATACACTTCTCAGTCCTTTTTCTGTCTTTTTTTTTCTTTTTTGGTTCCTCAGCTGCAGCTCCAAGGTTTACTTATGGTGACTTTTTGCGCATGCGACTATTTATGCCCACCTTTAAGGTAGCCGCATTCTGTCTAAATATGACTACCTGCGTGCATGACACCTGCATGCATGTGTCATTTAAAATGTTGTCATCTGTTCCTACCGGCATTCAATGGCCCACTCTTCCAAAAGGCAAAACAGGTTTTAACATGTTAAAGTCTGGATGTCCCTCAGTCAGGGTGTGTGTGTGTGCGCACACAGCAAGAAAAGTCGGTGGGAATGGATGACTCAATTTACAGAACTGCATACGCTTGGGGACTGGATGTAAAAATACCCCACATGAGTGCTTATATTCCATTATCCTTGAAATAAAAGAAAAAAAAGATAGATAAAAGAGGCTTGACAGGTATTCAGAGATATTTTTCCCCTGTTCCTTGGCTACTGCTCCAAGATTCACCAATGATGAGTATTGGGTATGTCACCCGTTACCCACCATTAAGGTAGTCGCATTCCAACTTCAGGGGTGATGTCTAAACATGACACCAGTGTGCATGTGATTTTTGTCAATTTTGTGATCCGTTCCCACCGGCCCTAATGGCCTTTTCTTCCAAATGGCAAAACAGGCTTCAACATGTGTGCAAGATGTTCAACATGCATTCACACATGGGACCTCGGTTTACAGTCTAATCCAAAGCAACTTTAGGGAAGTGTAGTCAGCACTGATGTTAACTCCAGGAGAAAAATACCCTTGAACAGGCGTCTTGGTTGTGGCCTGAACCCGGGCTGTCAGATCACCAGCGCCTTGCTCTAACCACCAGGCTATCCCACCCCTCAACTAGTATCACATATTCAACAAGTACCAACACTTCAGGCCCTCTTCTCACGCCACTTCTGGCCTTGTCTTCTCACCTACAAAGGCATGAACGTCTGGCGTTTGTCCGTAGTTATCTCTGAAAGCTCCAGCGACCAGTTCCTCAATGAACGTGTCTGAGAAGCCAGCTTCCTTCATGACTGTCCTGGTGCTGTGACGTGTGTAGTTGACGAACCGTTCGCTCATTGCCCGCAACAAGTCTTCCACAGTTGTGAAGGCCATGCCTCGTTCCTGGTATTCGTAGATCCTGGAAAACAACATTTTGGATTAAACAACAACAACAACAAAACAAACATAACCAAGAGGAGTGGGCTCTGCCAACCATCTGCTTTGGTGTAGAGGTCAGTGCCTTGGACTACAGACTTGAAAGTCGCGGGTTCGAATCCCTTTACAGTCATGACAATTTTTCAGACTCCAGCCGGCTCCTACCGAGAGTGAGTTTGCTATGGGTTCATTAGGAAGACTGGGACCACACAGCAGAGCTTCATCCACGCAATTTTGAAAGCGTGGCTCAAATTTGCAGGTGTCTGTATCTTTCAGGCCCAGAGGACACCAAGATGCATTACGATAGGAAGCCTAGAGTCATGTAGTCTCAAAGCACATGCACTTCCATAGCAGCATAATTACATCACCCTCATCGTCGTTGATCATCATGCAATACAAATCAAAGATTCTGGTTCTGTGTCTCTGCTCTCATGGAGATCTAAGATTCGGTTCCCCCACACACTTTTGTGCCTGTGATGAAGGAAGTAGAGGGTCCGTCCTTGAGAAGGAGAGGGAAAAGTTGGTCTGTCCTTAGGAAGTAGAGGGAGAAGCAGGTCTGTCCTTAGGAAGTAGAGGGAGGAGCAGGTCTGTCCTTAGGAAGTAGAGGGAGGAGCAGGTCTGTCCTTAGGAAGTAGAGGGAGGAGCAGGTCTGTCCTTAGGAAGTAGAGGGAGAAGTTGGTCTGTCCTTACGGAGTAGAAGGTCTGTCCTTAGGAAGTAGAAGGTCTGTCCTTAGGAAGTAGGTCTGTCCCTAGGAAGTAGAGGGAAGTAGCTAGAGGGCAATAACAGCAGCAGCAGCAGCAGCAGCAGCAGCAGCAGCAGCAGCAGCAGCAGCAGCAGCAGCAGCAACAGCAACAACAACAACAACAAGTGTAACAGTAACCCGCAGAGGAGCCACAAGTGTGTTTCAGCTCCCACCTGTCAAAGGCGATGAGCATGTCGGCCACCCAGTCCTCTATCCTTTTGACATCCCACCCGTAGCGCCAGAACAGCTTGGCCAGGGTGACCGCTGTCCACTGACTGGTCTGGAAGTACAGTCCCTCCTTGCTGCTGTACAGCCCCAGCGTGCTTCCTCCATCATCTGCCTTCTTTGACAGCCCTGCCAACAAGCATATGATACTATCTTGGCTTCGGTTTTTTGTTGTTGCTTTTTTTGCTTTTGTTTTCGTTCCTCAGCTAGAGCTCTGCGGTCCACAAATGGTGAGACTTTACGTATGCGACAGTTTTTGCCCACCATGAAGGTAGCCGCATTCCGACTTTGGGGATGTACGTTGGAAGCACTTGAAGTTGACCTGCGAGATGGTAAAATTTACCACCCTTAATTCTCCAGACACCCCTGAGACTTGAACCTACGACTTCACGGGCCCATGGTTTTGAAGTCGCACAGTCTTAGCCACTCAGCTATAGCATCTGTCATCTTGCCTTGAAAACTCTCAATGTCTCGGTAATTCCTTCAGATTTCATGATATGAATCAAATCAGGGAACACTTCACACACTGTGCAACTGACATTTCCATACATTATATACAATGATAATTGATATATACAATATTTTTATCAAACTAAAATCTGTCTTAATTTAACATAAAGCAACACACAGAAACACGAACACGCACACACGCATGCATGCATGCACGCACACACACATTCTGTCCCCTCCCCTCCCTTTTCCAATCCACACACAAAAATAATTTATTTCCCAGCATACACACACACACACACACACACAGTATGCACACACACACAACTAGGTACTGGATGAAAAAAACCACATGAGTGCTTATTCCATTATCCTCAAAATAAAAGAATAACTTTTTTCTTAAAACACAAAAAACCACATGTGCGCGCACACACATACAAAGTCAACAAGAATTGGACAATCAAACAATATATGATGGACCTGAAATGGGTTTAGAACAACAGCATCTACATCTTCAGAGTACTCAGTATTCCATGCTTTTAGTCTCAATTTATAAATGTCTATTTTTGGGGAGCAAGAAATTTTTTTTTTTTAAATGTCATAAGTTTGGCTTTATTCAGTCTACCAGCAGCTGTGTGTGTCTGTATTGCATGTGTTTTATTGATTTACTGATCCCTTCATCTCCATCTCTTGCTCAAAAAAATCCCCCCCCCCCACCTCCCCACCCCTCCCCTCTCACTGTCTTTGTAGGTAGTTCTGATGTTGCTGATAAACTGGGCAGCTTGTTGAAGCAACAGATGGTAGTGTGTGACAAACATGAAGAGTATCGTTAGCGTTTCAAATACGTTTAATAGCAGACATATGCATATATATAATTATGCATGCGCATACATATGCGCACTACACACACACAATGGCATTTTAAATACATTTAATAGCAGACATACATATGCATATAATTATGCATGCACGCAAACACACATGCACACACACGTATGCAAGCACAGACATGTATGTACTTAAACACACACACACACACACACGCATGCACGCGTGCGCGCACACACACACACACAGAGTAAACTATGACACTGACTGACTCAAACTATTTAGACATTTTACGAGGAAAAAAAGCTACATGAATATGGTAATGCAAGAAGAAGAAAAAAGCATGCATGAGTCACTGAGTATGTCTGTGTCTATAGATACAAGTCTGCGTCCCTGTGATGTGTGCGCGCACATGCATGGAAGTGTCCCTTCTAATGATCAGTGCACACAAGCAAACAAACATTCTTCTACACAAAATTTATAAGTTTACTCACATCATGTACACAGACACACTATCTGAATGAACCCTCCCCTCCCCCCCCCAAAAAAAAAAAAAATTAACACACAAAAATAACAATTCATACAGAGCATGAATTCTACAATTAAAACAGTTATCAAAATGTCTGTTGATAACTAACTTCGTGCAAGATAAATACAGTGAGCATCCATCATTTTCAAAACTTTTTTGAAAAAAAAAAAGTAAAAATAAATAAAAATGAATTAAATTCTTTTACAGTGTTTCAAAACATGAAAAGAAAAGTGTGTGGTTTACCAAACATTCGAGTGAAGTTCACCATGTACTGATTCCTCGGATGAATAATGGCGCCACCTGCTTCATACTCTTGACCATCAATATTGATCACCGCCAAACGGCCACCGACCCTCTCAGCTTCAAACACATCAATTTGTAGTTTGTCTCCAAAAATCTTACGCAGGTAATAAGCAGCTGAGGTGCCCCCAATCCCCGCTCCAACGATTCCTGAAACACAGTGTACACAGAAAAATAATGCAAAAAGTTCAGGGAGGTGAGACAGCCTAGTGGTTAGAGCACTGCACTTGTGATCTGCCTGCCTGGGTTCAAGCCACTACCAAGGCACCAGTCCAAGGGGATTTTCCCCCAGGAATCAACATCAACATTGACATCACCCCCCCGAAAGTCCTTTACTGGTTTTAGATGAGACTTTAAAATGAGGTCCCCTGTGAAATGCATGAAGAACATCTTGTGCACACATTAAAACCTGTTCCACATTTCCATAGAGTAAGCCACTGCATGCCAGTAGGAATGGATAAAAAAGTTTTATGAATCACACACATACTGATGTCATGTTTAGACATCATCCCTAAAGTCAAATGCGGTACCTTATGGTAGGCAAAAACAGTCGCATACATCATGATACATGTATATGGTGCAAAATCTCACCATGGCATTGGTGAACCTTGCAACACTTTCCGGGGGAAAAAAAGAGAAAAAAAGTTGTTTGAAAAAATAATAATCTGGCAATATAATTATAAGGCAGTGAAAACAGTATCCATAAGTTTAAATCAGTTTTTCCTCAATTTCACATTTACTACTATATAGTCACAGAAGAGGAGGCCAGCTGTGGCCAGTGGTATGGCTGACAGGAACACACCCACCATGTACCCTGAAATCTGGAGACGGACAGGTTGCATGAGGTTCAACTGACTGCAAAATTCAAAGCAGTGCCCCAATAACTTACCCAGGAATTAGGAAAAAAATTGAGTCAAGTCTTTTTCCCAAGCAGGCATTACTGTGTGCTGTTCAAACATTATATACATGCAACACATCATCTGCCAAGAAATCTGCTGACCAGATGCCTGACCAAACATGTATAGTTCACCTAAAGTGCATGTTGGTCATATCTAAGTTTTTGTCAGTCAGTAAATGCTGATATGAATGACAAGATTACTGATGTGCAAACATCATTGCATGATCTTCTGCATCATGTATCTTCAGTTTAACGTCTATTCACATTTAGTGATTTTAGACGTATGTTTCAGAAGACATATTGAATGCTGGCAGGTCTGCACAGGATTGTTGTAAAGATACCCCTCTAAATTCACAAGGCACCATCCCTGAAACTGAAGCCTGCCACTTCAGGACCAGCAGTACTAGAATCTGATCCCTAAACCACTAAGCCATGAAGTCACCTTCAGAATCTGTAAGTAACTCCAGCTCATAATATATCATTTCAGCTTAATAAGTGATAGTGAGTGATACTGGGAGAATAGACTTGAGATAAGGAGTAAACAAGTGGAGTACCTCTCTTAGTCTTTATCCCAAGCCCCATAACAAACAACAAACAACTTTCTGCAAAGTCTTAAGGTCATTCTTCTTTCTCGTCTCCAAAATATATAATTTGGTATTAATGGTACAGCCCTTAACTGGTTTTCTTCATCTCTCACAGACTGATTCCAGAAAGTTATTGTCAGCAAAATTCAATCAAAACCTGTCAAACTGGAATGTGGAGTCCCACAGGGATCAGTTCTGGGTCTTGTTCTCTGTACTCTCTACACTGCTCTACACTCAAAGATAATAAATCACCATCATATTCATATTGATCATCATTTCTATGCTGATGATACTCAGCTTCAGTGATACTCTTGAGAAACTGCCTTCCCTCCTGACAAACATGGCCTACTGCCTTCAAGACATTAAAAACTGGATGACTCAGAACAAGTTACAGCTAAATGTTGATAAAACCAAAGCTATGCTCATAGGGACTGAGCATAAACTTTCCTCCATCACAACATCTTCAATAGAATTCGGCAATACATCAGTTCCTTTGTCCAGCTATGTGAAGTATTTAGGTGTAGTTCTTGACAACACACTCTATGAAAAAATTAATCACCCAGACCCGTCAGTCTTGCTACTTTCAGTTACGGCGCATAAGCACAATTCACAAATTATATCTCATCTGTCCACTGATGCAACATCCAAGCTTGTCACATCTCTTATTCTGTCATGAACTGTAATTCTCTTTTTGCTGGTCTACCAGCATTATCCATCCACTCCCTTCAACGCATTCAAAACTCTGCAGCTCGACTGGTCCTAAGAAAGAAAGAATCTGAACACATCACTCCTCTTTTGCGATCTCTTCATTGGCTACCTGTCTCACAAAGAGTGAGGTATAAGATCAATACCCTCTATTTCAAATGTTTCCACAAATCTGCACCCTCTTATCTCTGTAATTGTCTTCACTGTACACTCCATCTCATTCTCTTCGTTCAGCTGCTGACACTGCGCTTCCGAACGCCCAGGCTCAAACACACCATTGTTGACCGACACTCTTTTCTCTGTCTATGGTCCATCCACCTGGAATGACCTCCCTCTATCCCTTCGCCAAAAGCCTACATTTGACACTTCCAAATCTAGCCTGAAAATGCACTTATTTCCTGTCTGATGTCTTCTCCTCATGTCCTTTTAAAAATTTTATTTATTCAAATTATTTATTCTTTTATATTTATTCTTTTATATCAAGGATAATGGAATAAGCACTCATGTGC
>CM054148.1:49975978-50035978 GCA_028751875.1 Rapana venosa | reverse complement strand
TCCCTTACCCTTCCTTTTATATATATATAATATATAATATATAATATATATATATATATATATATATATATATAATATACACAATAAACTGCTTTCAGGCAAGCTCAAAGTAGTTAGCATGGTATATCACAACAAAAATATATTTAATAAAAAAAACAAACAGGAAAGAGATGAAGATAGTTCGATACACTACCTTCATCACGGCTGCCATTCTCATTACCCCCATCCCCCCCATCTCAATAGCTTTTGAACACATATAAATTGAGGAAAAATCTCAGTCATTTTTTTCATCTTCACTATCTGAGTATCGCAGAGTATTTCTTGAATCATAGTTTTTTCATACATGTATAATGTATTATATACACAATCATTTTCATTAAGTACTGTCAGTGTCAGGATTATCTAAAATTTGATTTGCCACTTCTTTAGCGATGAAAAGTCATTGATACCTTCAACAAGAAGAGTCAGCCATTTTGAACAAGAACAGTCCAAGCAGCCAATTGAGAATGCAAATAACACAAAATATGAGCTTAAAAAATGATTGTTTTTGCCATGTTTTCACAGCTGGATGTTACCAAGCAACAAGACAGTGATCTGCATTAATTTTAGTTCTTTCCCTTTAATTGTAGTCAAAGGAAGCTGGCATGTTTACTTCGGTTCAAAACCCTAAAAAGTTTCCGGGGTGGGGCAGTCAAGCGGTTAAGTACTGTAAATAAAAGTAAGTTTTGAGAACATTTGTTGGAGTAGCTGTAAAAATCCAGATCCAGATTGAAATAAGCAGCAAACTCTCCTCTCTCTCCCCTCTCTCTCTCTCTCTCTCTCTCTCTCTCTCTCTCCTCCTCTCTCTCTCTCTCTCTCTCTCCTCAAGAAAAATGGTTTTATGATAATACATGTTCCAATGCCTATTATAAATGCTTACAAATATCTAAGTATAATTTTTTCTACTTGATTAAGTTTTGCAGCTGCTTGTAGGGACCTATCTAGTAAAGCAAAGAATGCCCTGTTTCAGATCATGAAGAAACTGTGTTAAATAATAATTCTCTACAACTGTTTGTTAAGATATTTGATCCACAAGTACAGCCTATAATGCAGTATGGTTCTGAATTGTGGGGCTTGGATGTAAAAGCTGCTGAGCTCTGTGAATCTGTTCATTTGTTTGGACTGAAAAAGTTTTTAGGGGTAAAAAGGAAAACACCAAACAATTTGATATATGGAGAAACAAACAGATACCCTATTTTTATTACTTCCACCATTAGGTGCATACAGTACTGGTTTAAATTATTACAGGGTTCGTACAAATCTTAAAAAGCCCTAAAAGGCCCTGATTTTTGAAGATCCAAAATAAGGCCCCTAAAAAGCCCTAAAAATGAGACCTATGGCCCTGGAGGCCCTAAAAAGCCCTAAAAATGGGAACCATGAGTGAGAGTTTCTGTTGAAATATAGATTAAACAAATATACAAAATAAAACTTATGAGAAATGAAAGCAAGAAGGGTGTCCAAAGATCGTATTATCACCTATAGAGCCTGTCGTCTGCTATTCATGTCGCGCCACCTATTTTGCCAAGGGAGGTAATTTGCCTCCATTGGAAGCGCATATTCGCTTTGCTTTCATCAGTTATTTTTTACGTGCTGAAAACTACCTACCCCTATGGTATGTCGTAATTTGTTTGGAAAATGATGTTTAACTATGAAACTGCAATCATGAGTCAAAATAATACCAGTTTTCTGTTTACTGCGCTACAGTCCTTTTTTACGAGATTTTTCAATTTTAGCACAGCTGTGCTGTGAATAGCAAGGCCTATTGTTTCTCCTGTGTGCAGTTTACAAAATGGCAGTCAGTGATACAGTTGTGTGTCAGAATGGGAATACAATAAAACCTGTAGCCAGATCTATTCTTTATTTGAGGAGATTATCCCACAGATTTCCTGCAGAATGCATACAGAAATTACTCCATTTCATAAGGCAAGTCACAAATGCCTGAATATTTACAAATGTACAGGAAAAATACAAATGTTTGAATATTTTTCACCGCCTAATGTGGTCGATTTAGTTGACTTTACTTTAAAATTCGCAGCTTATTCAGTTATTGGTCGACTTGATCTGAAGATTCTTGCTTTAAAAAAAAAGAACTATGGGCAGAGGGTGTTGGTATCCTTTCCAAGCCAGTGTTAGGCCTACCTCTCTGTCTGCATTGACGATACGGGACTTGTACATGTATTCATAGTGAAGAGAACTTGCGTCCAGCAGCCTCTCTCTCTGTGTCTTTCTGTCTCTGTCTCTCTCTTTTGTGTATGCATGCATGTGCATGCACGCATGTGCATGTGTGTGTGTGAATGCCTGCATGTACGCATGTGTGAGATTGAAATAAAAGAGCAGAATTTGGAAGAGACACTGTGACTGTGTGACGGTATTGTTATTACCAGTTCTAGAACCGGGCAACCATCTGCATCTTTGATGAGGCAAGGAGACTAATGCACATCAGATGAAGTTTGAGGGATAGTGTCTGAAGTTCACTTTGCTAGCTGTTTGTGAAAAACATCTTAGAATCAGAGACACTTATTTCAGTTTTCACTTTACTTCGTATTTCAAGACATAGACACTTCCATCACACCATGATTTGATATTTTACTGTGTGAGGATTTTAATTCATTGTAGTATCTATGAGTGAAAGACATTTTATTCTAGAACTTCACTGAATTTGTGTCAATAATCAATATCCATCATGCAGTTGTAGACAAGAAGACTTTGCTTACATGAGTTTGAGATTGGTTTATCAAAGTAAACGTGTACATAGGTTGATAAAATATACTTTGATACCCTGCGGCTAGGCCCTACATTTGGAAATAATGGCCCCTAAAAAGCCCTAAAAAGGCCCTAAATTTTTTCCCACCAAGTCTGTATGAACCCTGTATTAAAGATGAATAACGATAGGCTACCACGAAAGGCATTTATATATAACATGTTGCTTGATTTAGATGCAAGGGTTAAAGTTAATTGGGTATCTAATATACGAATATGTTTATCTGAACTGGGGCTTGGATATGCCTGGACATATCAGGGGGTAGGACAAGAACATGTATTTGTTAAAACTCTTCGTCAGAGAATGGTTGACTGTAGATGGCAAAAGTGGGAAAACCATATCAACTCTAGCGATAGATTCAGTTTGTACAGGGTTTAAAGTTCAACAAATGTAGTAAAGAAATATCTCTCAATGAACATGGATAAACACTTGAGATTCATTCTCACTAGATTTCGTTTCGGCATATCGGACATTAATGCACATGCTTTCCGCTATAGACGAGTTTCTGCTACCGATATGCTATGTCCACTATGTAAAGAATCAGCTGAAGACGAAGTCCATTTTGTTTTGAAGTGTCCTGCTCTCACTACTTTCCGTATAAGATTTATGCCACAGAAATTCTACGCCCGACCTTGTTTGTTCTGGTTAAGTTTGCTGATGGCATCAGTCCATGATAAAACTGTTCACAATCTGGCTCTATTTTTGTATAAGGCTTTTCAGTTACGAGAAAAACTTACGTCTTACTCTTAGGCTCTCATGTCTTTGGTACAGATGTATTATGTGCTGTTTTGTATGTTGTATACGCATATAAATACATTGCCCCCTTTCATATGGCGCTATGGCCTTACATGAATAAACCATCTGAAGTCTGAAGTCTCTCTCTCTGTCTCTCTGTCTCTCTCTGTCTCTGTCTCTCTCTCTGTCTCTCTCTGTCTCTCTCAGGGCAAGGGCCAGATTAAAAAAAAAAATGTCAATACTTATCTATAGGTAATTCTTGGAATGAGAATAAAGATTATCAATCTCTAGACCTTTCTAATTTTTTTGTCTATTCTCCCCCTCCCCCACAT
This sequence comes from Rapana venosa, assembly GCA_028751875.1. Lineage (NCBI taxonomy): Eukaryota > Metazoa > Mollusca > Gastropoda > Neogastropoda > Muricidae > Rapana > Rapana venosa. Next base: position 50,032,111 of record CM054148.1, on the reverse strand, counting down.
TTTCCTTGAATTATATTTCTTGCACTTTTGTTAGAGAACTGTCATTCTCAGCAGAGTCTGTGTCTCCCTATTTTCTTTTTCCTATTCATTTTCTCATTTCACATTCAAGTCCTTCGGATGAGACTATAAACTGAGGCCCCGTGTGCGAACGCTTGCAGAACATCTTGCGCACACGTTAAATCCTGTTCCTCTTTTCGTAAGAGTAGGCCATTGTGTGCCGGTGGGAACAGATGACAAAATTTACAAAACCGCATACACACGGGGACTGGATGTAAAAACAGGGCACATGAGTGCTTATTCCATTATCCTCGATATAAAAAAAAAATCTGAGCGCTTTGATTTGTTGCTTTACAAGATTCAGCGCTATATAAATTCCATACATTATTATTATTATTATTATTATATATTATTATTATTATTATTATTATTATTATTATTATTATTATTTTGACCAGGTGGGCGAAGGCCTATGCATTATTTTTTCTTAGACTTTTCTTACATTTGATTATTTGTATGTTCTGTTTCAGTGTTTGTTTTGTTTGTTTTTCTTTACTTTTGTTACTTTTTTCTTTTGTTACTAATATTTTTAATGTTGTTGTTGCTGTTGTTTTAAATCTAAATCTTAAAGAAATGTTTTGAATATGTTGAAGTGTTATATGATCCAGAGAATAAAGTCAAGGTGTTGATTATCATTATTATTAATGATTATCATTGTTGTTGATTTTTTTTTACCTGTCTTACTACTTCTAGTAGTGTACTACTTCTACTACTAGTACTACTGCTGCTGCTACTACTAGTACTACTATGTCGTCTACTACTACTACTACTACTACTACTAGTAGTGATTACTCCAGAGATTGAGAATTTTAAAAAGAAGATGGATATATATATATATATATATATATATATATATATATATATATATATATATATATATATATATATATATAAAACCTCTCTCCCTCTGTCTCTGTCTGTCTCTGTCTCTCTCTGTGTGTCTGTCCATCTGTCTCTGTGTCTCTGTCTGTCTCAGTGTCTGTCCCTGTCCCCACTCTTGGGGACTGGAGTGGATGTAAAAAAAGCACATAAATGTGCTTATTCATTATTCTCCAAACAAAACAAATTATTTGATTTGATTTGGTCTCTCTGACTCAGACTCTGTGACTCAGACCTTCTCTGACTCAGACTCTCTCTCTCTCTGTCTCTCTCTCTCTTCAGAGGGCCAGCTGGTTGTAAAAAAGCATGTTTGTTTATGCCATAAGTCATAACTCCCTTTTAATAAAATCATTTAACTCAGAACTCTTCTCTCTCATGTACATGGGCATGCACGCGTGCACGCCCACACACACACACACACACACACACACACACACACACACACACACACACACACACACACACACACACACACACACACACACACACACACACACACACACACACACATATACAAGCACACATGCACACACAAACATTCACATGCATACAGGCACACGTACACATGCACAGAGTCACACACAACACATATACACACAAGCACACACACACACACACACACACACACACACACCACACACACACACACACACACACACACACACACACAACACACACACATTGTCTTAACTAATTAAAAATTACAGTTTATGAAAAATTCCCTATATTTATAATGTCGATTTCTGTGACCTGAATTTGTCACCTTTTATTTCTATCATCATTATTATTTTTTCTTTTAGGAAATAGCAAATTCTGGGTCTTGATCTTGGAAGACTTGAAATCCTACGGCAGATACAGATAGTATGGCAAGGCGAGGGCGACGGCAAGTGCTTCAGCTGGATGATGTGTCCAGCTCACATTCGTCAAGTGGCCATTCACCAAGTGAGTATTTTCACCAGAGTGAATAGATTTGAAAAGAATAATTTTCAAATCACTTGCAGTATTTCATTTGAGCTTATAAATGTGAAATTTTTTAGTTGTGTTGAACACTTAGCACTGTGTCTGTCACTGAGAGACTTTGATTTTGTTGTTGTTGTAATTAATCAGTATTCAAGAAGTTTTTCTTTTAAACTATGTAGAAAATCTGTGGTTTTGAAGAATTGTATTGTAGCGTTAGTATTGCACAATTGTTATATTGGGTTTGATTATGATAATACGCTGAGGTCGGATGTGCTGGGCCTGACTTGTCAGGCACTCAATCAGTCAATGGCAGCGCAACACATTTTCGCTTGAATATATGACACTCTCAGACAACAATAGTTGCTGTCTGAGTGTTCGATGATGAAGAAGGAGACTGTGGTGCCATGTAAAGTTCAACAAGAAGTAAGAGAAGTAACACTTTTCTCCCCAGAACAATAAGTAAAGGCACATGACTGAAGTCTCTTCTTCTCTTGTTCACCTTACACTGTCAGATGTGCTTGGGAAAAGTGATGGCGTGTCCTTTCCAGCTCCTCTTGTAGGCCATACAGCTTAGTTTGCAGAGTTATCGCCGTCGGCCACACAATCTTCCTGAGGTTGCTGTATAGTGTGCATCTTTGGAGTATGTGTTTGCCAATCTTGTTTTCTTAAACACAGGCACACAGGAGAGGAGTGAGTTTCAGCTTTGTAGAGATGGTAATTTAGCCTGTTGTGCCCAATAGGGAGTCCTAGTCAAGTTAGAACAATTACCTGGTCTTCTCTTCTGAGATGGCGATAATCATCCTTCTCTACTCTGGGTCGGGCCATTGATTTGATGATTGTTTTCTTTTCATGGAAGGTGAGGCTGTTTTCGCACTGTTCTTTCTGTGCTCCCTGCTTTGCAAGTTCATCAGCCTGTTTGTTGCCAGGTATACCGCAGTGGACAGAGATCCATTCAGCATTATGTTTGTTTTGATTAAGGAGCTATTCCTGCTGGAGTTCTGTTTCTTCATCTGCGGTAGTGTGGACAAGGCTTGTAGGACTGACAGTGCATCGTAGAAAGACACCACTTAACCCTCTTGTCCCCGATCCGGCCGCAGCCGACAGTAACGGAGGCTGCCGCTAGATTCCAATACGACCACAGCCGACAGTTGGTGCTGCCCACGTGGGCAGTACTTTTCCGTCACACACAGATCTCGTGGTTTTCACTCTATGTGTCTGAAAATTGGTAGGGCGATGCAGGGAGGGTGTCAGAGGATGCCAGTGATAAATTTAGACCACTAACATGTGTGTAGTGGGGAGGGAAGGAAGAAATAACAGCCAGCGACCAGAACGCTTTTCAATAGTGCAGCGTGGCGAAAAAAAATGGCGTTTTCTTTAGTAGCAGATGATTCATCTGATTAGCGAGACGATAAATTGAATGTTATTGTCTTGGAAGTAGAAACATTTGAACGAGAATTGTTAAGTGAGTCCGATATTAAACGCTTACAAGGAAGAGGAGGGAGGAAATGCTGCAGTTAGGGAGAAGAGTGAGCCTGAAAATAATGTGCTACAGGGCACATTCCTTTCCTGTGCTACACACAGGGACTGTGGAGAAATTTGACCTTCCGGACGGTCCGCGGCATAGACGCCTGAAATCGATGCCTTTTGACTGTTTTCTCATTATTACCACACTTTTGCTTTGAAACTGCAATGGCAGAAACGAACAGATATGCTGATAATGAAAACAGCAAGAAGGAAAGTAAAATAGGTCTTCAGTCTGCCAAGGTTCGGCAGGTGAGAGCAATGGGTACACCCCCCCCCCCCCCCCCCCCCCCCCCACACAACACACACATCCATAATTTGTGCTTTTTGTGATGTGATGTGACCCTGTGCCACCACTACGACTACTTTAGAGACTACCAACATTAAAATTTTGTAGGTTTACAGAAGTTCTGTGTTGTTTCGAATTTGTCACATCTGTGCTGTGACACTGGTGACAGTGTGACAGTCATGTACAATAATACACTTCTGTACACTTAACAAACATGTGGTAGCACTCGCAGATATGAACTGCAGTATACAGGTCACATGTTAATTGAATATGACTTGTTTTCAAAAGAAAAAATAGTTAAACAAAATTTCTGTCTCCTTGAGACATACCATAAAACAACAGGTGCTATGGGGACATTGTGTGACACATCCTTGAAGTACTATTGCACATAACTATTGGTAAACACATCAGCTGGGTAACACCTCCTTATTCAACACTAACATGCTTGAACTATTGACAAATCCATGCAGGATTTGCTGTTTTCTCATATATACCATATTTTTACCTGTGTTTGGTGACAAATAAGGTGACAATGACAAGACATCTGGTGACCAGGCACATAAACTTGCGCCTAAATGCAAGTACAAAGACATACCTAGATTGTGACAAAATTTCAGCTTGATAGCTTGTCATGCACACACACAATTGTCTTAGAAGTAAAGTAAGTCAGATGGAGGTAGAAAACCTTCAAAGAATTCAAAATCTACAGGCAGTTTAGCTCTGTAGAATCCAACAACAAGAGGGTTAAGTCAGATGCATTTAGGTCAAGTACACTTACAGTATGCATTAGTGTAGGTGAGTGTGGTTGTAGCCAGTAGGGGAACAAAGAAAGGAAGGGTGAAACCACAGGTTTATGTACCCATTGTTTTAGTTCTGTTATACAACAGCAAAGGTGTAAAACTAATGACAAGGAACATTTTCTAAACAGTGTTTTTTGCCCCACTCCAAGACTAGACCAGCTCGTTGATCTTGAACATATTTCAAAAGTTGTTTTTGAGAAGCAAGTGGGGCTGAGGTGAGAAGAAGTTGTGTTGAGAAGCAAAGGTAGTAGTTTACATTGCTCTAGTGTTATAAACTTCAATTGACAAGCAAACAGACAAACAAAACAAACAACAACCCCACCCCACCCCCCAAAAAAAAAGAAAAAGAAAAAGGCTAGGAAATGATGAAAAAGTAAACAAACAAGAACAACCCCCCCCCCCCCCCCCCCCCCTTCTCTCCCCCAGAAAGAGATCAAATAGGTACTGTTGTTTTATCAAGTAGCTCTAAAGTCCGTCATTAAATCTAAACTTGACCTGTAGGGCAGATGCACTTTCTTCACTCCATGGATCAGCAGAGTCTTATTAATGGAAACTACCATTGTACTAATTTAATTTTAAATCATGAATTATTTTCCCCAGTCCACTGTTAAGAGCTCTTAGGTTCACCAGTTGTGAGATTTTTGTGTATGCAACCGCCCCCCCCCCCCCCCCCCCCCCCCACCATTTAGGTAGCTGCATTCTGACTTCCGGATGAATCATGTATGTAAAAATGATGCAGTTGGTGCCATGTACACAGTAAAATAGTAAATAATGTTTTGTATATTTACAGGGCCACACATGTTCACAGCTGCCCACAGCGAAGAGGTGACAAGGAAGGGTAAGCATCACATCATATCATATATAATTTTTTATGTATGTTACGGAGGGAGGGAGGGAGGAGGGAGGGAGGAGGAGGGAGGAGAGAGAGAGAGAGAGAGAGAGAGAGAGAGAGAGAGAGAGAGAGAGAGAGAGAGAGAGAGAGAAAGAAAGAAAGAAAGAAAGAGAGAGAGAGAAGAGAGAGAGAGAGAGAGAGAGAGAGAGAGAGAGAGAGAAAGAGAGAGAGAGAGACCCTTTGACTCACTCATCCCAGCTGGGAATTGCTGTTAGATGGTATAAGAAGTTTACATGTATTTTGTAACTCAGATTTCAAGTACCTCACCAAATAGGCAGCCATACTCTGGCTTCAGAGATGTCTCATCTCTCTTGACTCACTGAAACTATTTCTCTTTTGTCTTTTATCCCAGCCGCCACAAAGTCCCTGATAAGCCTTGTGAGCTATGCCAGCGACGCATCCTCCGATGATGACAGCGACGACAACGACAGCAAAGCAGAGGAGGTCACTCCTCCCAGCAGCAGCACCAAGGAAGACAACCCAGGGAGCGTGGAAGCAGAGCCGGTGCTAGAAATACCCTGCCTGCAGAAGTGGAGCCGCTGAGAGGTCCGGAGCCTCCGGAAGGGGCAGAGCTGCAGAAGAGGGCAGAATCGGGGAAAGAGGCGGAACCGCCGAGCCTGGAGTCTATGCTGGATATTCCCCTGCCAGAGTCCTCAGGCCCCCCTCCACCTCAGCGTTCACAGCGCGGCAATGTGGGCATGGAGTCTGAACTGGCCAACTTCTTTGCTGTAGGTGTTTTTGTGTCTCGCAGGCATTTTCGTCTGTGTGTGTGTGTGTGTGTGGTGTGTGTGTGTGTGAGGTACACTGTGAACATGTGGGGCTTTCTGTAGAGAGGTTAAGTAGCAAATGTGCTTTGACCCCTTACGGAGGATTTTATAGAGTCTCTTGTTTGATGAGATTTTAGAGAGTTGCTATTGCTTAGTGTGTGAAAAAATGTTTATCAATTTCAGATAACTAGTTTTGGTGGTTATTATTCTTAAGACATTGGGATTCACATGGTGAGATTTTGCAAACATGTAACCATTTTTCTACCACTAGGGTAGCCGCATTTCAACTTCCAGGATACGTACATGGATTAAAAAAAAGAAAAAGGGTTGATATAACCATTAAAATGAGACAAAAAGTACTATTCTCGCAAGTTTCAAAGTACAAAGCAATCTGATGAAGGAAAATGCGTGGCCACTTAGGATCAACTGCGAGTGAGAGGGAAGCTTCTGAGTGTCTATGTACTTGTTGCTGCCTTCTGTTCACTGTTGATCAGTGATGTTAGATGACAGAGAGAGAGAGAGAGAGAGAGAGAGAGAGAGAGAGAGAGAGAGAGAGAGGAGAGAGAGAGAGAGAGAGGAAGGAGGGGGTGGGGGGGTGGGGAGAAAGAGAACTTGAACTCAAACTTGAACTGTTTATTGAGAATAAATGGATAAGCTCAGGGCTTTTTTACACCAAGCTCTCACAAACAAAACAAAAAGAAAATCCCCTAAACAAACAAATAAACCTGCAAACAATTGTTATCAGCATTTCTAAACACACCAAAATGAAAATTCAAAACTGATTATAATCAAACACTGTAAATGAGAACTAGATACAATGACAATGACTGTAATACAAGGGAAACAATGGAGAAGGAAAGAAAAGCAAACAAACAAGCACAGACAAGGATAAAAAAAACAAACCCACCCCCAAACCACAACAGAGAGAGAGAGAGACAGACAGAGAGAGACAAAGAGACAGGCAGACGGACATACAGCGGCAAAACAGCAAAGGACAGAGAGAGTGAGGGGAGTTGGGGTGGGGGGGTGTAGGAATGGTTTACAGAGTTATGGACAGTGTGAGGACAGAGAGGGAGAGAGAGAGAGGGGTGTGATTGTGTGTGTGTGTATGATAGATACACTTTTTGTTCTGTTAGGGGACAGAAAATGCCACTAGAACATTGATGTTTTTCTATTATCATTCAAGATAAAGAGACTGTATTGCTACATGGCATTCATGTACATATGTCTTTCTATGTCTTCAGGAAATAGAGTCCATATCCACAGACAATGCACCACCAGACCCAGAAGAAATCCCCCTCCCTACCTCTCTCATTCCCCCCACAACCGCTGACCCTTCCACAACTGTGGAGTCCAGCCCACCCAGAGAGATTGACCTTGGCTTCATCCCAAGGCCAGATGCCTCCGTTTCCAAGGTGACGGAGGAGGAAAGGCCAGAATCTCCTGTTGAGGTGAAAACGAAGGCAGCGCCTGTGAAAAATGCCTACCAGTCCATGTTTGTGAAGGGGGCGTCTGAATTTGTCAAGCCGGAGAAACTGGATGAGAAGAAGGAGAATGGGGTAGACGAAGAAGAGGAGGAACTGCCTGAAGGTATTTTAATTAAAAAAAAAGAAAAAAAAGTTGTATTGTTTGATTTCTGTGTATCTTTTGTTTCATTTGATTCATTGACTTGTTTGTGTTATTTGTTTCACTGGTGTTGTTTGTGTTATTTGTTTTGAATCATTTGTGGCATTTGTACCCATTTTATTATGTGTATTGTATGTGTCAGTGTGTGTTCATTTGTTGTTGTTTCGTTTTTTTTCTTTTTTTTGGGGGGAGGAGGGGAATGGGTGGGGGGGAGTTGAGGTAGCATTTATATGCAGACTTGATTCTCACTGCATAACCAGCACTGTGTTCATCATGTACTTCTACATAGATGCAGTGTGTTGACAGAGTCAGTGACTGCCGGAGTCGCCATTCTGACCAGAAAATTAACAATGTCCTGTTTTGTGTGTTGACAGAGCCGGTGAGCGACTGGCGGATCGTCCAGGATGACTCCACAGGCTATTATTACTACTGGAACATGGTGACCAATGAGGTGACGTGGGAGATCCCGCCTGGCTACACCCAGTTCCTTCTGCTGTACAAAGAATACGAAGAACGCATCGCTGCCATCCCCAAAGACAAACTGCTCAGGCTGAAGAAGGAGAAGAAAAAGTGAGACATTTCTACGCTGATCAAAGAATAGCATTCTTAGAAGATATAAAAACGAGGGTAAATGACAGCACACTTAGAGTGTGGCAGAGGAAGAGTCCTCCTGTGGGGATGCAGGGGGCCTGTCAGTATGAAAAGCATTCCATTCCAACAAGGAAATTCTGTGCTAGGAATTCCCTCTTTTCTGTCCATCTCTTTTTTTTCTGCCTTGTTGAGAATTTTCTTCCTGTCACTACCTCCTCCTTGTCTTTTTTGTTTGCCTTCTTGGTCCATTCTCCTGCCCTTTATTCAAAAAGACTTAACCCTAGTAGCGCTGAATATGCAGCAACAAGCCTCACTTTTATTGGCTGAATTAACATTGGCTAGCATTGTTTTGGAGGAGGGTGGGCTCAAACAACCCTTGATATTGATATATAAAACTGAATTAAATGTGTTAAGCTATATATCACTGGAAAGAACAGATAATATGCTTTCAAATGAGTGTAATTTTATAATAATGTGTAGTGATTATGATTATGTAAAAAAAAATCCAAAAAAAAAAATCGTGTGCGCACTACTGATCACTGTTCCATTGTCAGGGCCCCAGATCGATTTTAACACGATAAGCAAAGTTCTTGCGGTGCATAAATGTCATGATTAGGTAAACACTATTTCTTGACATTAGTTTTCAAAACATAAGGAGTTTGTATCGCTTTAACGGTCACCAAATACTCGGAAAAGTTCAGCGAAAGGATCGACGCCATCGTGACCGTCATGGCGGAATGTGCGAAGTGGTGGCTTTCTATGACGAAAATACAAAGATCGCTTGATTTCATGTGATGCAAAGTATTCAGCAGCATAGCGATTTGACTCAACAACAGTTATTTCGAAGCCTCGTTGCGTCAAAATAAAGTAAAACAATCTGTGACGTCGAAATCGCCGAGTAGCGAAGAAGCCCATCCAGCAAAAACTAGCACCGCTCGATTCAGTCCGATCGCGATCGATTTTAACCAAGTTTTTCAAAAATATTCCACAATCCTTACCTCATCTCTCTTATTGTTTATTTCAACCAAATCCAGCCTCTAAAACTCCTCCTCGCTGTCAATATTGTAAAAAAGCTCGAAAAACGCTTGAAGAAATTCTGGTGCAAACACTGGCCGCCATTTTTGTTGAAGACGATCTCGGCTGGTCCGAAAAAAAATAAAAATACACTCAACCAATCAGATTCTTCGTTGTTTGTGTGTGTCAAACGACCTTCACCCCTTTCTGCGGGCCTACAACGGCCTTAACATTCATTGGCTGACCTTTGAAAGCGAAAGTAAGCTTTCAACTATGACCACCCACGTCATCCCGGAGTATTCCGGGATCCGCCACACAGCCTAGACCCGCGGTTCCCGGAATATTCCGGGAACCGCGCTACTAGGGTTAAAAGATAATTTTCTCCCATGCAATAGTTGGATATGCTGGGCCTGACAAGTCAGGCGCTTAACGGCAGCACAATGCAATTTTGCTCATATGACAGACAATACTTGCTGTCTGAAGGTTTGATGAAAAAAAAAAAGAAAGAGGAGGAAGAGAGCAGAACGAGTGGAAACAGCAGGACGTAAATAGATTTAATGAATAATACTCCCCTTTTGCATTCCATTGCGTCTTCATAGAAGAGCGCTCTAGGTTGAAGTGCCTTCATAAACTCTTAAAGCTACAAGGATGAGAAAACAGAAACTTTGAAAGGGGAGACAAGACTAAGACGTTGGTCATAAGTCATGGGAGTGGGAGGGTGGTAGACATTGAGAAAGAGCAGAACGTGGACATGCCTTGATTAGAGCTGCATGAAGCCAAGTTAAGAAACTTAAAAACACACACTGGTGAATTGTAGCTGTAGTTGTGCTGAGTACAGAGAAGCATCATATTTTCTAGCACTTTTGTCAGGTTTCCAGCGGAAGACTGGGCTGCAAAGCAGATACATTTGTTTCTGACTGATACATGATTTTTTAAAATGTTTCTGAAGCACAATCAGTTTTCAGCATTTTTCTTTAAGAAGTAAGGGCAGTACAATTTTGTTTACAAATTGTTGTTATGGACACAGTACTCATTCCTAATATTTTTGATCTGTTTTCAGACACGCTGACAGTTCTGGGCGTGAGTCCTCCCCAGCCCCCTCCGCCTCCACCTCCACCTCCTCCTCCAAGTCAAAGAAAGAGAAGAAGCAGAAAAAGGAGAAGCATCGTAAGGAAAAACCCGAATCGACATCGTCTACCCCTGCTGTTCAGATCGGCCCTCAGTTACCACCTCCCATGCCAGCCCAGGACAATGGCACAGAGGACAGGGCAGTGGCTGATCAATCTGATGCGAAAACAGCAGAGGACGCCAGACGATCTGTATCCCCTAAACCCTCTTCTGAAGAGAAGAGAGAAGAAAAGGCCGGGGAAACCATGGACTCAGCGGTGGACTCCACCTCCCTCAGTTTACCGCAAGACGTGGAAGCCATTTTTGACGAGGCTCTGTCCACGATAAAGGAGAGCCACGTTGACTCTAGCAAAGCAGAGGCTGTGGTGGACATGTTTAGAGACGATGAGCAGCAAGTGGCAGGATAAATCTGTGACAGCCGTTGTCATCTCCAGTTCTGTGACGGAAACGTCCTCCGTGCCACCTTCCCTGGATGTGACCACATCCGCTGCGTCTGTGGACAGTTCCAAATCCGTGTCGGCAGGGTCGTCAAAGGCAGGGTCCCCTGCCCCTGCTGACTCAGCTGCCCTACCCACTGCGGCGGTTAGTGCCAGCACCTCTGCTGTGTCGTCGTCATCAGTGGTGTCATCTGTGTCCTTGCCGGTCAAAGACAGTTGGGTGGACAGCGGGGGTGAGGGGGTGGTGACTAACAGTGGGGTGAAGGACACTGTTGCTGTGGAGGAAGAAGAGGAGGATGACCTTGACATGGATTTTGATGACATTGACGATGTGGACAGAGCTTTAGAGAAAGCCCTGGAAAAGAAAAAGGTGAGAGATGTGATGCTGTCAGGTGACATATGGGGAAAGAGTAAGGTGGAGGCAAGAGGGCAAGAGTTAATGAAACGAAAGGTTTTGTAGAAATAGTCATGTCTAGTTTTTAGCTCAGTGCAAGAACAACAGCAAGGCTGACTTTTTTTCAGTCCAATGATGACGACAGCTATGATCGACAAGACTTGTGTTTTTGTCCACCCATGCGTTACTGCTTGTGATAATAATGATAATGAGAAGAAGAAGAATGTATGGAATTTGTATAGCGCTGAATCTTGTAAAGGAAACAAATCATAGTGCTTGCACACTTAGGCAGGGTTATGGAGATGGGAGGTGGCTGTTGGTAACAGGGACAGATGTTACGGAATGCAAATTTTGTTCATCCTTGTGTTGCTGTATTTTTTTATTTATTTTATTTTATTTTATTCTTTTATATCAAGGATAATGGAATAAGCACTTATGTGCTTTTTTACATCCAGTCCCCGTGTGTATGTGGTTTTGTAAATTGTCATCTGTTCCCACTGGCTCACAATGGCCTACTCTTACGAAAAGCGGAACAGGATTTTAACGTATGCGCAAGATGTTCTGTGTGCGTTTGCACACGGGACCTCGGTTTATAGTCTCATCCGAAGGACTGTATCTGTGAATGTGAACACTAGAAATCTTTATCTTATCATTGAATCAAAAACAACAACACAAAATTATTCTTTTTACAGGTATAAAGACATTTGCAGGGGGAAAGAAGTAGCTAGTGAATGGTGTGATGTGATAGGAATTGAACTCAAACCTTTACCCATACTGGAAAGTGGGCACTAAGCCAAACTGAAAAATGGGCACTTAGAGATAAGAAAAGATTGCCTCCAAGAAGTAAAATGAAGGACCAGTAATTCTAGCTTGTTCTATTCATCATGTGTTTGTCGTATGCACAAGTTGTAAATGTCTTCGTCAGGTCTCGTTTTCACTTGACCTAATACAGAGGATCATCCAAAGTGCTTTTTAACAGAAACTGTTTTCTGTATCGTTGGTTTTCAGGCGGAGTTGGAAAAGTTAGAAAGTCGGTGTGAAGAAGACATGGTGTCTTCAGACAGCCTTCCTCAGAGTTCCTCTGCTCCCACACACTCCAGCCCATCAGAGACCTCAGAGCTGACCACTTGCCCACAGGCCGGGGAAGAAGAGTCAACGGTGTCCAGTTCTGTGAAAAGCATGGCGGCACAAAGTCCTGCCCCTAGACACACCTCCAGGTCCATCACTGAAGACAAAGATGCTGCAGATAGTTCTGAAGCAAGATCTGAACCATCACGCCGCAAACGACCGGCTGCTGAGTCATCCACAAAAAGTGTCCATGAGGGTTCCAAAAGAAACGAGCCTGTTGCTAAAAGGACACGGCTGGTGAACTATGATACAGGTTCGTTAACAATAGTTTTTTTTGTCTTAGTGTTGTGGGGCTCTTCTGTACTTTTGAAGGAAAATTATTCATTGGTTTTGTGATTAAAAAAAAAAGTTTGTAGAGCTTTAGAGATTGCATATTTCTGTCACTTGAAATTTTATGACACAAAAACATGCTGCGGCATGTTCCAGTTTAAAAAAGATAGTGGACAGCATTCAAAGGGAAACTACTTGTGCCAATAGATCAACCATTATCCTTGATGAGCTCTTTCCCTTTAATTCTTCACTGAAGTGTGATGATTATTATATTGTTAATTTGTATTGATAAGATATGATATATTTCTCAGTAGGCATGGGATTTTTCTGCTGTTTGGTAGAATTCCATCATCAACAGTTAGTTAGATTATAATTATTGCTAATTATTTTTTGCTTATCTGCTGTTCAGCCATCACAACAAAAATTCACTTTCGGTCAAACAGCCATTAAAGCAATCATGGAAAGCGCATCGTTTTCAAACATTGAGGACTTCACCTATATTCTAGCATCACTTTTGGAAAGGGCATTTTCCAAACTCAAACGTAATTGGGAAATGGTCATATGAGCTCAAGTTTTAACCAGTCAGAAATCACTTCACTCAGTGCTCAAAGTCAGTGTACAGCGTGATAACTTCCAGGAGACTCTTGAGGTCCTCTTTGGTAATTATGGGGAAGAGGTGACTGTTATGCAAATAATAATAATAATAATGTATGGAATTTATATAGCGCTGAATCTTGGAAAGCAACAAATCAAAGCACTCTGATGAATTTTTAATTAAAAAAATTTTTAAAAAAATTTATTTATGCGTGTGTATGCAGTTTTTAAAATTTTGTCATCTGTTCCTACCGGCACACAATGGCCTACTCTTTCGAACAGCGGAACAGGATTTAACGTGTGCGCAAGATGTTCTGCATGCGTTCGCACACGGGGCCTCGGTTTATAGTCTCATCTGAAGGACTAGCATTATGTCGGACATGTTTACTTTGAAGACTTTTGACAAGACAATGCAAATTCAAGAAATTGTGCTTCCAGTCAAGAGCACAGGTTTGTACCACACCACACCACACCATGACCACACCACACCACATCACGACCACACCATCACCACACCACACCACACCACAACCACACCATGACCACACCACACCACACCACACCACACCACACCACACCACACCACATCACGACCACACCACACCACACCACACCACACCACACCACCACATCACACATGTATGCAGTCCTTACTGTACATACACTGTGTCTACTTCAGGGCTGCATTTTGTGTGCTTTGTGACAGTGGAGACGGATGAAGAGAGCATGGAGGCTGCAGAGGAGGGGTCCACCAGTCCTGCCCCTGCTCCATCAGGAAAACCGTCAGGAGAGGGTACCACCACCAGTGTGAACGAAGCAGTGCCTACTCCTTCTCTGCCTGAGGCTGCCAACATTTCTGTGAGTACTGACGCTTGTGTTGTGGATGCATACATGTGTTATATAACAGTGTCTGCATTTTGGAGGGGGGGGCTGGTTATTACTCATGAACCTTTGTGTAACTGTTGGGTTATAATAATAATAATAATAATAATAATAATAAATTGAACTTATATAGCGCTGAATCTTGCACAGACAAATCAAAGCACTTGCACTCAACTCATTCTTACACAGTCATGCAACCAATAGCAAGTAATAGTTCTAACAAGTCCAAATGCACACACACACACACACACACACACACACACACACACACACACACACACACACAGGTTATACACTTTGGCAAGGTGATGGAATCTTTGGCTCTTGAAAAGCGGGGATAGCTATGAAATGAAACAGGAGAGGAAATTCTTAGGTTTGAAACAAATATGTCTTGAGGCCAGATTTAAAAGTGTCACAAGGTCTTTGGCGAAGAGAGATAGGGAGGCCATTCCAAATCGATGGACCAGAAACAGAGAAAGAGCGACGACCAACAGTGGACTGGTTGAATCTAGGTATTTGTAAGCACAAGGAATCTGCAGCAGAACAAAGGGAACGAGAAGGGGTGTACAGGTGGAGACATTCACAGAGGTAGGAGGGTGCTATTTTGTGTAGACATTTGTAACAGAGGGTACTGATCTTATAGTTTATTCTTTGTGGCACAGGCAGCCAGTGGAGAAATCGCAAGAGAGGGGTAATGTGCTCAGATTTTTTCTTTCTGAGGACTAGTCGAGCTGCAGAGTTTTGAATACGTTGAAGGGAGTGGATAGATGATGCTGGCAGACCAGCCAAAAGAGAATTGCAATAGTCCAGACGTGAAAGAATGAGAGATGCCACGAGTTTTGATGTTGCGTCTGTGGACAGGTACTTTCGAATTGCACTAATACGCCGTAATTGATAGAAGCACAACTGGCAGGTCTGGGTGATGAATTTTTGCATAGAAAGTGTGTTGTTAATAATGACCCCTAGATACTTTACAGCAGTGGATAGAGGGACTGATGCATTGCCGAATTCTATTGAAGTTGTAATGGAAGAGAGTTTGTTTTTGGTCCCTACAAGCATGGCTTCAGTTTTATCAGCGTTTAGTTGTAACTTGTTCTCTATCATCCAGTTTTGGATATCTTGAAAGCAGTAGGCCATATTTATCAAGAGAGAAGGCAGATTTTCAGGTGTGTCACTGCTTAGAATCTGAGAGTCATCTGCATAAAAGTGATGGTTGATCTGATGACGGTTAATTATATGTGACAGTGGAGCGGTGTAGAGAGTGAAAAGAACAGGGCCCAGAACTGATCCATGCGGGACTCCACATTCCAGTCTGGCAGGTACTGACTGAATCTTGTTTACTGTGACTGTCTGGAATCGGTCAGTCAGGTATGAGCTAAACCAGGTGACGGCCGTACCAGTAACACCAAACATTTCTTGAAGACGGGAGAGAAGGATAGAGTGGTCAATAGTGTCGAAGGCTGCAGATAAGTTGAGTAGAGTGAAGAGGGAGATTTTCCCTGAGTCAGAAGCAAGTAGAAGCATGTTTAAGGTGTGAACTAGGGTGGTTTCAGTGCTGTGGTTGGCGCGATAGGCAGACTGAAATGCAGGAAGAAGACTGTTGGAGAGAAGGTGGTTGTTGAGCTGTTTCAGAACTACTCTTTCAAGGACTTTAGAGATAAGAGGAAGGTTGGAAACGGGTTATACATACAGTGTGTGTGGATATTATTTTGTATGTGTGTGTGCGCATGCATGTGTGTGTGTGCATACAGTACATTCACCACTGTGCGTGTGTGAATCTATACATACATACACTCACCACTCTGTGTGGATATGTGTGTGTTTGTGAACATATCAGTAGTATGTACATGCGTATATGTATACATATACGTGTCTTGTCTAAACTAACCCACAGAAGTGCTGAACTGACAACCTCATTAGTTATTTATTTTTGGGGGGTGTGGGGAGGGGGAGGTGTAGCACATTAGTGTCTGGAGCTCCAGGTATTCCGTGTGACCTGTTTTTATATCTAGCTAGGAGAGATTTGTTATCTTTTATGTCTTTCTGGCAAAAGGAAGGAGCATGGACCAAGAAGGCATAAGACAAAGAAGGAAATGACAGGAAGGAACAGATCAATGCTGAAACAAAGAGAGTGATAGAAAAAATAAAAATTTCTAGCCCAGAATTTCCAGAAGGCGGGGATGCTACTTTATACTGACAGGCCCCTGGCATCCCCTTGGGGGAGTCTACTTGTATGATATTTCAGATTTTCTTTTTACAACATATTGACCAGAAATACAATAGTATGTGTATTTTACTGATAAAAACAAAGTTTTAACAACCATGGGGGAAAAAGAAAAAAAAGAAAACAGCAAAATTATGCACACACATACTTTTCTCTTAGGCACATTGTGTAGGCATTTGTTGTTTATGTTTGATGTGTGACTTAAGCTTTAAAAAAAAATTTTAAAAAACAATTTTAAAAATTTCTTTTGTTGTTACAAATACATATATGCATGACAAGCAATATTAATAAACGTTAACTAGCAATAGTCGCATGTTCATGAATGCGCTTCAATGTTGTACATAACAAAGAGATAGCGTGTATACAGCATTGCTGCATGCATGCATACATACATACATACATATTACATACATACATAAATATATGCATACATGCCTGCATAGCATTTTATACAGTGCACCATTTACATACCATACCATGTGAAGAATATTACACAAACTGTTTGTCAGTTGCCATTCCTCCCTCCCCCATTACAGGAGGGCTTGATGGGATGTTATTTTTTTGTCCGAAGCTGTGTGTCTTCTGATGTTTTGTTCATCCTTTATGTGACAAAAAATAATGATTTGTAGTGATTCCATTCTATTTCAAATTTCATAAGGTTATTTGCAATTCTTGCATTATACTGCTTGGTTTTAAATCTATTGTGTAGCTGTGCCTGAAAAACAGGAAGTGTTGGTACTTGTCTATCAATTTTGCATCTGTAGATGTGTAACTTTGCAAACAACATGATCAAATCAAAGGTCTTACCTGTTTTTAGGTGTCGCTCTACCCCCAAAATGACTAGAATACGGGAAAATGTTATGTTACAGGCATTTGTGCATCGTTCTTTAATAACATTTTCTAAACTTGTCCAAAAAGCTCTAATATATTTACAATCCCATAAAAAGTGTTCTATTGAGTCTCTGGCCTCATTACACAAAGTACAAAATGTTGTGTTCACTAAGGCCATAGCATTCAACACATTTGTAGCAATGATGCGGTGAATTATTCTCATCTGCAGCCATTTTAGTTTTACATCTTTAATTTTATGTATTTTTACAAAGATATCTTTCCAATGGAACTTTTCATGTATTTTTTTTGTCCACTTTGTGCAACAGTTTGGAAGTTGTTTGTCTGATACCAGATATTCATAATACATTTTTGTCCCCTTATTTACACTGTCAATGATCCGCAGTACTGTGGGTGTCTCTTGATTATTACTTATGTTGTCACATATTTGTATACCAGGTTTTCTTATGTACTGTTTCATTGAGGAAATCGACCCATGAAAAGTAAGAAAGTCAATAGGCCTGCCACAGCTTGAACTGAAATCTTTGTAATTAATAGATTCATCTTTTTCATTGAGAAAGTGCTTAATAGAATATATACCTTTTTGTATTAAATACGTGTGTTTGATTACTGTATTACCTACTGTTATATTTTCATTGTAAAAAACCGGTTCAGCGAGCATTTCTCGTGCATTTGAGGGACTAATGCAACGAGAGAAAAATCTATAAGCTTTAAACGTATGTGTCCAAAAAGGATTGATGTTTGAAAATGTGGCTGTAATATCTGATCCATAGCTTTCTAAGTTCATGAGAAGTGGATATGTTTTTTCTGCAATACTTATCTATTTGTGATTTACACTTCTAATTTTTCTTATCGATATAAGTTTCAGCGCATAAATATATTTTCTTATATCAGGTATGCTCATCCCTCCTTGAGAAATGGGTTTAATAGCCATCTTTCTACCTATTTTATCTTGTTTATTGTTCCAAACAAACTGGAAACATAGCTTTTGTAGACTTTTTTTTGAAATGGTCAGGTGGATCTGGTAATAACATACACAGGTGAATAAGTTTTGACAAGATAAGAGGCTTTAAAATGGCAGTTCTGCCAAGTGGAGTAATAACTCTTTGTAACCAAACTTTAAATAGCATTTTAATTTCAGAAAATTTATCATTTTAGTTCATATTTTCACAGTCCTTTAGATTTGGCGTAAACCAGATTCCTAGAATCTTGAATTTGGGGGGATTCCACATCATTTTTAGGTGGATACAGAACACACTACGTGATTCTTTTTTATTACCAAGCCATATAACTTGACTTTTGTCAGTATTCATGATAAGACCTGAGATTTTTCCAAACTTCTCTAGAATATGTATAGAATGTTCAAATGATATTTGATCTCCTATGTTTAACAATTGAGTGTCATCTGCATATCGGGAAATTTTATGATCTGTCTCTCCAGTGCGTATTCCTTTAATTGATGTATTTTCTTTAATCATTACAGCCAAAATGTTGGCACTAAGAATAAATAAGTAGGGCGATATTGGGTCACCCTGCCTGCACCCTCTTTCAATTCTAAGCCATTTTGAACTGTTACCATTTATGAAGACTGTTGATTTTATATTTGTATAGAATGTTTTGACCCATTGATAGACACCGTTTCCAAAACCATATGCCTTCATGACTTTGAACATAAAATCCCAGCTTAAGGAGTCGAATGCTTTTTCAAAGTCGACATTCAGTAATAACCCGGGCTGATTTTTTTATTTTATTCAGGTAGTTAATCAGGTCATATATAACTATAATATTATTACCAATGTATCTATTTGGCATAAAATCTGACTGATCTTCGCTGATAAGTTTAGGCAGAATTCTTTTAATCTGGTTTGCAATACATGCAGAACCTAGTTTATAAACTATATTAAGAAGGGTTATTGGACGCCAGTTTTTAATGTATTCTCTAGGTTTGTCCCCTTTTGGGAGACAGATAATTAGACCTTCCTTCTGTGTAGCTGATAGTTCACCATCCTGGTAACTTTCATGATGTGCTCTTACTATGAAATGGCCTATTTCTTTCTAGAAAAACTTGAAAAATTCTACCGTGAAGCCATCTGTCTCTGGGCTTTTTCCATTTTTCATATTTCTTAGCACACATCCTGCTTCTTCAATAGTGATTTTACCACCTAACTGCTGTTGTTCTTCTTCTTGTATTTGGGGTAGGTTTTTAACCACCTGTTCAATCTCATATGGTTCAATGTTTCTCTCTCTGTACAGACTCTCATAAAATGCCGTAACTTTTTTTTCAATATCTTTCTGGCTTTCAATAACTGTATCATTTTTTGTTAATAGCTTTGACATGCGTTTACTGATGAAGTTTCTTTTTTCTAGATTACAAAAATATTTGGATGTCTTTTCACCACCAGCAATCTGTTGTGCTTTGGATCTCAGCAACACCCCCTCCATTCTCTTTTTACGTATTTCTTCCAATTCTTTATTTTTTTCTCTAAGTTGTGTTATTTCATTGTCTCTTGTGGGACTTAAACTTTATATAGTTGTGGATTAGCATATATATATATATATATATATATATTTATATGTATATGTATATATATATATATATAGATAGATATAGATATAAGATATATGTGTGTGTGTTTAGATAGATAGATACTTACTGTCTGTTTTCCCCATTGGTTGCAGGGAGAGATCGCAGACATGGCAGACACGGCTTGTGCCAAACTGGCATTTCTGGACGTGACTGTGGAGGGACTGAGTCGTCTGCAGACCAGTCTGATAGCCCTGCAGGTCAGTGGGCTAGCCCAGTACACATCTAGGCAGGCAGGCATACACACACATGCATGCAAGCGCTCATGCACACATACACATGCGCACTCACGCATGCACGCATGCATGCATGCACACACGCGCGCACACACAGAGAGAAGATATCATGATTTTACTATGATGACCCAGTGCACACTTCACTCAGCTGCTGTAGGGCTGGTCCACAGAGACTGCATGCAAAGCAACTGCACTCGTGGGGTAGAAAGACGTGTTAAGTGGTGTATTGGTGTGTCTGTGACAGACACCAGTCATACTCAGTGTGTAAGCCTGCAAGTGGTGTATTGGTGTGTCTGTGACAGACTCCAGTGATACTCTGTGGGTAAGCGTGCAAGTGGTATATTGGTGTGACAGACACCAGTCATACTCAGTGGGTATGCCTGCAAGTGGTATATTGGTGTGACAGACACCAGTCATACTCAGTGGGTATGCCTGCAAGTGGTGTATTGGTGTGACAGACACCAGTTATACTCAGTGGGTAAGCCTGCAAGCGGTGTATTGGTGTGACAGACACCAGTGATACTCAGTGCGTAAGCCTGCAAGTGGTATACCTGTGTGCTTGTGACAGACTCCAGTGATACTCAGTGGGTCAGCCCTGTGTGTGTGCAGACACGTCTGACGGACTGGAAGAAGGGGGGCCTGAGCAGCGGCTACTTCTACCAGTGCCTGAAGGAGGTGAACGAGCTGCTGACGCAGTACGAGAGCAGCGCTGTGCCGCCGGGCTGGACCTGCCAGTGGGACAGGTATGGAGATTTTTACCTGTCCTCTTTCCTCTTCTCCTTCACCTGCTGCTACACCTGTCATCATTTGTTTTGTGTCCTCCTCCTCCTCCTCCTCCTCCACCTGCACTGGGCTGCAGGCTTCCTCAGTGACTCCCTGTGTGTATGGACCACTAAACCACACACCTGTATTGAACCCGTCCCTCTCCCCTTTGAGGGCCCTGAGGAGGTAGAGCCAGGTTGAACTTTTGAGGTAGCGACGTACAGGTCGCATTCACGAGCGTTGATTGATGAAGCAGAAACTGGTAAGAAAACTCGCTGACGAAAGAAACGGAGGAAGGGAGTAGCCCTGCGGTCACTGACCAGGAACAGCATGTCCAAGGTTATTTAGATGTGAGTGAACCCAGATCACAGCAATATGATCAGTGTTAGTGGAAAAACCAGCCATGTTTATCAGAGAACCCTGGAACATTCACTCCCCCAAAGAGGAAAGTGGCAGAAACATGTTGAATGAAGCAGGTCCTTGTAGCAGACACTGGATTTAGAGCTCTAATCCTTTCCCTCGCAGGAGTATGCATAGAGGCCCATCGCCGCTAGGACGTAGGAATGGTCCATACACAACAGCCCGCACTACCCACCATTACCCACCCCATAAACGGCTGCAGACGTGACATGGGGGAAACGACAGGACATGACGTTTGTGACATTATTTTACTGTTTGACGTTGAGACAAGTCAACACAGGTGGTGCTGAGTTGACTTGACATGAGGTCTTTGGCCTCGGAATGCAGAAGTGTTGTTGGAGGGTAGATTAATAACACAAAAAAAGGAAAGAGAGAGAGAGAGAGAGGGGTGGGAGGAGGGAAAAGCCTGCCCTGGCTGAAGGGGGTAGGGTAGGAAATCCTGACAGAGAAGGCCGCCTGAGTGAAGACGCTGGCAGAGAGAGAGAGTGGCAGAAGAAGTCGTCGGATGAGTAGGAGTCCTGCATTGGGGTGAGTTGGTGAGCTAACCTGATTTTTTTCCTTCCTTTTCTTTTGGTCCGCATGCTGGGTTTTTGGTTTTGGTTTTGGTTGTGTTGATGGTCATTGAAGACAGGATGGTCAAGCCTATAGAGGGGATAAATGAAATTGTTAGGGGATGTTGGTGGAATAGGGAGCCAGACATGCCTACCCATACAGATGGCCCACATTTGCCTAGGAAAATTGTGGACCTGGTCTCTGTGTCCTAAGAATAAGGCCCTTACCTCCCCTCCGCCCTAAAAAAAAAAAAGCAACAAAACCCTTAAAAATGAGAAATGAGACTACACTTGTAACAATCATTGGTTTATATGACTATTTCTTAAATTATCAGTAATCGAGGTTCCTACTTAGGCATGTGCAGCAGAGGCAATTAAAAGAGAGCTGCCCGAAGTGATTCCACTGAAGATGGTTCTGCCCTAAAGGAGGAAATGTCCATTGCCATTCATTGTACTCCAATTTTGCAAATGGAATAAAGTCAGAAGTGGCCCATTGTGCAGCAGAAGGGATAAAAAAGAACAAGTCGTACTTTCTGTGACATTTAGTTATGATTTCGTTATCAAGTCTGGTTGGAGGATTGACATATAGAAATAGACTAACGTGAGAGGAAGTGATGTTGAGAAAAAAGAGCAGAACTTCAAAATGATTGTTTTAGAACGAAGATGCCTTTATTTCAGACAGTTTGTTTGACATATTTCTTAAAAATCATGTTATGTCCCTGATGTGGATAAATATGTCCTTACTTTACTAGGGTAGGCATGTCTGAGAACAAGTTTAGAGAGGGGAAGGTTTAAGAGGAACTGGGGAGCGATTGGCAGTGTCTTTTGTCAA
The DNA here is from genome assembly GCA_028751875.1 of Rapana venosa. Classification (NCBI taxonomy): domain Eukaryota; kingdom Metazoa; phylum Mollusca; class Gastropoda; order Neogastropoda; family Muricidae; genus Rapana; species Rapana venosa. The sequence goes on along the minus strand of CM054148.1, from coordinate 50,009,424 downwards.
TGTTATTGTACAGAGTTGTGCGTGAAAAGCTGTTAGAATTTGTTTGATCAGTTAGGTTTCTAACCGTGCTTTGAAGGAGTATCCTCTGACTAACAGTCATTCTCTTTGTGATAAAATCAAGGTAGTAGATTGTAAAGGTAAAGGAGTCCCATAACCTATAAGGTCGTAAGGGAGCGAGGCGTCAGAGACCTCACTTCTCTAGGGCCAGCATATTGAGGGCGGCGCCCATCTCCTCTCCCTTGCTGCTTTACCTTCCCTGACCCTAAAGACGGCAGGTACCCATTTACAGCTGGGTGAACTGGGGGAACTGTACTGAAGCCAAGGCGCACAAACAGTCACCCATCCAACTTGGTAACCACGCTCGACGCTGCTTAACTTGGCTGGGGGAAAGCGAGTGCTCCGACCACTGAGCTATTCCGTCATTTAGTAGATTGCACTGTTGACATATTTCAAAATTCTTTTATTGCAAAGTAGATGTTAGATATGAAACTTCTTTATCAGCTACCGAAGGAAAAAATGCCTGTCATTGAATATTACCATTGACTATCAAGCCGCTTAGTTGACTTAATTATATAATTTTAATTACTTTCAAATCTTTTGGGGGATTAAATCAGTATCGTAAATGACTTGGTGAAGGAAGAAAGGTTTGAAGAAATACAGGTTTTAAACAGAATTGAAAGTATAGGTGATATTAGCAGGGTAGTGTGCACAAGGGAAATGTGAGTAGAAGCTGTTGACAGGTTACTGATGTAGTATCGGGTGTAATGGTTGGAATGTTGATGTTGAGTGATGATGGTGGAATGCCTAACCCATTCTGTTGCAGCCTTAATCCACTTGCTTGACTTTTTGCAGTGGGGCTGTTGTTTGCCGACACTTTGCATTGCGTCTTTTTGCGCAAGGGGCATTTTTTTTTTTTTTTTTTTTTTAAATAGTAAATGTGAAGCAAAAGCAGAGGTGTGATTAAATCAGGACTTTTGTTTTTTGTCTAGTGTATGTAGAAAAATTTTCATATTTGAAGTGAGCAAGTGAAGATGCTGCTGGTTTCCTCATGAATGAAGTCTTCGTTCATCAGCAGAATGCCAGCCCTGGGTACAGGAAGGTGTGCAAGGAAATGGTGACTGTAGAATCAAACTGAAATATTCACAGGCTGGATTTGACTGGCTTTGAACATTTTTTGTCAGAAAGTTGCTTATACTCTTTTTTTCTTTAAAGATGCTTTGGTACCAAAAATTTTCTTTCTGATTTGCCAGAGTACTTTTAGATTTTGAAATGAGAAGTCTGCGTCATTGTTGCACACCCTCTGTGGAATGTGTGCTGGGATACATGTACATGATAGGTGAATTTTTTCTTGTCTGAAATAAAAGTCATATTGAAAAAAGAAAGGGCAGCTTTGAGTCCTTTGTGTGTCTTTATGGGTATGTTTGTGTTTTTGTGGTGTGTGTGTGTTGTGCGTGTGCAGTTTTCTTTCTTTGGAGACTATTCACTGTCATTGTTTCTTTGAGAGATATAGAAAGCTATAATAAGCTTGTTTTCCATCAGCTGACTTTATGAATCTTACGAGTTTGTAATCCACACTGAATTCTGATAGGTTTTTGTTGAGGAAACATCATTGAATCATTTGGAATGTAATGTTACAACATCAAGAACAAGTCTACTGCAATCTGTTCTGTCATTGTCTATCATTTGTCACTTCGCTCATCTCTTACTACACCATACAGGGATGACTATTCAGCCATGTTTTCATTTTGTCAGTGGCAAGTGAATGAACACCTACTTTTTATTTTCTAATGACATTGAAGAGAGGAACAGAGAAAAGGAAATGGGAGGAGGGATCGGGGGGGAGGGGTGTGTAAGTGGGTAGATTTGGGTAATTATTAATTTTAACTTAAAGACAGGAACATCTCTGTTTGATAAAGAAAAACAGCAAAACTCTATAAAGTGAGAGTGATAGAGAAAGTGAGAATGAGTTGTGTGTGTGGGTGCACATGTGCTTATATCTGTGTTAGTGTGTGCATGTATTTACATGGTACTTAATACCTCATTTGCTGAAATTTAACAGAAAAACTCATTCTGTGTTGTTTTGCAAGCCTTACTCCTCACTGCTGCTGCTTTAGATGATTCAGGAGCTAATGTCCTGGGTTAGAATTGAATGTCTATTCTTATCCTTATGATGATGTCATCTCCTCATCACCCATAGAAAATCAGAAATTGCTGTTTGATAGAACAGCATTATGCCTATGTGTTTTGAAAGCAGGAAAGACATCATGGACAAAATATCTGTTAAGTGTTTCAGCTCTTTAACTTGGTAGGGGTGTTACTGTTGTTTCTATGCTACTTTGAGATTTAAGAAGTGTGCAAGGCCTTACATTTTTTTAAATGTCTGTAGAATTCAATCTGTCATCAGTTGATAGATCGCTCTTGTCTCAGTTCTGTTTTGTTAAAATCAAGACTGAAAAACAAGAGTTATTAAAAAAAAAAATTCTTCAATTTGTTAAGTTTTTGCTCAGACATGCTAGTAGTTGTTGGTTGGGGGTGGGGTTTTTTTTGGGGGGGAGGGGGTGGGTGGGTCAGTGAATAGGGACAAGAAATTTAAGTAGTTCAGATATTGAAATATTTGAAATGTAAATGGCCTCTTTTAAAACTGGTCTTCACTACTTTAAATACTTTCATAGCTTATATTGGCATTGCATCCCCTGAAATTGGAATGCAGGTACCTTAGTGGTGGGCAAAAGTGGTAGCCTGCACAAAATCTCTCCATTAGTGAACCTTTGGAGCTCTCGCCAAGGAACGAAAACAAAAACATATTGGCTTTAGGTTGTGTGTAGAGTAGTAGGAAAGAGATCGATGAGAGTTGTTTTTAGGATATGGAATTGATGTGTTATTAAACTTTAGCCTTCTTACAACTTATGGTTTCTGTCAAAGTGTGTTTCCTTTTTATTTCAAGTCTGAACCAAGATTTTTGAAGGAACTGCATAGGGTGGATTTTCCCCATGAACAGGAGCGTTTCGAATTAGTGCAATGGTCTGCTGTATGTAAAAGTAGTGATGTGGTGCTGACTCACCTTTGTTGTAGGGGGGTCATGCTGTAGGATGATTTGGAAGTTTACAGCATTAGCTCCAGTGCAGGAGATGACGTTTTGAACAGCGAATGGTGTCAGAGAGAGCATGTAAAGCTGGAGTTTTATCAGAAAAAAAGTATGAAAAAGAAAGGAAGGATTTCCCAAGACACAGATTTAAAAGTGAACATGGAAAAGACATAAAAACTTGATTTCACTTGTCACCCTGAATGGTTTTTCCTTTAAAATAATTTTTTAACAAAAATCTTTTTTTTTTTATTCAGAGATAAAGCTTAAAAAGAAGTAGGAAGATTGTAGAAGTATTACAGGGACATATCTTTAAAGGCATTACATTAATTTAAATAGCTCAAAAGGAAAAAGATCATATTTGAATTAATCTCTTGTATTTTATGCAGAGTGATTTTTACATTTTTTGTTAGTTTATGCCCAGTAGACACATGTTTAAAAAATATATTTCAATGACAGTTATGTGCACACTTACACGTGCGCACCCCCCCCCCCCCCCCCCCCCCCCCCTAAAGACACATGCACGCATATATATTGCTGCAAATACAGTCTCCCTGCCACCCCCCCCCCCCCTCCCCCCCCCTCCGAACATACACACATTACCACGTAAAGCATAATTTTAAAACATTCTTACAACAAAACCTTTAGTAGCATCAGCATTGCAGTAGGTAATTAGACTGTAGGAAGTCCTTGTTGAGCTATTGCCTTCAAACAACAAAGCCAACAGGTATCAGTCACACTGGAGAATGCATCTATATTCAAACATTGAAATGATCACAACTAAGTCTTTTCTGTACAGTCCAACATAAAAGTAGTGAACACCAGAAGGCAGAAGCACACAGCTCAGTTTGAGCAGCCCAGCCCAAAGCTGAACATCCCAGAAACTACAGGATAGATTCAAACTGGCAGTTAGCAGAGATTTACTTACGCCAGGAGCTGACAGTTTAAAAGACAAGAAAAGACAATGTTTTTACTGTCCATAGTTCAGTAGCTGACAGCTCAACAAAGTTTCCAAAGCAAGGACAATGATTTTAAAAAAAAAAATCAGCAGCTGAAATGACTGTGATAACAATGTTCAGAGTTCAACTCCTTCTTTCCCCAGAGAAGCACTTTTGCTAGTCAACTCAGCCTTACATCTAGAAACTGACCCCCCCTACCCCCCCCCCCCCCCCGCCCCCCCCTTTCCTCTCATCCCCCCTCCCCCGCTCCAGTTAGCACCTTAAAGGTTTACAGATGAGCAGCTGCATTCAAGTTAGTGTTTATATCACACCAGACAAACATGTACAACTTGTATTTAAGCTCAGACCACTGAACAGCCTGTTACAAATCTTTACCACGCAGGTGCTGCTGGTCACAAAGCTCAGCACAGGCAGCATGCTCAAAAGCTTTGCATCTGTAAAACGGTTGGTAAAAAAAATCTTAAAAATCCAGCTCAGAATCATGTAACTGACCTTAGGCTTAAAACTATACACAGAAACCTACACACTCTGCCTGAGTTCAAACCACCAATCCTGAAATGTTCACAGCATGCATGCTAGCGGAACTAAAACCACCAAACCACAAAGTGTTACTCAAACATCTTCATTACAAAACGCACATCACCAAGCCCAAAAGTGTTCCCATCCTAATGCCTTGGTTACACTGCCATGCTCAGTCACTGACCTTTGTCTTTTTTGGTCTGTGGGGATGTTTCACCCCACAGCAATTTCAGGCGCTACTTCTACATCCACGAGATCACCCAGCAGACACAGTGGGAGTACCCAGAGGCGTCCACTGATCCCCTGCCCAAGACTGGGGAGCATCCGCGCCGAAGCAAGAAAGGCAAGAGTTCCAAGAAGAAGAAAGCCAAGGTCATCGGTCCAGAGCCCATGTCTTCGCAGAACCAGAGGACTGCAGAGGAGAGTGAGGCGGCCGTGGCTGACCCTGAGGGTTCGATAGGACATCTTGATGGTGTGGCACTATCTGGGGATGGCGTGGTGACGTGTCAGGATGGTGCGGAGGAGGATTTGGATGGTGTAGCCATGAGCAAGGAGGAGGGGGAGGAGGAAAACCAGGAGTTGTGGCCTGTAAGTGGGGGTCTTTTGTTTTGGTTTTTGTCTGGTCTTTTGTCCTGTTTGTTGTGTGGGGTGTGTTGAAAAAGAGCAGCAAGAGGCTTTTGTTTCGTGTGTGTTCACCTAACCTGTAACCATTTGAATGTTCAAGAACATCACTTTTTGTATTGATGTACGTGTATGTTCTCAGTGCTGTCATATCAGATTGCATAGCTCGTCATAGCTTCTTATTTTTTTTGTTACCACATCTTCTGCCCAGGCACATGTGTCCATAACAACAGGGAAAGCAACAAACCCATCCTTACTCTCCTCCGTCTTTGGCCTCCACAAAAACAAAAGAGATTCTGGCTGAAGTATCGTTACACGGTTTTATTCTGAGAATTAAAAGTTTTAGGAGGTGACGGCCCCAGTGTGGCCTCTGGTTGGCAGGGCTGTAAACAAGAAGATAGGATTGGGTTGGCTGGCTGAAGTAACTTAGTGTCTAACTTGGGCTAGCTAAGAAGACTGGGGGATTGAGCTGGTAGCCAGTTAATCTGAAATGTTCTCTACAGGAGCTGTGTTTTATATTAATTATAGCCAGTGACAGTTGTTAAGCTGTTGATTTATTTTGGCATTTCTGATTCCTGTGTTTGGTATTCTCCATCTTAGCTATAAAGACACAGCCCATGTTTCTGTGCCCAAAAAAAAGAAAGAAAAAAAAAAGATGCTTTTAAGTGTTACCATATTGTGTTGACTTGTATTACATGTTGAAATGCTGTGTTGATTACTGGTTGCAATGTTGATAATCCTAGAATTGGTCACTTTGGGATTCCTGTATATTTTACTGTTTGGCCTTGTAAAGTTTCAGGGTGCCTCACTGGGCTGACAAAGGGAAAAAAGCCACATCAGGGAACAGTGGGTGCACCTTCACTGCTGCCCTCTCTATAACTTGACCTTTGCCAAGTGCCATTTCTGCCAGTCTTTTCTAATTGGCTGAGTGCTTCAGGCAGGGTGTGAGATGATAAGAGTGGTGTAGCTAGGCAGGTAGGCCAGCAGCCTGTGTGCGAAAGGGGGTAGGGGAAGGGTGGGGGAGCAAAGTCTCCCTTTTTTTCATCCTAGGGTGTTCTTAGTCCGCCCCCCCCCCCCCCTCTTTTTTTTTTAAAGATAAAAAATGGTGATTGTGTGGAGGCTATTGCATAATACTGTTGCAGACATATTGCGTTGACTGAATGTATGTGATACTGACTGTGCACATTGACATGCCCTTGACAGGTGAACGGGGCCAAAGACAAGCCAGCGTCTGCAGCAGCCACAGAAGCCCCTGCCCTCAGCGAGGGAGTGTCCTCGGCCCTGCAGGCACTCTTCCCAGGAGAGCCCCTCCCTCCCGGCACAGAGCTCCTCCTGGGCCTCCCCCCTCCCCCACCCCCACCTCTTCCTACAGATGACCCCGCCTCCACCACTGCCACCACTGCCACCACCACCGCCACCACCACCGCCACCACCACTGCGGAAGATGCTTACGTCTGTGCTGACGACTCTTCTGACGAGGACAGTGAGAAATCTGCAGAGAGAGGGAAGGAGGAGGTGGTAGTGGGGGACATGCCCAATCTGGACCCTGACATTGATGGGGAGGAGATGGTGGAAGAGGAGGAGGAGGAGGAAGAGGAGGGAGCGGGGATGATGGACCGGGGCAGGGAAGAAGAGTGTGTGCCTCCACTGGTGGTAGAAGACCCGGCCGTTATATCTCGACCTCCGCAACTTCGCTTCCCACCCCCTCCCACTGCGTCTTCTGCTGGGGCGAACGTGTCCTCCTCTGTCCTGACAGGTAAGGTTCTGTGTGTGTGGGTTTGTTTTTAAAAAAAATCTGCTGCCTCTTTTTTTTCTGTGATGTTCCTGTCCTGCTGTTCCCACGCTGCTCATTTTTATCTCTGCCCCAGCCCTACCCGACTCTTTTTGTTGTATTCTCAAAGCCCACAGAGAGCTCTTTGATGTCAGGCCCCTGGGGGCCCCACCCCAGAGGAACCTGCACTGGTGCGGGGCATTTTTGGTGGTGTTCAGGGGTGCCTGTTCTGAGCAAATTACTTAGAAACCGTTATTTAGCCCCCTACGTTTGGGAAATAGTCATCGTGGACCATGAGTGGACGCCATCTGGGATGGTGACCACCACGTGTCCCTCCGTGACCTTCCCCCCAGAGCCTCCAATACCAAGGCTTTGACACACTTTCACCACGGCACAATTGTATGGAAAAACCAAAAAATAAGGTCCCCATGGGCTAGCAACCGGCGCTACGAAAACGGGAAATTTTTTATTTTTTATGAAATCGTGGGGAGAGGATGATGTGAAAATGCTGCTATGGAAGTGCATTTTTTTTGAGCTACTGTCAGGGCTGTACTTAACCCCTACGTCCTAATATATCCTTGCTTCAACCAGGCTCCAAGAAAAGCAGGCAGTCAGTGTGGGCATAATTTTAGCAAAAAGTCTCAAAATTGGTACCCCTGATGTAGATGAAGCTTGCTATGCGGTTCCAGTTTCCTTAAAAACCCTTCTGGGGAGCGCTGGAGTCTGAAGAATCACTATGTTTTTTTGGGATTTGAATGGGGGCCTTTCCACCGCAACCCAAGGTGCAGGCTAAGCACTAACTGTTTTTATCCCTGCCCCGTTTTTCAGAGGAACTGTAAAGTACAAATGAGGCCCTGTGTATGTGGGTGGGTGCAGGTGCATGGGGAAAGTTTAACATCTGGTTGGAATTACTGGGGACGGGATAGCTAGTGGTTGGGCACTCGCTTTCCCCAGCCAAGTTAAGCAGCGTCGAGCATGGTTACCAGTTGGATGGGTGACCGTTTGTGTGCCTTGGCTTCAGTACAGTTCCCCCAGTTCACCCAGCAGTAAATGGGTACCTGTCCTCTTTAGGGTCAGGGAAGGTAAAGCAGCGAGGGAGAGGAGATGGGCGCCGCCCGCAATATGCTGGCCCTAGCGAAGTGAGGTCTCTGACGCCTCGCTCCCCTACGATCTTATATGTTGTGGGACACCTTTACCTTTATGGAAGATTAGGTCAGCAAGGGCTGGTGGTATTAATGACATGAACGCTCCTAGCATGCAAATTACAACTTGAAAAGGGATGAACCTTGCCAGATTCAACATGCCTGTGTCATATTTTGCCAAGTTGGACTTGCCTGTGACATGATCGTCAGGTTCAGCTTGACAAGTGAACCATTCATGGTAATGCAAGAGTTGGTTGAAGGTGTTTTGACAGATGAAGCATGTGTGGTGACAGGTTTGGAAACCTCAAACTTCGCTGCCATTTGCTGAGTGCGGCCCCTGTACTGAAGAATGCCGGCGGGGCCCTGACATTGCCGGACAGTGCCACCAGTGCCACGACTTCCTCTCCCAAGGTCAGTGAGGGGTCTGCTCTTCTGCCAGGGGGATGGACAGATTGAAGAGACAACCAACCGTACATTAATGCAGACACATGTTTTTCTCTCCTTGTTTTTGTTTGTTTGTTTGTTTTGTGAGTTTGTTTTTTGTTCCTCCCCCTCCCTCTCATTTAAAAAAAAATCTTCTTCTCTCTATTAGTGATGCTGCTGGCTTTTAAACACATTTTTTTTTAATCAAGTCATCTGTCTCTTTCACTGTTCTTACCTTAGCCAATCTCTTATCACTCAGTCTGCCATCTTTTTATCTCAACACCCCCCTTCCCCCCTTTCTTATTTTCTGTTTGTGATAGTCTGTACTCTGATACTTCCCTTGTGTCCCCACTCTTGTTCTATTTTACACACGCTTGCACGCACTCACCCACGCACTCACTCACCCATGCATGCACTCACCCACGCACTCACTCACTTTATGTGCATGTATCTGTGTGTATTATATGTGTGTGATTTTGGTTTCTGATGGCATTGAATTGTTAAAAGGAATATTAATCTAAAGCTTACACAAGTGTGTGTGTGTGAGTTTATCATCTTTTCCATGTTGTGTGACAGTCATTGTTGTACTCGTCAGTAGTTGCCCAACATAGGAAGATTGAATCTTGTGCTTTTGACATACAGTATACTCACAGTCAGGTGCACACACTACCTGTCCGCCCCCTTCTCTCTCTCTCTCTCACTCACACACACACAGTCTGATGAACTGGGTTTGATTCCTGTTCAAGGGGGATATTTTCCCCAGGAGTGCAGACTCTACTCTCCCCAAAAGTCTTTGGATGAGGTTATAAACAGGTCCCATGTGCGAACGCATGCAGAACATCTTGCGCACAAGTTAAATCCTGTTCATAAGGGTAGGCCATTGTGTGCCGGTAGGAACAGATGACAGAATTTTCAAAACCGCATACACACGGGGACTGGATGTAAAAAAGCACATAAGTGCTTTTTCTATTATCCTCGATATAAAAATTTTATAAAAAAAATAATAAAATCTCTCTCTCTCTCTGTCTCTCCCTCCCTCCCTCTCTCTCTCTCTCTCTCTCTCTCTCTCTCTCTCTCTCCTCTCTCTCTCTCTCTCTCTCTCTCTCTCTCTCTCTGAAGATTTAAGAAATAAGTTTCTTAAAGATTCGAAAATACTTCATTTGCACTCCGTACTGAAAGCCACAATACCTACTGACGGATACAATCCATCAGAATGTATTGTTCATAATGCAAGCTACAGAAGAAATTTTAGGATACTTTAATAGGAATTGAGTCTTAATGTTGATAAATACTACTTTTAAAATACTGAGCCACATGAAAGACACTTTGTTTTAGCATAAATATATCAAATATTGGCTGATGTAATTAATTCTCTTTGTTTCATTATTGCTGGTACATTATTTCATGTGATCCATTGGTATCAAAAAAGAAGAAGTTTATAACAGTTACGTGATATGCCCACTCTGTATGCCCAGCCACAGCTGTCGGTTTCTCCCAAGTTTCAGCTGCTGCCCATTCCATCCCAGCTGGTGCTAATTAGAGCAGAAACTGACCGCATTCGGACTTGGTGAAAGGAAGGGGATAATTTTAGCACCGGGCCCTGGACCCTTGACTGAGTTTTGTTGGATTTAATAATAAATAATAATAATGTATGGAATTTATATAGCGCTGAATCTTGTAAAGCAATAAATCAAAGCTCTCAGATGACTTTTTTTTTTAATGCGTGTGTATGCAGTTAAAAAAAATTTGGTCATCTGTTCCCACCGGCACACAATGACCTACTCTTTCGAACAGCGGAACAGAATTTAATGTGTGCACAAGATGTTCTGCATGTGTTCGCACACGGGGCCTCGGTTTATAGTCTCATTCGAAGGACTTTGACATTCAGTTTGATTTTTTTGTCAAACTGAGAAGAAAGGGCGAGGCTGGGAATTGAACCCAGAACCTCACGGTTAACTTGTTGGCAGGCAAACGTCTTAACCATCCTGCCACCTTCCTTCCTTCACATTTGCATGTTGTGGCCCCCCACCCTTTTGTATTGTGGCCTGAGGCTGATGATGTACTGTCAGATTGGCAGATTCAGGGACCGGTGTTGTATGCGTTGTGATGGACGGCGTTGTGTTTTGTGTGCTGTGCAGGCAGAGGATGGGCACCGGTCCAGCAGAAGCCCTGCCCCGCCTCAGGATTCTGGCAGCTGCAGCAACAACAACAGCAACAACAACAACAACGGCGGGGCTGACCCCCTCAAGAAAGACAAGCCTGAGAAACACAAGAAGAAGAAAAAGGAAAAGGTGTGTGTGTGTTCAATTTCATTTTACATCTCTTCGCAAATTGTGATATTAGATGGACAAGTGTGTGTGTGTGTGCTGTGTGTGTTTGTGTGTGTGGCTTGTGTGTGTGTGTGTGTGTGAGAGAGAAAGAGAGAGAAACCAAGGAAACTATTTAACAGACATATATATTTAAAACTGATATAATAAAGGTTATCTAAAATTTATGCATCTTAGAGGTGATGGATTCATCAAGGAATAAAGATATACATTCATAAATGGATTATGCAATATTCTAACATATGTTGTTAGTCAATAGAAATATAAAAGCTAAAGGAAAAAACATGGCAATTAAACAAAATTATGAATAAGTCATACCTTAATGGTGGTGCTGTGACCCAGTATTTTTATCTATTTATTTATTCTTTTATATCGAGGATAATGGAATAAGCACTTATGTGCTTTTTTACATCCAGTCCCTGTGTGTATGCGGTTTTGTAAATTTTGTCATCCGTTCCCACATGTTATGACACCTTTTTATGATTTCTTTTTCATGATACGACACCTGGATACGATAGTGTGTGTAGAATGACACAGTTGTGCTTTGTTTCTAGACCATTTATTGGACGTTTCATGAAAGAAGGCTTTGTGTGTGTGTGTGTGTGTTGTGTTTTTAAAAAGTTTGTATTATACATAACCAGCATAACTAGTTACAGGACGCATCATAAATAGACATACATAACAGACATCAGATATAGATAGATAGATATATAGTAGAGTTGTAGGGATGGAAAGAGAAAAGTGTGTGAGGTATCCTCTGTCCCTGTGGTGCACTACAGCTGGGCAGTCACACGATGTCCCTGAAGAAGAAGGGGGTGTCCACGATGGTGCAGAACTGGCAGAAGGTGCAGAAGGAGGTGGAGAAGGAGGAGCGAGCCACGCAGCAACGACAGGCAGCCATCCGCCAGAAACTGGAGGAAATGAAGAAAGGGAGCAGGTGAGAGAGAGACAGCAGGGGCGGTCGCATTTGTGGGGAAGAGGAGTGGAGAGCGAGTGTCAAAGGTTGGGGTGTGTGTAGTCTTGTTCATGTCCTTGTGTGTCTTAGAGACAGCTTCATGTGTGGAAGGAGAGAGAATATCAAGAGTTGGGGTGTGTGTAGTCTTGTTCACGTCCTCGAAATTAATATCTTAGAGACGGCTTCATGTGTGGAAGGAGAGAGGAGAGAGAATATCAAGAGTTGGGGTGTGTGTAGTCTTGTTCATGTCCTTGTGTGTCATAGAGATGGCAGGGGCCACATATGTGGAAGAAGAGATGAGAGAGAATATCAAGGGTTGGGGTGTGGTTAGTCTTGTTCATGTCCTTGTGTGTCATAGAGATGGCAGGGGCCACATATGTGGAAGAAGAGAGGAGAGAGAATATCAAGAGTTGGGGTGTGTGTAGTCTTGTTCATGTTATTGAAATTAATATCTTCGAGACGGCGTCATGTGTGCAAGGAGAGTGGAGAGAGAATGTCAAGAGTTGGGCTGTGTACAGTCGTGCTCATGTCCTTCAATGCCTTTAAGTGTGGAGTCTCCTATATCCAGGCCTTTAAAGTCCTTACAAATCAGAATGTTGCCTTCAGGTCCTAGAGAAAAAGGGCCGACATTTTGCCATTATCATTGATTCTGAATGAGGATTGTGTAAGAATGTGACAGATCTGATCTGAGCTGAAAGGAAAAGAATTGAGAAAAGTGAAAAAAGTGTGTATATATGTATTCATCATCAAATGGATGATAGCCGGTTAGTCATTTTCAATGGACAGGACAGCAGAAGTATGACCTTTGGGCTTTCAAATAGTCTGCTGCATTTTGTTGCTTTTATATTTTTTAGATGTTCAAAATTATAAAAGGAAAATATTGTTGTTGTTTTTTTGTTTTATTTATTCATTTATTTATTTATTTTGTTCCTTAGCTAGAGCTCCAAGGTTCACCAGAGGTGAAATTTTGCCTATGTGATTGTTTTTGCCCACCATGAAGAAAAAGGATTTGAAAAGTCCTTAAAAATTAAATCCTCCCCCCCCTTCCTGTAAATGTTTGAAATACAGGAAGACAACAAGCAAGAGAAAGGACCTATGTTGCTGAAGAAATAAAAAAGGGAAATGTGCAAAAAAAGACTCAAAGGTTGTATAAGAAGAGGCAGTGAGGGAGGGAGGTAGTCAAAGAATGGGGGTGATGATGTCAAAGAATGGGGTGATTTTGTTGGTTGTGCGTTCCCACTTTAAAACCCTGGGGGGGCCCCAGAACATGCACTCGACTCACTCATCCCACCTGTGAATCACCGGAGATGGGAAGTACACCGGGGTGAGAAGTTTGCGTGTACGACTATTTTCAAGTACCTCGCCACATAGGCAGCCATACTCCGACTTCAGGGATTTTTTCTCCTATAAAGGAGAGTGCAGGTTGTTATGTTAAGAGCTTGTCATGGCTGAAGGCAATCTCAACACAACATTTTAAACATAACAACATTTTAATGTAGGCCTTGGCAATTAGCTGACATCAATAACCTGACACAGCTTTTGGCCTGGGCCATATAGAATGGTGGTGATGGTGTCATAGAATGAGGGTGATTAAGTCATAGAATGGGTTATGGTGTCATAGAATGGTGGTGATGAAGTCATAGAATGGAGGTGATGAAGTCATAGAATGGGGGTGATGGTGTCATAGAATGGGGGTGATGGTGTCACAGAATGGTGGTGATGGTGTCATAGAATGGGGGTGATGGTGTCATAGAATGGGGGTGATGATGTCATACAATGGGGGTGATGATGTCATACAATGGGGGTGATTGTGTCATAGAATGGCCGTGATGGTTTTATATTTGTCCAGCTTCATTTTTCTTGTTGTAAAGTTGACGAATAACCAATGACAGCTCGCCTGTTAGTGTATTCATGTGTGATGATGTCTGTCTGTTTCAGCTGAGGATGCCACACACACAAACACACACACACACACACACACACACACACACACACACACACACACACACACACTTTACACACTTTTACACGCACACACACACATTTACACACACACACACATTTTTACACACACACACCCCCGTCTCCTGTCAACGATGAGGACAACGACGACAGCCACCAGTGGGTTACCACACCATTAAACTAATAATTTATTAATTTTGTGAATCTGCTGTAGCACATTGTGGTGCCATGGCGCCAGTTGAACAGTGACTTACTCTGTCAGCTTTAAGGGATTCATCGTCATGTCATGCTGCTCCTTGTGATTCTCTTTAAAGTGCATTTGTGTCACACGTGGATGGTTTGTGAAAGTGGTATTGGAATGTGTTGTGTTATGTTGTATTGTGTTGTGCTGTGTTGTATTGTGCTGTATACTGTTGTTTTGTGCTGTGTTGTGTTGAATTGTGCTGTATCATGTTGTATTGTGCTGTGTTGTATTGTGATGTGTTGTATTGTGTTGTCCATAACTTTAACTCTCAGCAAATTCCTGTGGGTGAAGTAAGGGTTGTCATTGCTGGGCAGAGCACGTCAGCCCTTGTGCAGGGCCCCTCATTTGACATTCTCCCCTCTGCACAGTCATATGCAGTTCCTCTGTGACTGGCCTTTGTCCACCAGGAGAGCTTTCTTGTTGCCATGGGTTCTTTTACAGTGCCTGAGTGTATGCTTCACATGAAACCTTTTATCATCTCATCCAGAAAAAAAACTAGCACCCTGACCATTTCTCTGGTCTTGGCTGTCGGCATTACTGAGTATGGTGTTAGCGTAGTGGATATGGGAGAAGTCCAGCTTCAGATGGGAATTGAACCCATGTGGTTTAGAAAAGTGCTTTGCTGCTGGCTCAATAGCCCACATTGTGTGTGTGTCTGCTTCAACAAAAGTTCTGTGCTTTTGTGCGTGTTGAGGGCTGTGTGAGGGTTGAGTGTTTCTCTGTTTAGCAAGATGATGACTTTGGGCCAGTTGTGTGAATAGTGGTGATGATTAGGATAATAATAATAATAATAATGTATGGAATTTATATAGCGCTGAATCTTGTAAAGCAACAAATCAAAGCGCTCAGATTTTATTTCATACCACTTTAAGTCATGGCAGATTTCTCTCCGTGAAATTCGGGCTGCTCTCCCCGGGGAGAGCGGGAGAACGCGTCGCCACTTAGCGCTGCGCCACCCTTTCACCCTTTTTTTTTTTTCTTTTTTTTTCTGCAGCTGTATTTGTTTCCCTATCAGGATGCTGCATGTTCGAGGTGATGTTGGTGAGTATTTGGGTAATGTATTATATTTTGTAATGAGTCCAGTGCAATGTGTTGTAGCTTGAAAAGCAAGGAAGTGCTGAAAGTGGGTTTTTTGTTTTTTGTTTGAATTTTTTTTAGTGCTGAAAGTGTTGTTGGATTTTTTGCTGCTTTATTTTATCTCAGAAACATTGTTGAAATTGAAAACAGATGTGATTCTTTTGTATTCTTAATAAGAAATCTGTTTTAGAGGTTACGAAATGAGTTTTGGGGAGATCAGGGTTTTTTTTAGTGTATGTAGGATTTCTTCATTGTCGAACACTCAAACAGCAGTTATTGTTGTCTGTCATATGAGCAAAAATGTGTTGCGCAGCAGTTATGCACCTGACAAGTCAAGCTCAGCATATCTGACTTTGGCGTATGTAGGATTTAAGACCAGGAAGGGGAAAAGAAATCATCACCAGGACTGACCTCAGGGTGACGACAGGGTTACCACAGAGGTGGCTTTATGTCTAGTCAGAAAAACAAACCAATCAAAACCAATCAGTGCAACAAGCTTCAGGATCATCAAAAGATATTGTGATTCAGATTTTGTTTTTCCCCAAAGAGGCAGCGTTGTAGGTGGTGTCCTGTGTATGTCGGCTCAGAACAGTTAGGCACTGCTGTAGTGATCCAGCAGCAATGCAGGGCCTTTGTAGTTGGTGTCCACACAGCAGCCTCATGTTGATAGCATCCTATTCACTTTTCACACTATGGGAAGGATGTAGAAAGCGTGGGGTGGGGGTGTGTGGTTGTAGCAGTGAAACAAAAGTGGGGGGAACAGTATGTCACAGAAGACAGGTAACACAAAGAGAGACCAGGTTTTTTTGCCCGAAAACTTAGGAAGATTGTGTAAAGGTATTCATTGTTTGTTCAGGGGGGTGGAATAGCCTGGTGGTTAGAGCATTGCACTCACGATCTGACAGCCTGGGATTGATCCCAGGTTCAGCTACAACCAAGATACTTGTTCAAGCGGATTTCCCCCTGGATTTAACATCAGTGCCGACTCCACTCTGCTTCCATAGAGGCACCTGTTTAAGGGGATTTTACCCTAGAGTTAACATCATTGACGCTGGGGGCAACAGCAAAGTGAGAGGCTGTATGACCAGTGGTTTTTCCACTCATGGAATTCCACTTTACAGCTTAGTCTTTAGTGATCGACTAGGACTCTCTGACTAGGAGGCTTGACTTGCACAGTCCTTATGTGCTGCAGCCCTGGGGGCTAGTTGGCCTTTGGAGAACATCTCCAACACTGACTGTCCTTATGCCCACTTGGCCTAGAGAGTGGGGATGTACTGTGGGCAAGGCATCTCCACTATAATCAAATTTCTGCCCAATTTCCAAAACAGCAGCTGCCTCCTCTGCTGTTTTGGAGGTCATCGTCGAAAACGACGGACTAACATACACATCAGTACTGACACCACTCCCCCAAAAGTCCTTTGGATGAATTTATAAACCGAGGCCACATGTGTGAACACATGCAGAACATCTTGTGCACATGTTAAAAACCTGTTTCGTCTTTCAGAAGAGCAGGCTGTTTTTTGTGCCAGTAGGAGCGGATGACAAAAACCCCCAAACAAATTAAAAAAATCGCATGCGTACAGGCGTCATGTTTAGACATCGCTGAAGTCAGAATGTGGCTATTTTAATGGTGGGGGAAAATACCGTCACATTCACAACATTTCACCATTGTTGAACCTTGAAGTTCAAAGGCAGGAATGGGAAAACAAAAGTTAGAAAGTTACAGTTTATCTGTTCTTAGATTTACTTTTCTTTTTTAAAAATAATTATTCTCTCTAGTATGTAAAGATATGGCTCTCTCTCTCGCTCAGATTTGTGTCTTTATAAGTTTCTGCAAGTGTTTTTATTGTATATTATGTAGTTTTCATATTGTACTTATTTTCATTTTTATTGTGTGTGTGTGTGGTTTACATGCACACACACACACACATGCATGAATGTGAGTGACTGCTTGTAAGCATGCATGTATGCTTGTAAAACTGCACAAATGCAGGTATGTGGTAGGGTTGAGAAGGGAGGGAGAGGTTTTATAAGTAGGTATGAGTTGGCAGCAAAGTGAATTAGCTGTGACGACGATACTTTTAGTAATGTTTACTTCATTGAACGCGTGTCATTGATCAGTAACATGACATGGTCCGGGTAAGTTGGGGTCTCATCTAGACAACATTTTAACGTGGTAAGTATGTAAGTATTCTGGGTGTGAGGGGGCAGAGTGGCCTTCAACTTCAGGGCATCATGATCTGGTGGTTATCAGAGAGAGGAATGGTTCAAATCTTGGCAAGGTGTCTGTTATATGTCCCCCCTCCCTTTAGAGTTAACAGCGGCAGTCCTGACTCCACCTCACTACTGGTCCTTTGGATGAGATAGTGAAATGATGTCCCACGTGTGTACTGTATGATTGTATAGCATGTGACCCAAAAAAACCATCTGGCTTTTATTGGGGGGGGGGGGGGGGGGGGGGGGGGGGGGGGGGGGGGGGGGGGGCGGGGGGTTGTTTGTTATTTTTGTTATTGGGTTTTTGGCGTGCTATATATCCAGTTTTATGGATGACACAGACATACCCAGCATGCACCCTGCTACCTAGACAGGGACGGGCTTTAATCCTGTTGAGTTTGGCTCAAGACACACCAGCCAGACAATGTCAGCAAAGTCTCCTCAACGGTTGTTGGAGTGGGAAGCGAGGTGGAGTCAAGCAGTCTGGGTGCTTCACTCCCGGCCAGAAGGGATGTGTGCTAGATCTGTGTATCCACCTTTCTGTCACCCACCCACTGAGCGTCTCACCAACACGGCGTCCCTAACTTGCGTACACTTTTTGCGTGCATGAATGGGATGAAAGCATTGGCAGACAGGTATGATATGCATGCATGTGGATGAAGAGGTGCAAGTAACTCCTCAGCACACTTTGAGTTGTGTACTTTGGCCATTTAACAGACTGTGAGGAATTGGAAGGTTAACATCACAGGCGATCGGTGAATGAGTTTTTATCTTACACAGCCACAGAAGTAAGAACGCTAGGCTGTGGATTTGGGTTTTTTATCATTGTATTTTTCATCCATTCCTCAGCTCGAGCTTGGAGGTTCACCGATGGTGAGATTTTGCGTATGCGACCTTTCTACCTGCCAGTCAAGGTAGCGGCGTGACGTGACGATTCCAGGGCAGGCTGTGGATCTGGGTTTGGTTGTTCTTGTGCTGTTAGAGACACAAAGTGTGTCTGTTCTTTGAACTTGTGCTTTTTAACAGGACGCTTTTTTTTTTTTTTTGCTTTTGTTTTTTTTTGGTCACCCCTTGATTGTTGGTTGATGTACATGTAAATATTTGGAGGGGTGATTGGGGTGGGGAGGGGTGGTGGAAAATGAGTGATTTTAATGAAATTGTGTGTATGATGCATGCTGTGTACCAGTTATGACGGCGATGAAAAGATTAAACTCGCATTGATGAATACCGTAATGACTTTATTGTTCTTTGTGTGCCATGATGACTGTTTTTTTGTGTCAAGGTAGAGGAGAAAAACATTGGTGTTTTTTTTTTTTCCTTCTGTTGCTCAGCTAGAGCTCCAAGGTTCACCAATGGCGATACTTTTGCATTTGCGTGTCCATCGTTATCATAGTAGCCTTATTCTGACTTTTGGGGATGCTATCTAAACCACAGCAGCAGTGTGCATGCGTTCTAAAAAAAAAGAATGATTGTTATAGCTATTTTATCATCCGTTTTTAAAGACACAGAAGCCTACTCTTCTGAAAGGCAGAGTGGGTTTTAATGCGTGCTCAAGGTGCTCTGCACAGGGCCCCTTTTTATAGTATCGTCTGAAGGACTTTTCAGGGGAGTGGGGGTCTGTACTAAGGTGGCAGGATGGTTAAGACATTCACCTGCCTAACAAGTATTCGTAAACCCTGAGGTTCTGGGTTCGATTCTCAGTCTTACCCTGTTTCTTCTCAGTTTGATGAGAAAATCAAACTGAATATCAAAGTCTTTCGGATCAGACTATAAACCGAGATGCTGTGTGCAAATGTAAGCAGAACATCTTGCGCCCACGTTAAAAACTCATTCCGCCTATCAAAAGAGTAGGCCATTTCGTGCCGGTAGGAACGGATGACAAAATTTTTTTAAATGCATGCACTGAGGTGTTGTGTTTAGAAGTCCCTGAAGTCGGAATATGGCTACCTAAATGATTGGAGTGAACCTTGCAGCGCTAGCCTAGGAGCAAACAAAAACAGAAAAGG
Organism: Rapana venosa; assembly: GCA_028751875.1. Taxonomy (NCBI): domain Eukaryota; kingdom Metazoa; phylum Mollusca; class Gastropoda; order Neogastropoda; family Muricidae; genus Rapana; species Rapana venosa. The sequence goes on along the minus strand of CM054148.1, from coordinate 49,990,122 downwards.
AATTAAAGAGTAATACACAATGAAGACTCGTGTGTGCACACAAACATGCATACACGCAGGCAGCATGTTGAATAACTTGTCATGTTGAATGACTTGTCCTGTCCTGTCCAGGTGTGCAATAATTGTTGATAAATAGTACAATATCAATAGGTCGCCAGTTGCTGGTGCTGTGAAGTCATCCGTCACAATGTGTGTATACATCTAAAACTTAATGATGACAGGACTGTTAAAAGTTGACTGAAAGGTTCTGCTTGTGTTTTAACCATACGTTTCTTGAATAAAATGAGACTATAAAGCAAGGCGCTGTGTGCAAATGTTCGCAGAACATCTTGTGCGCGCACTAAAATATCTCTCTTGTCTTTTAGAACAGTAGGTCATCTGGTGCCAGTAGGAACAGATAACAAAATGTTAAAAACTGCATGCACTCAGATGTTTGTTTATAGAGGACCTTAAAGTCGGAATATGGCTACCTGAATGGTCGGAGGGGGAGGACGATTGCACAGCAAAGAATCTCGCCATTGGTGAACCTTGGATTAGTGACGCGTTTCTTGAATAAACTTCTGTTTGACATGACAATAACAACGATGTACACCACATGATTGCAGTCTATGTACAGATGGCAAACTGTGAGGGTTTCACTCCGCTGTTACCTGTCTCCTGCACTTTGGCAAAGCTGGGATTGCTGGCAAACAACACGGCTATCATAGACACACTCACACACACTCGCATACACATACATACACTCACACAGAGTACACACACACACACACAGTATACGCACATACCACGCTCGCACGCACACACGCACGCACGCGCGCGCACACACACACATACACGGATGATCTGTACATCAGTTTAATTGATACCCCCACTTCACTGTGTTCCTTCAGTTTTGCTGCTACTCTATACACAGGTATAAAACTTAACAGCCCACCTTGCTATTGTAACACAAAGAAGTGAGAGAGACAGAGAGAGAGAGAGAGAGAGTCAGAGTGAACGCTCCCTGGAGTCGGAATGCGGCTACCTTAATGGTGGGCAAAAACGGTGGCGTACACAAAAGTTTCACCATTGGTGAACCTCGGAGCTCTAGCCCAGGATCGGGGAAAAAGGTGAACGCATTTTGAGCAAAGCTGTTCGTCAAATCTCGATCCCCCCACCCCCCAGTGATGACGAAGAAGATGATAATGAACAGTAACAAAAATCAACAGGATTCTTACAGTGTATATAACACAAACATATTATTTACTGGTGGAATTTTTCTCCCGAGAGAACACACGCACGCACGCTCACACACATACACACGGATGAGACTATAAACCGAGGCCTCGTGCTCGAACGCATGAAGAACATTATGCGCACACGTTGAATCCTGTTCCGCTTTTCGGAAGAGTAGGCCATTGTGTGCCGGTGGAAACAGATGACAAAATTTACAAAACCGCATACACACGGGGACTGGATGTAAAAAAGCACATGAGTGCTTATTCCATTATCTTCGATATAAAAATAAATAAATAAATACATGCAGTGATACATTAATTTTATATACAAGGGTAAAATCAAGTACTGATAGGGCAGAGGAAACTCATTCACTCTCCATGACTAAATTTGACTAGGGTATTGTTTTGTATTGCACTGTAGTGTATTGTATTGTAGTACACGGCACTGTATTGTATTACATTACGATAATAATCGTGGTGGTGATAATGATGGTGATAATGATGGTGATGATGACGGTGGTTGGTGATGATGGTGATGATTATGGTAAAGATTATGGTAACTGCGGTAGCGAATAGTCATTATCTCAACTTGAAGAAGAAGAAGAAGATGATGACGACGACAATACTGACGACGATGACGTTGACGATGATGATGACGACGATGATGAAAGCGACGACAATGACGACGATGAAAACGAAGACGGACAACTGGGGTCAGCTAGTAGTCGTAGTTGATCCTGACGATGACGATGATGATGACGATGGAGACGACGAGGCAGGAGACGCCGCCAGCCACCGCCCACAGCGAAAAGCGGCGTGACTCGGTGCTGAAGACACTGGCTGACAGCATGTCGCCCTGCTGCAGGGCACGACGACTCTGCAAACACAGCCAGCCATCCGTCCGTCCATCCATCCATCCATCCGTCCATCCATCCATCCGTCAGTCCGTCCGTCCATCCATTTATCCGTCCGTCCGTACATCCGTCCATCCATCCGCCCGTCATTCCGTCCGTCCATCCATCCGTTCATCCGTCATTCCGTCCATCCATCCATCCATCCATCCGTCATTCCGTCCGTCCGTCCATCCATCCATCCGTCCGTCCGTCCGTCCGTCCGTCCGTCCGTCCGTCCATCCATCCATCCATCCATCCATCCGTCCGTACATCCGTCCGTCCATCCATCCATCCGTCCGTCCATCCATCCATCCATGCATGCATCCGTCCATCCATGCATCCATTCATCCGTCCGTCCGTCCATCCATCCATCCATCCATTCGTCGTCCGTCCGTCCGTCCATCCATCCATCCGTCCAGTCAGCCAGCCAGCCATCGATATATCAATGCATCAATCAGTCAAGTAAGCAAGCGACCAACAACTTAATTAATTATGCTTCTCTCTCTCTCCCCTTCTCTCCTCTCTCTCTCTCTCTCTCCATCCTTTTCTCATCTCTCTCTCCTCTCCTCCTCTCACTCTCTCTCTCTCTCTCTCTCTCCCCACACACACACACACACACACACACACACACACACACACACACACACACACACCACACTAGAAGGAAGGTGGAAGGATGGTTAAGACGTTCGCCTGCCAACAAGTAAACCGTGAGGTTGTGGGTTCGATTCCCAGCCTCGCCCTTTCTTCCCAGTTTGACAAAAAAATCGAACTGAATGTCAAAGTGCTTCGGATGAGACTATAAACCGAGGCCCCGTGTGCGAACGCATGCAGAACATCTTGCGCACACGTTAAATCCTGTTTCGCTTTTCGAAAGAGTAGGCCATTGTGTGCCGGTGGGAACATATGACAAAATTTACAAAACCGCGTGCACACGGGGACTGGATGTAAAAAAGCACATGAGTGCTTATTCCATTATCCTCAATATAAAATAATAAATAATAATAAAAATAAATAAATAAATGAAACACTACACGCTCTTTGTCTCTCTCTCTCCTCTCTCCTCTCTCTCTCTCTCTCTCTCTCTCATCTCTCTCCTCTCTCCCTCTCTCCCCTCTCTCTCATCTCTCTCCCCTCTCTCTCTCACACACACACACACTCACACCACACAGACACACACAGACACACACACAGACACACACACAGACACACACAGACACACACACAGACACACCCTGACCTCCTGTGCCCGGAGAATGGCCAGCAGGCCGAGAGGCCAGCAGCAGCAGAGGGTGGTGAAGACAGCCATGCCCATGTTGTCCGGCACCGTGTTCACCATCACCGTGTGCCGCTTAGCCGGCTGCTGGCACATCTGCAACACAGGGCACACTGCATACACTGCAACATCTGCAACACAGGGCACACTGCACACATTGCAACATCTGCAACACAGGACACACTGCATACACTGCAACATCTGCAACACAGGGCATACTGCACACATTGCAACACAGGGCACACTGCAGCATCTGCAACACAGGGCACACTGCAACACAGGGCACACTGCACACATTGCAACACAGGGCACACTGCAGCATCTGCAACACAGGGCACACTGCAACACAGGGCACACTGCACACATTGCAACACAGGGCACACTGCAGCATCTGCAACACAGGGCACACTGCACACACTGCAACATCTGCAACACAGGGCACACTGCACACTCTACAACACAGGGCACACTGCAGCATCTGCAACACAGGGCACACTGCAACACAGGGCACACTGCACACACTGCAACATAGGGAACACTGCACGCACTGCAACATAGGGCACACTGCACACACTGCAACATAGGGCACACTGCACACACTGCAACACAGGGCACACTGCACACACTGCAACACAGGGCACACTGCAACACAGCACATTCTGCAACACAGGGCACACTGCACACACTGCAACACAGGGCACACTGCACACACTGCAACACAGGGCACACACTGCAACACAGGGCACACTGCAACACAGCACATACTGCAACACAGGGCACACTGCACACACTGCAACACAGGGCACTCTGCACACACTACAACACAGGGCACACTGCACACACTGCAACATCTGCAACGCAGGGCACACTGCACACACTGCAACACAGGGCACACTGCAACATCTGCAACACTGCACACACGGCACTCTGCAAACACTGCAACACAGGGCACTCTGCACATATTGCAACACAGGGCACACTGTAACATCTACAACACAGGGCACACTGCACCACAGGGCACACTGCACCACAGGGCACACTGCAACATCTGCAACACAGGGCACACTGCACACACCGCAACACAAGGCACACTGCAACACGGAGCACACTGCAACACAGGGCAACTGCATACACTGCAACATCTGCAATACATGGCACACTGCACACACTGCAACACATGGCACACTGCAACACATGGCACACTGCACACACTGCAACACAGGGCACACTGCACACACTGCAACACAGGGCACACTGCACACACTGCAACAAAGGGCACACTGCACACACTGCAACAAAGGGCACACTGCACACACTGCAACACAGGGCACACTGCAACACAGGGCACACTGCAACACAGCGCACACTGCAACACAGCGCACACTGCACACACTGCAACATAGGGCACACTGCACACACTGCAACACAGGGCACACTGCACACACTGCAATACAGGGCACACTGCACACACTGCAACATCGGGCACACTGAACACACTACAACATCTGCAACACAGCGCACACTGCAACACAGGGCACACTGCACACACTGCAACACAGGGCACACTGCACACACTGCAACAAAGGGCACACTGCACACAGGGCACACTGCAACACAGGGCACACTGCACACACTGCAACACAGGGCACACTGCACACACTGCAACACAGGGCACACTGCACACACTGCAACACAGGGCACACTGCACACACTGCAACATAGGGCACACACTGCAACACAGGGCACACTGCACACACTGCAACACAGGGCACACTGCACACACTGCAACACAGGGCACACTGCACACACTGCAACACAGGGCACACTGCACACACTGCAACACAGGGCACACTGCACACACTACAACACAAGGCACACTACAACACAAGGCACACTGCACACACTACAACACAAGGAACACTGCACACACTGCAACACAGGGCACACTGCATACACTGCAACACAGGGCACACTGCATACACTGCAACACAGGGCACACTGCATACACTGCAACACAAGGAACACTGCACACACTGCAACACAGGGCACACTGCATACACTGCAACACAGGGCACACTGCATACACTGCAACAAAGGGCACACTGCAACACAGGGCACACTGCATGCACTGCAACACAGGGCACACTGCAACACAGGGCACACTGCATACACTGCAACACAGGGCACACTGCAACACAGCGCACACACTGCAACACAGGGCACACTGCACCACAGGGCACACTGCACACACTGCAACACAGGGCACACTGCACACACTGCAACACAGGGCACACTGCAACATCCGTCTGACGGTACAGGGCAGGCAGGCAGGCAGTCACAGCATCGAGCCTTACCTGTGATGACAGCACTGAGTATCTCAAAGTTTGCAGTGACTATCTCAAAGTTTTGCAGTGACTATCTCAAAGTTTTGCAGTGACTATCTCAAAGTTTTGCAGTGACTATCTCAAAGTTCTGCCCACTTGATTAATTAAGCCAACTTGGAACCCTGCAGACTGTGGGGCCTATCAGTATCAATTGCATCCTCACCTTCTGGAAATTCTGTGCTAGGAATTTTCCTCTTTTCTATCACTCTCTTATTCTGCCTTGTTCCTTTTTCCAGTCTTGTCCATTTTCAACCTCTTGGTCCATTCTCCCGCTCAGCCCCCGCTCACACCCCCCCCCCCCCCCCCCCCCCCCCCCCCAGACAGACTTCCAAGGTAACAAGTCTCTCCCAACGCGGAGTGGGAAGCTCTGCGCCTGACGTATTGCAAGGCCTTTCCGCGCTTATGAAAGAGTACAATAGTTGCTGTCTGAGCGTTCAACGACGACGACGACGACAAGAAGAAGACCAAATTGTATTCAAAGAATAACACACACACACACACACACACACACACACACACACACACACACACACACACACACACACACACACACACACACACACACACACACACACCCCACACAGTCCTTCGGATGAGACTATAAACCGAGGCCCCGTGTGCGAACGCACGCAGAACATCTTGCGCACACGTTAAATCCTGTTCCGCTTTTCCGAAGAGTAGGCCATTGTGTGCCGGTCGGAATGAATGACAAAATTTTACAAAAACCGCATACACACGGGGACTAGATGTAAAAAAAGCACATGAGTGCTTATTTCATTATCCTCGATATAAAAGAATAAATTTTTAAAAAAAGCACACACACAATGCACCCCCCCCCCCACACACACACACACTAGCTATCTATTTGAGCGCTTTGATTTGTTGCTTTTCAAGATTCAGCGCTATATAAATTCCATACATTATTATTATTATTATTATTATTATTATTTACTCTTTTTTTGCCAATGAAGAGAGGCATGTGAAGCACTCACTTAACAAAAGATAAAAAAGACAAAAGGGAAAAAAAAGAACACGCCCCCCCCCCCTCCCAAAAAAAAAAGAAAAGAAAAGAAAAGAAAAGAAATAAGAGATGGTGCTCCATGACCTGCATGCAACTGAGGCACACATACCAAAAAAATAATGCTTTGTTTTTACTTCTTCTCATATACACTTAGCATCTCGGTAAACAAAAGCAAAAAGCTAGTATATCACTCACATTACTATCATTAAATTAACAATCAAGCAGTTTGCTTTAGTTTGGTATACAAATAAACGAATGCGAGCATTCTGTTACGGGTGACTTGTTTTGTGAAGTTTTAAAAGCTTGGTAATCAAGCTGGTGCACAACGGTTCACACAAAAAACCCACAAACCCCAACAAACTCTTTACCATCACAGTTTTGTGGAAGTAGCCGGCAGCGGCATGGCTGGCACAACTCTGGTCAGGGTCCTGAGGGGAGAAGAGGACAGGCGGGTAGTCCGTGGTCCCGTAGCTCAGCGGCTGGTAGCTGGCGGCAGGAGGAGGCGGGTGTACTTCCATCTGGTCCCCTCCCGACAGTGGAGTGTAGCCAGGGCGGTAACTGCCTTCCGGGCTGTCGACCTCCATGTAACTGGCCAGTGGTGCTGCAAGCAGGCAGGCACAGATTGCTGTTGTTGCTGTTGTTGTTGCTGTTGTTGTTGTTGCTGTTGTTGTTTTTGTTGTTGCTGCCTTCAGCGCCCGGACTTTATCACAGTTCTTAATTAAACCATTGACGCTGGGGCAACAACAGCAAAGTGAGAGGCTGTAGTATGACCAGTGGCTTTCTTTCACACTCGTGGAATTCCACTTTACAGCTTAGTCTTTAGTGATCGACTAGGACTCTCTGACTAGGAGGCTTGATTTGCACGGTCTATAATTATGTGCTGCAGCCCTGGGGAGCTGGTTAGCCTTTGGAGAACATCAACGCTGACTGTCCTTATGCCCTCTTGGCCGAGAGAGTGGGGATGTACTGTGGGCAAGGCATCTCCACTATAATAAAATTTCTGCCCAATTTCCGAAACAGCGGCCTCCTCTGCTGATTTGGAGGTCATTGTCGAACACGACGGACAAACATATCATGTTGTTGTTATTGTTGTTGTTGAATATACATCTATAAATGACTGGATATAGGTAGGATGTAAGCGCTTCGATTTGTTTGTTTTACAAGATTCAGCGCTATATAAATTCCATTATTATTATTATTATTAGATTTGTAACGGTATTGAACGTAGTATAGAATATTAGAGGTCGTCACAGAGGAAGTGGTAGTAGTAGTAGTTGTGGAAGCCGTAGTAGTAGTAGTGGGAGTAGTAGTAGAAGTGTGAGTAGTAGTAGTAGTGGGAGTAGAAATGGGAGTAGAAGTGGGAGTAGTAGTAGAAGTGGGAGTAGTAGTAGTAGTGGGAGTAGAAATGGGAGTAGAAGTGGGAGTAGAAGTGGGAGTAGTAGTAGAAGTGGGAGTAGTAGTAGAAGTTTGAGTAGTAGTAGAAGTGGGAGTAGTAGTAGAAGTGGGAGTAGAAGTGGGAGTAGAAGTGGGAGTAGAAGTGGGAGTGGGAGTAGAAGTGGGAGTAGTAGTAGAAGTGGGAGTAGTAATAGAAGTGGGAGTAGTAATAAAAGTGGGAGTAGTAGTAGAAGTGGGAGTAGAAGTGGGAGTAGTAGTAGAAGTGGGAGTAGTATTAGAAGTGGGAGTAGTAGTAGAAGTGGGAGTAGTAGTAGTAGTTGTGAAAGCCGTAGTAGTAGTAGTGGGAGTAGTAGTAGTAGTAGTGGAGTAGTAGTAGTAGAAGTGGGAGTAGTAGTAGAAGTGGGAGTGGGAGTAGAAGTGGGAGTAGTAGTAGAAGTGGGAGTAGTAATAGAAGTGGGAGTAGTAATAGAAGTGGGAGTAGTAGTAGAAGTGGGAGTAGAAGTGGGAGTAGAAGTGGGAGTAGTAGTAGAAGTGGGAGTAGTATTAGAAGTGGGAGCAGTAGTAGAAGTGGGAGTAGTAGTAGTAGTTGTGAAAGCCGTATAGTAGTAGTGGGAGTAGTAGAAGTGGGAGTAGTAGTAGAAGTGGGAGTGGGAGTAGAAGTGGAGTAGTAGTAGAAGTGGGAGTAGTAATAGAAGTGGGAGTAGTAATAGAAGTGGGAGTAGTAGTAGAAGTGGGAGTAGAAGTGGGAGTAGTAGTAGAAGTGGGAGTAGTATTAGAAGTGGGTAGTAGTAGAAGTGGGAGTAGTAGTAGTAGTTGTGAAAGCCGTAGTAGTAGTAGTGGGAGTAGTAGTAGTAGTAGTGGGGAGTAGTAGTAGTAGAAGTGGGAGTAGTAGTAGAAGTGGGAGTAGAAGTGGGAGTAGTAGTAGTAGTAGTAGGCCTAGTAGTAGTTGTGGAAGCTGTAGTAGTATAGTAGTGGGAGTAGTAGTAGAAGTGGGAGTAGTAGTAGAAGTGTAGTAGTAGTAGGCCTAGTAGTAGTTGTGGAAGCTGTAGTAGTAGTAGTAGTAGTGGGAGTAGTAGTAAAGTGGGAGTAGTAGTAGAAGTGGATAGTAGTAGAAGTGTGAGTAGTAGTAGAAGTAGGAGTAGAAGTGGGAGTAGTAGTAGAAGTGGGGAGTAGTAGTAGAAGTAGAAGTAGAAGTGTGAGTAGTAGTAGAAGTAGGAGTAGAAGTGGGAGTAGTAGTAGAAGTGGGAGTAGTAAGTAGAAGTGGGATAGAAGTGGGAGTAGTAGTAGAAGTGGAGTAGAAGTGGGAGTAGTAGTGGGAGTAGAAGTGGGAGTAGTAGTAGAAGTAGTAGTAGAAGTGGGAGTAGTAGTAGAAGTAGGAGTAGAAGTGGATAGTAGTAGTAGAAGTGGGAGTAGAAGTGGGAGTAGTAGTGGGAGTAGAAGTGGGAGTAGTAGTAGAAGTAGGAGTAGAAGTGGGAGTAGAAGTGGGAGTAGTAGTAGAAGTAGGAGTAGAAGTGGAGTAGTAGTAGAAGTGGGAGTAGTAGTGGGAGTAGAAGTGGGAGTAGTAGTAGAAGTAGGCGTAGAAGTGGGAGTAGAAGTGGGAGTAGTAGTAGAAGTAGGAGTAGAAGTGGGAGTAGTAGTAGAAGTGTGAGTAGTAGTAGAAGTAGGAGTAGAAGTGGGAGTAGAAGTAGGAATAGTAGTACAAGTGGGAGTAGAAGTGGGAGTAGTAGTAGAAGTGGGAGTAGAAGTGGGAGTAGTAGTAGAAGTGTGAGTAGTAGTAGAAGTAGGAGTAGAAGTGGGAGTAGTAGTAGAAGTGGGAGTAGTAGTAGAAGTAGGAGTAGAAGTGGGAGTAGAAGTGGGAGTAGTAGTAGAAGTGGGAGTAGAAGTGGGAGTAGTAGTAGAAGTGGGAGTAGTAGTAGAAGTGTGAGTAGTAGTAGAAGTAGGAGTAGAAGTGGAGTAGTAGTAGAAGTGGGAGTAGTAGTAGAAGTAGGAGTAGAATGGGAGTAGAAGTGGGTAGAAGTGGGAGTAGTAGTAGAAGTGGGAGTTGAAGTGGGAGTAGTAGTAGAAGTTGGAGTAGTAGTAGAAGTGGAGTAGAAATGGGAGTAGAAGTGGGAGTAGAAGTGGGAGTAGTAGTAGAAGTGGGAGTTGAAGTGGGAGTAGTAGTAGAAGTTGGAGTAGTAGTAGAAGTAGAGTAGAAAGTAGGAGTAGAAGTGGGAGTAGAAGTGGGAGTTGAAGTGGAGTAGTAGAAGTGGGAGTAGAAGTGGGAGTATAGTAGGAGTGGGAGTAGATAAGTGGAGTAGAAGTGGGAGTAGAAGTGGGAGTAGAAGTGGGAATGAGTAGTGAGTGAAGTGGGAGTGGGTAGTAGAAGTGGGAGTAGAAGTGGGAGTAGGTGGAGTAGAATGGGAGTAGAAGTGGGAGTAGTAGAGAAGTGAGAAAGGAGGAGTAGAATAGATGGGAGATAGAAGTGGGAGTAGTAGTAGAAGTGGAGTAGTGGAGTAGAAGGTGGGAGTTAGAATGGGAGTAGAGGAGAATGGGAGTGGGAGTAGTAGTAGAAGTGGGAGTTTAGTAGTGGAGTGATAGTAGGAGTGAGTGGGAGTAGAAGTGGGAGTAAAGTGGAGTAGAGTGGAGTAGAAGTGGGAGTAGAGTAGGGAAGTAGTAGTAGAAAATGGGAGTAGAAGTGGGAGTAGAGTTATGAAGTGTGTAGTAGTAAAGTGTAGTAGTTAGTAGTAGTAGATAGCATATAAAGGAGCAGCAGCAGCAGCAGAGCAGTGCAGCAGCAGCTAGCAGATAGTAGTAGTAGGAATAGAAGTATTAGTAGTATAGTAGTAGTAGTAGTAGTAGTTAGGAATGAAGTAGAGGAATAGAATGAAGTAGAAAAGAATAGTGTAGTAGTAGTGTAGTAAGAGTAGTAGTGATAGTAGTAGTAGTAGAGAGTAATAGAGAGTAGAGAGAGGAGAGAGGAATAGAAGTTGTGTAGTAGAGTTGTTGTAGTAGTAGTTGTATTAGAGTAGTTGTGGCAATAGCAGTAGTGGGAAGCAGTAGTAGTAAGAAGAGTAAGCAGCAGCAGCAGCAGAGTAGTAGTAGATTGAAGAGAACACACATACAGAGACGACACAAACACGCACCACGCACGCACATAAAAATAATGGAGACAATTTTCAGAGAGAAGAGAGAGAGACACAGAGAGAGAGAGAGAGATAGAGAGAGAAGAGAAGAGAGAGAGAAGAGAGTAGCAGAGAGAGAGAGAGAGAGAAAAGACACGTATGCAAGTGAAGTCAAGTCAAATCTTTTATTTCGAGGATAATAGGCATAAGCTGTACAGTGGAGCGATGTTTTTCACATCCAGAGCCAGCATCAGGATAATACAAGAAAAAAACAAAGAATACAGCAAAAACAAAAGAAAACGATAACAAACAAAAAGCAAGAAAAACAATGACAAAATTTTAAAAAAAGAACACATAAAAAGAAAGGCAAATAAGCAATCAAACAAGAAATGAACATAGTTATTCCGCTCACAAAATTAAGATCATTTCATAAAAGGTTCATTAATTAAAACAAAAATCTATTACAATCGACATACATATTAAGATATGAATACAAAATATGAATAAAACATTCCTCAATACAAACAGGTACGTGATTAAACTATAGGCGAGGCATTCAGAGAGAGAGAGAGAGAGAGAGAGAGAGAGAGAGAGAGAGAGAGAGAGAGAGAGAGAGAGAGAGAGAGAGAAGAGAGAGAGAGAGAGAGAGAGAGAGAAAAGAGAGAGAGAGCGAGAGAGCGAGAGAGAGAGAGAGAGAGAGACAGACAGACAGACAGAGACAGAGAAATTCTTATTCATTTATTCTTTTATTTCGAGGATAATGGAATAAACCCTCATGTGCACTCTTTTTTTAATTTACATCTAGTCCCCGTGTGATTGCAGTTTTGTAAATTGTCATCCATTCCCACCGGCATAAAATGGCATACTCTTCCGAAAAGCGGAACAGGTTTTAACGTGAGCATAAGATTTGTTTCTATTTAGGTCTGTGTCTGTTAGATTTAATTTAAATTATTTTTTTTATATCGAGGATAATGGAATAAGCACTCATGTGCTTTTTTACATTCAGTCCCCGTGTGTATGCGGTTTTGTAAATTTTGTCATCTGTTTCCACCGGCACACAATGGCCTACTCTTTCGAAAAGCGGAACAGGATTTAACGTGTGCGCAAGATGTTCTGCATGCGTTCGCACACGGGGCCTCGGTTTATAGTCTCATCTGAAGGACTTGAGAGAGAGAGAGAGAGAGAGAGAGAGAGAGAAGAGAGAGAGAGAGAGAGAGAGAGAGAGAGAGAGAGAGAGAGAGAGACAGACAGACAGACAGACAGACAGACAGACAGACGGACACACGCAGAGTACACACACAACACACACACACACACACACACACACACACACACACACACACACGCACACACACACACAGTACACACACAGTACACACACACACACACACACACACACACACACACACACACACACACACACACACACACACACACACACACCACACACACAGAGAATCACACGAAAAGACCTCGTCCTAGGATGAAAACCTTCAAAAGAAGACGACATTTGGGTGTTGATGTACAAAGTCCAGTCCATATTTCCCTTTCCCCCCTCCCCCCCCCCCCCCCCCCCCACTCCTCATTTACAGTGTCTGTCCCCGGGAAAAATGTTCTCTCCTGAAACTAGGGATTATTCCGAGCCATTACCCGGCAGACTGACGCAAGCTTGCGTGTTTGTTTGTGTATTTGGTGAACGTTGAAAGGCTTTATTCATGTCAACACTGACAGATTTGATGGAAAAATACAAATGAAAAAAAAGCTTTCATGCATCTCTCTCCCCCCCCCCCCCCCCCCCCTGTAGCACAAAATTGTGTAAACTTTTTTGATGGCGATATCATTTCTGGATTTTTTAATGTTGGACTTTTTATGTTTGTTGATATGGTTTTTTTGTGCTTTTTTTAAAAACAATTATTCTGTGTACGTTCATTCATTCATTCATTCATTCATTCATTCATTCATTCATTTATTCATTCATTCATTCATTCATTCATTTATTCAACTCATTCATCCAGCCATCAGTTTCTGTATTGGTTTCTTCATCTTTTGTTTTCTTTAAGTGTTTTCTATCGCGCTTAGTTTTCTTTCCTTCGTTCTTTCTCGTTTCTTCTTTCTTTTCTCGCTTTTTAAAACCCCTTCCTCTGGTTCTGACTGTCTTTCCATCTGTTTTTGTTGTTGTTGTTGTTGCTGTTTCTGTCAGAGAGAGAGAGAGAGAGAGAGAGAGAGAGAGAGAGAGAGAGAGAGAGAGAGAGAGAGAGAGAGAGTGAGAGAGAGAGAGAGAGAGAGAGAGAGAGAGAGAGAGAGAGAGAAAAGAGAGAGAGAGAGAAAGCCCACCCCTACACACCCAACCACACCCCCCACATCTCCCTCCCACACCCCCACAAACACATGCACACGTACATGTACGCAAACAAGCGTGCACACACACACACACAAAACTACACACACACACACACTACACACACACACACACACACACACTACACACACACACTACACACACACACACACACTGCACATAAGTACCACCCATGCACCCTCCCTCCCCCCTCCCCTTTCCCCTCACAGATCTTATCCCTCGCTGAAATCCCTAAAAAAAATCAAAATAAAACCCGAGAGTAGAGTTTGATGCAGAATGCCCTGTCAACATCCCCCTTCTTATCAAAGATAATAAAAAAAAATTCTGTTCACCCCCCCCCCCCATCCCGCCTGCACCTGCAATGGGAAATGTTCTGTTTGTTTTGTTTGGTTTTGATTTTTATTTAGTTGAGGGTTATTGCCAGGTAATTACTGACATATTGACACACACAACACACACACACACACACACACACACACACACACACACACACACACA
>CM054148.1:49968478-49970978 GCA_028751875.1 Rapana venosa | reverse complement strand
AGTCTACTCTACTGTAACTTCTTGGATCTGCAAAAACAAGCCCTCTTCCTACGACCCACAGCCTGTCTGAACTTCCCTCCATCTTTTCTTCCTACTTTTCAGATAAAGTCCGCAACATTCGCTCCGGACTGGATCAGACTCATTTCCAGCCTGCACCTCCTGATCCCCAATTCACTGGCACTCCTCTCTTTTGCTTTCATCCCACAAGCGAAAGCGAAATCACAACAATTCTGAAAGAAATGACGATTAAATCATGCGATCTTGATCCCATACCTGCTCCTGTCTTCTCACAATGCCTTCCACAACTTGTACCCTCTGTCACCGAAATAGTAAACTCATCTCTTCTGTCAGGAATTTTTCCATCAGCTCTCAAAACCGCAATAGTCACACCTCTACTAAAAAAGCATGACCTTGATCCCAACATTTTAAAGAATTACAGACCTGTCTCTAACTTACCTTTCATCTCCAAAGTACTTGAAAAAGTGGTTCTAAAACAACTCAAAAACCCACCTTCATTCCAATAATCTCCTTCCCCCTTTTCAATCTGCCTATCGCGCCAACCACAGCACCGAAACCACCCTAGGTCCACACTTTAGATACACTTTTACTCGCTGCTGATGCAGGGAAAATATCCCTTCTCACTCTTCTCGACCTATCTGCTGCCTTTGACACTATAGATCACTCAATTCTTCTTTCTCGCCTCCAGAAAAATGTTTTGGTATTAATGGCACTGCCCTCACCTGGTTTAGTTCATCCCTCACAAACCGATACCAGAAAGTTATTGTCAGCAAAATTCAATCAAAACCTGTCAAACTGGAATGTGGAGTCCCACAGGGATCAGTTCTGGGTCCTGGTCTCTTTACTCTTTACACTGCTCCACTCTCACACATAATAAACCACCATCATATTGATCATCATTTCTATGCTGATGACACTCAGCTTCAATGTAGCAACACCCTTGAAAATCTGCCTTCCCTCCTGACAAATATGGCCCACGCCTTCTAGACATTCAAAACTGGATGACTCAAATAAGTTACGCTAAATGCCGATAAACGGAAGCCATGCTCAAAGGGGACAAACATAAACTTTCCTCCTCACAACGACATTCAGTGGAATTCAGCAATACGTCGGTTCCTCTGTCCAGCTCTGTGAAATATCTAGGTTGGGTTCTTGACAACACACTCTCTATGAAAAATTAATCACCCAGACCTGCCGTCTTGCTACTATCAAATACGGCGCATAAGTGCAATTCGCAAGTATCTGTCTACTGAAGCAACATCCAAACTTGTCACATTCTCATTTCTCTCTCGACTGGACTACTGTAATTCTCTCTTGGCTGGTTTGCCGGATCATCACATCTCTTCCCTTCAACGCATACAAAACTCTGCAGCTCGACTGGTCCTTAGAAAGAAAAAATCTGAACACATCACTCCTCTTTTGCGATCTTCACTGGCTGCCTGTCTCACAAAGAATAAAGTATAAGATTAATACCCTTTGTTTCAAATGTCTCCACAAATCTGCACCTTCTTATCTCTGTAACTGTCTTCACCTGTACACTCCGTCCCGCTCCCTTCGTTCATCTGTAGATGCCTTGTGCTTTCGGACACCCAGATTTAAACAAACCACTGTTGGCCGTCGCTCTTTCTCTGTTTCCGGTCCCTCCAAATGGAACGACCTCCCTCTTCCACTTCGCCAAAAGCCTTCATTTGATTCTTTCAAATCTAGCCTCAAAACGCACTTATACTCTACTCGAGATCTTCCCCTGTTATCTGTTCCTACTTCTCAATAGCTGCCTTCACCTCCACCACCTAAATGTGTTGTGTATATAAATTTGATATTTGTTTATTTTGGTATTTATGGCTGGTTGCATGCGTGTGAATGATTTGAATGCAAGCGCTTTGATTTGTTTACTTTGCAAGATTAAGCGCTATATAAATTCCATACATTATTATTATTATTATTATTAACTGATGTAGACAGTCCACTCTACTGTAACTGATGTAGACAGTCCAGATTGCTGTAACTGATGTAGACAGTCTACTTTACTGTAACTGATGCAGACAGTCCAGACTTCTGTAACTGATGTAGACAGTCTACTCTACTGTAACTGATGAAGACAGTGCACTTTACTGTAACTGATGTAGACAGTCCAGACTGCTGTAACTGATGTAGAAAGTGTACTCTACTGTAACTGATGTAGACAGTGCACTTTACTGTAACTGATGTAGACAGCATACTCTACTGTAACTGATGTAGACAGTCTACTCTACTGTAACTGATGTAGACAGTCTACTCTACTGTCACTGATGTGGACAGTGTATTCTACTGTAACTGATGTAGACAGTCCACTCTACTGTAACTGATGTAGACAGTCTACTCTACTGTCACTGATGTAGACAGTCTACTCTACTGTAACTGAGGTAGACAGTCTATTCTACTGTCACTGATGTAGACAGTCTACTCTACAGTAACTGATGCAGACAGTGTACTCTACTGTCAC
>CM054148.1:49948478-49963478 GCA_028751875.1 Rapana venosa | reverse complement strand
CAAACAAAGTATTTCACTCAGTTATTTAATCAACAGCAACAACTCGAAGAACCTGTCAATTGAAAACAAAAATAATTTTAAAAAAAAGAGAAAATTAAGGAAAAAAGAGACGGGGATTTTAAACAATGAGAGAGAAAAAAAGAGAAAAATATAGCGCAGAACAATTGCAAAGAAGAAGAAGAAAAATTGCGAAGAAGACGAAGAATTGCAAAGAATTGCAAAGAAGAAGAAGAACGAGAAGAAGAAGAAGAAGAAGAAGAAGAATTGCGAAGAAGAAGAAGAAGAAGAAGAAGAAGAAGAAGAAGAATTGCGAAGAAGAATGCGAAGAAAGAAGAAGAAGAAGAAGAAGAAGAAGAAGAAGAAGAAGAATGAAGAAGAAGAAGAAGAAGAAGAAGAAGAAGAAGAAAAAGAATTGCGAAGAAGAATTGCGAAGAAGAAGAAGACGAAGAAGAAGAATAACGAAGAATTGCGAAGAAGAAGAAGAATTGCGAAGAAGAAGAATTGCGAAGAATTGCGAAGAGAAGAAGAAGAAGAAGAAGAATTGTGAAGAAGAATTGCAAGAAGAATTGCGAAGAAGAAGAAGAAGAAGAATTGCAAAAGAAGAATTGAAGAGAATTGCGAAGAAGAAAGAAAAAAATTGCAAAAAGAAGAATTGCAGAAGAAGAATTGCAAAGAAGATTGCGAAGAAGAATTGCAAAGAAGAGAATGAAGAAGAATTGCGAAGAAAAGAATTGCGAGAAGAAATGCGAAGAAGAAAGAATCGAAGAAGAATTGCGAAGAAGAATTGCAAGAAGAAGAATTGCGAAGGAAGAAGAAGAAGAAGAAGAAGAAGAGAATTAGCGAGAGAAGAAGAATGCAAGAAGAAGAAGAAGAAGAAGAAGAAGAAGAATTGAAAGAATTGCGAAGAGAATTGCAAAGAAGAAGAAGAAGCGAAAAAAGAACAAAGAAATGCGGAAGAAGAAGAAGCGAAAAGAATGCGAAGAAGAAGGGAGGAGAGAGAAGAGAAGAAGAAGAAGAGAGAAGAGAAGAGAGAAGAGAAGAAGAAGAGAAGAGAGAAGATGAAAGAATTGCGAGAGAAGAGAAGAAGAGGAAGAAAGAAACAAAAAGAGAGGGAGAGAAGAGAAAGATGGAGAAGAAGCAGGACGATGCAGAATGAGAAAGGAATAGTTGGACGAAGAAGAGAATTGGAGATGAGAGAAGAAGATGAAGAAGAGACAGAAGAATCGAAATCGAGAATGCGAGAGAGAAGAAAGTCTCAAGAAGCAGTCACTCATTGCAGTTCATATATGTCATCTCCAGGCCACATCATCCGACCACATAAAGTTAACATGCAACAATTGTCAATATCCGTAATCATGCGCAGACATCCATCGCACACAACCACTCCATGCCACCATCCACCATCCTCCACCAGCATCCATCCGTCCACCATCATCAGTCCACCATCCACGATCACCATCACCATCCATCGATCCACATCACGTCCACACAACCATCCGTCACACACACACCATCACATCAGTCACATCCATCCATCGTCCACCATCCATCGTACCATCAACATCACATCGTCACCATCATCCGTCACACATCCATCCGTCACCATCACATCCATTCCACCATCCATCGTCCACCATACATCCATCGTCCACCATCCACCATCAACCGATCCACACACACATCCATCCACATCCATCCGTCCACGATCACACATCCATCCACCGTCCACATCCATCCGTCACCAATCCATCCATCATCCGTCCACAATCCATCCGACTATCCATCCGCATCCACCATCACATCGTACACCATCCATGCCACCACATCCGTCCACCATCCATCTATCCAATCCGTCCACCATCCATCCATCCACAATCCATCACCATCCATCTAATCCATCCGTCCACCATCCATCCATCCGTCCACCATCCATATATCCATCCGTCCACCATCACCATCCGTCCACATCCATCAGTCCAACCCAATCCATCCGTCCACACCATCCGACATATCCACATCTCGTCCACCATCCATCTATCCGATCCATCCACCATCCATCCGTCACCATCCATATATCCATCCGTCTACCATCCATAACTATCCGTCCACCACATCCATCCGTTCCACCATGCATCCATTCACCACTCCATCCGTCCACATCACATCCATCCGTCCACCATCCATCCATTCCTTCCGTCCACCATCACCATCCGTCCACCATCCAGTCCATTCCACCAATCACCAATCCGTCCACCATCCATCCGTCCACCATCATCATCGTCATCATCTCACCATCCTCCACCATCCATCCATCCACTCCCATCATCCGTCCACACATCCATCCCACCATCCATCTCACATCCTCCATCCGTCCAATCCATCCACTCCACCATTTCGTCCACCATCCATCCATCACCATCCGTCCACATCATTCCACCACCATCCATCACTACCATCCATCCGTCCACCACCATCCATCCGTCCACCATCCATCATCCGTCCACCATCCATCCTCCTACCATTCCATCCATCCATCCACCGTCCACCTCCATCCATCCATCCATCCACATCCAGTCATCCATCCATCACCGTCCACATCCATCCATCCATCGTCCACATCCATCTACATCATCCTCCACATCATCGTATCCACCATCCTCCACCATCATCCACATCCATCTCGTCCATCCATCCATCATCCAATCCACCATCACTCCGTCCACATCCATCCCATCCATCCTCCATCCATCCTCGTCACCATCCATCCATCGTCCACCATCATCCTACCATCCATCCATCCGTCCACCATCCTCCTCTCCACCATCCATCCATCCTACCATCCACTCGTCCACATCCATCCCCACCATCCATCCATCCGTCCACCATCCATCCTCACATCCCTCCACCCATCCATCCGTCCACCATCCACTCATCCGCACCACATTCCATCCGTCCACACATCGTCCATCCACATCCGATCCTCCCACCATCATCCATCCTCCATCCATCGTCCACATCCATCCGTCCACCATCCATCCATCCGTCCACCATCCATCCATCCGTCCACCATCCATCATCCATCGTCCCCATCCACTCATCATCCGTCCCTATCCATCCATCCATCGTCCACCATCCCCACGTCCACATATCCAATCCATCCGTCCACCATTCCATCCATCCCACCATCCATCCATCCGTCCACCATCCATCCATCCGTCCACCATCCATCCATCCGTCCACATCCATATCCTTCCACCATCCATCCATCCGTCCACCATCCATCATCCATCCGTCCACCATCCATCCATCCGTCCACCTCCATCCACCAGTCCATCCGTCCACACCATCCATCCACCCCGGAATCCATCTCATATGATCTCTCCCATCCTCATCCTCTCATCTCTCCTGCTCCTTTCATCCTATCCTATCCATCCATCACTCCATCTCCATCCATCTCTATCCATCTCTTCTCTATCCTCTCATTCCATTCTCTTCTCTCTTCATTCTCTTCTCTCCGCTTCTCTACTTCTCTCTCTCTCGCTCTTCTCTTTTTTCTCCATTCTCTTCTTCTTCTCTTCTTCTTCTCCATCTCTTCTTCTTCATCTTCTTCCTCTTTTCATTCTTCTTCCTCATTCTTCTTTCTTTCATTCTTCTGTTCTTCTCTTCATTCTTCTTCTTCTTTTTCTTCTTATCTTCTTCTCTTCTTCTTCTTCTTCTTGTTCTCTTCTCATTCTCTTTTCCTCTGTCTTCTTCTTCTTCTATCCTTCTCTTCTTCTTCTGTTCTTCTCTCTTGTCTTCATTCTCTTCTCTTGTTTCTCTTCTCATTCTTCTTCTTCTTCTTCTTTCTTGTTCTTCTTCTTCATCTTCTTGTTCTTCTTCTCCTTCTTCTTCTTTCTGTGTTCTCTTCTTCTTTCTATATGTTACTTCTCTCTTCTTCTTCTTCTTCTTCTCTCTTCTCTTCTTCTCTTCTCTTCTTCTTCTTCTTCTTCTGTTCTTCTTCTTCTTCTTCTTCTTCTTCTTGCTTCTTTCTTCTTTTCTTCTTCTTCTTCTTCTTTCTTCTCTAACTGTGTTTGCTTGGGTTTTTTTTTCCTTCTGTCACTTTTTAAAAAAATCTCTAAACTTTTTTCTCTGTCAATGTTCTTGCCTCTCCTGATTGACTTTTTCTGTTTACTTCCCCCCCCCCCCTCCCCTCCCTTTTTTTTTATATCATTAACGTGTTTTTTTTCTTTTTCTTTAAACCTGTTATCCGTTTTTCTTTCGTTTCTTATCACCCTTACTATTCGGGTTTCTTTTTTAAACCTTGAAAAAATTGGGGTGGGTTGGCTCTTCACTAAGTTTCTTTTCTTTTTCTTTTTTCTTTTTTTCCTTTATGTCTCTCTGTGTACGTGTGTCAGTTTTTTTCTCATTTTTTATATAACTTTAAAAAAAAGTGTGTGTTTCGGTTGTTTTTTTGTTTTTCCACTTTTCAGGGATTTTTTTGTTGTTGCTTTAAGTGCATATTTTTCCTGTTATTTTATGTAGATTTCTCTCTACCCCCCTCCCCCCGTCCATTTGGTTTTGTTTGTCAGCTTCTTTTTTTTAAAAAAAACCCCCCTTTTTGTTTTTAATGAGAAACACAAGCAGACAGAAAGAGGCATAGATTAAAAAAACAAAAACAAAACAACAACAACAACAAACAAAGTGAAGGAATCCCCAAATATTAGAAATTGAGAGAGAGACAGACAGACACAGACAGAGAGACAGACAGACACAGACAGAGACAAACAGACAGACAGACACACTGAGAAAAATAAACAGAGAGAAAAAGAGAGACAGAGAAAACGAATCTCCACTATCTAGCCGAGGGTTTTTATTTTACATTTTGGTTTTTTGTTTGTTTGTTTGTTTATTTGTGTGTGTGTGTGTGTGTGTGTGTGTGTGTGTGTGTGTGTGTGTGTGTGTGTGTGTGTGTGTGTGTGTGTGTGTGTGTTTTTACTTCAACGTAAAAAAAATATATCAAGTCAGAATATTCGTGTACTGAATATGATTAATAAGCAAAGGCGCCACGTAAAAAAATCGATAACGAGATATTTGCCCGCAAGCTACAATTAGCTTCATTGCGTTCTGTCTCTCTCTCTGTCTGTCTGTCTCGCTCTGTCTCTGTCTCTCTCCGTGTGTCTGTTTGTCTGTCTCCCCCCTCTCCCCCCTCCATCTCCCCTTCTCTCCCTCCATCCCGCTCTCTCTTCCCCTTTCTCCCTCCCTCTATCTCTCCCTCCATCCCTTTCTC
This sequence comes from Rapana venosa, assembly GCA_028751875.1. Lineage (NCBI taxonomy): Eukaryota > Metazoa > Mollusca > Gastropoda > Neogastropoda > Muricidae > Rapana > Rapana venosa. The sequence continues at coordinate 49,958,212 of CM054148.1, read as the reverse complement.
ACTCTTTCTCTCCTCTCTCCCATTCTCTCTCCCGTCCCTCCCTCCCCCCTCTCTCTCCCCCTCTATCTCTCCCTCCATCCCTTTCTCTCTCTTTCTCTCCTCTCTCCCCTTCTCTCCCTCCCTCCCTCTCTCTCCCCTCTTTCTCCCCCCACTCTCTCTCTCTTTGTGCTATGTTGGGATTCTGGAGATATTAACCCACTGTATTTCTGTCTACACCATGTCAGCTATTTGTCATGGTGTTTTACCTCCCAGCTTTCAATGGCCATTCCCCCATGAAGGCTGCTACCATATGATGAAAAAACCAACAGGGATGGTATCATACTCCCCCGTGGGGGTGCCTGGGGCCTGTCGGTATGAACAGCATCTCCACCTTATGGAAATTCTGTGCTAGGACTTCCCTCTTTTCTATCCCTCTCTTTGTTTCTACCTTGCTCCTTTTCTTCCTGCCACCTCACTTCTTGTCTATTTTCTGCCTTCTTGGTCCATTCTCCTGATTTTGTTCCCCCACAGAAAGACTTAAAAGATAACATTTCTCTCCCATGCAAAAGTCGGATACGCTGGGCCTGACTTGTCAGGCGCTTAACGGCAGCGCAACGCATTTTCGCTCATATGACAGACAGCAAGAGTTCATGTCTGAGCGTTCGAGGAAAGAGGAATTTCAAATGAAATAAAAATATTGAAGGTTATGTAATTCCCTATCCAGGTTGTTGCGGAGATAAATAGATTAAAAAAACAACAACGAAATTTGTTGCACATTTCGATGTCTGCTATATAAATTCCATACATCATCATCATCACCATCATCGTCTTCATCATCGTCGTCGTCGTCGTTGTCGTCGTCATCATCATCATCATCATCATCATCATCATTATTATTATTATTATCATTATTATTATTATTATTATTATTATTATTATTATTATTATTATTATTTATTATTATTATTATTATTATTATTAAATGCTATACTTTTCAGCAGTAAACCAGACATTGATTTTTGGCTAAGTTCTTCTGTCATTGAACTAACTTGACATCAGGCTGTACAATTAACTGTAATACCTTCTTCTTGATCTAATAATTCTTCTGACCATTAAGTTTCTACACATGATCACGATCATCGCCGCCGCCTGTCGTCGTCGTCATCCTCCTCCTCATCACTGCGGTCATTGTCGTTGTCTTTGTCATAATCATCATCACCATTATCATCATCGTGGTCGTTGTCGTCAGCATCATCATCATCATCATCGTCGTCGTTGTCGTCATCATCATCATCATTGTCGTCATCATCTTCATTGTCGTCGTCGTTCTCTCTCTCTCTCTCTCTCTCTCTCTCTCTCTCTCTCTCTCTCTCTCTCTCTCTCTCTCTCTCTCAACATCTCTCTCTCTCTCTCTCAACATCTCTCCCCACTGCTCTCTGTCACTACCCCCTCTCTTCCTCTGTGACTGTTTTCTTTCTTTCTGTCTCAGCTTGCCCCTGCTTCCTTCCCCTCTTCTCTCCAGTTCCAAATGCACTCAGCCATTAAAAGTGGATCAACTTACGGCGCATTAGCAGTTCTTAAAGCTGAGGGCATTGATTCGGCCCGCCCCCCCTCCCTGTGTGTGTGTGTGTGTGTGTGTGTGTGTGTGTGTGTGTGTGTGTGTGTGTGTGTGTGGTGTGACCTGCGGCAGTTTCGTCATATCATCAGCACCAGGGAAAAACAGATGATAGCCTATTGCACAAACTGGCCTACCTCAATTTAATCCAAAAAACTTTTGTTTCAAGACACCACCCAGCCAAAAATGTTTGTATTGATAAATGGGAGGGAGAGAAAAAACAACAACAAAGTGCATGTAAACAAGTACGATTCCATTATGTGTGTGTGTGTGTGTGTTATTTTCTCTTTTATTTCGAGGATAATGGAATAAGCGTTCATGTGCTTTTTAAAATCCAGTTCCCATGTGTATGCAATTCTGTAAATTTTTGTCATCCGTTCCCACCGGCACACAATGACCTACTCTTCCGAAAAGTGCAACGGGTTTTAACGTGCGCGCAATATGTCCTGCGTGCGTTCGCACACGGGACCTCGGTTTATAGTCACATCCGAAGGACTTTTGGAGGGAGTGGAGTCGGCATTGATGTTTACTCCAGTGGAAAAATCCACTTGAATGAGATTTGAACCAATGGCAGCAGATCGCGAGTGATTCACTCTAACCACCAGGCTATCCCGTCCCCCCTCCCCCTTGTGTGTGTGAGTAAGTGCATGCACGCAAGTGTGCATTTTATTCGGAAAGACAGCTGGTTATTTTTGTTGTTGTTATAGTTTTAACAGAATCGCCATTTATTTTTTATTCTACTCATGTCTCCATTTATTTATTAATGTATTTATTTATTTATTTATTCCAGATGGGACAAACAGGGAACGGATTTCCTTCATTACAATTTCAAAGATTTTGCCATTCATCATTGCTATTTCTCTGTTTCATTCATTCTGCCTTTCTTTTTCTTCTCCATTTAAGTTTGCTGTTTCTTTCTGGCACTCTTTGCTTCTGTCTTTTGCTAGAAGTCTTGAAAGGGAGGTAATTTCCTGGAAGAAACCTGAACTCCCCAAGCCAATTTAGACAGCCGTTTCCCCAATGCTTTGGGATGGAGCCAAGGCATAGGAATTCAAAACACGCCATTGGCAGTTTTCAACTACCGCAAAAAAGGGTTTAAGAAAAGAAATTGGCTCACATACAACACTTCTGGTGCTGTTTTGCATGTTCTGATAGAAGGTACACGTTTGCCATCTGCATTCAAACATCCTGAATTGCTAAACAACCCCCTTCCCCCCAAACTGATCTTAAATCTCGAGTGACAGTGTGTTTGCTTGTTTGTTTATTTGCTTGCCTGCTTGCGCGCGCGTGTGTGTTTGCGTGTGTGTGTGCGCGCGCGCAAATATGTGTGTATGCGAACGTGTGTATATGTGTGTGAGTGAGTGGGTGCATGCACACAAATGTAGTTTCTTCATAAAGACAGGTAGTTATATTTTGTTGCTACAGTTTTAACAGATTCGCCATACAATATAATTTTTGTTCTACTCATACCTCCATTTTTTCATTCATGTATTTATTTATTCAAAGATTGAAAAGCAGGGAACAGATTTCTTTCATTACAATTTCAAAGATTTTGCCATTCATCATTGCTATTTCTGCATTTCATTCATTCTTTCTTTCTTTGTTTGTTTCTTTCTTTCTTTCCATTTTAAGTTTTTCATTTCCGTCAGGCACTCTTTGCTTCTATCTTTTGCTAGAAATCTTGAAAGGGAGATAATTTTCTGGAAGAAACCTTAACTCCCAGGCCAATTTAGACAGCTGTTTCCCCAATGCTTTGGGATGGAGCCAAGGCATAGAAATCCAAAGCACGCTATTGGCAGTTTAAAACTACCACAAAAAAAGGGTTCAGGAAATAAATGGGTTCACAAGCGAACACGTCTGGTGCGGTTTTGCATGTTCTGATAGAAGGTACACGTTTGCCATTTGCATTTGAACACTCTGAATTGCTAAAGAGGAGCTTAAATCTCGAGTGACAGTGTGTTGTGTGTGTGTGTGTGTGTGTGTGTGGTGTGTGTGTGTGTTGTGTGTGTGTGTGTGTGTGTTTCCAAATGCTCCATGTATTAGTTTGTTCGGAAGAACAACTTGGCACACCAAGAAGTCGCTCATATGCATTTGCCAGAAGACGAACTTTCTCTTAATTTCCTAATTTATTATTGTCCCATACTTCTGAATTATAATTATTAAAACACAGGGTGAACTGCTTACATCAGATTCTTGAAATAGTTCTTTCCGGACCATTTTTGAAAAAAAAACTGCAAAGGAAAAAAAAAACTGGTTATACTTGTACTACTAATGGATCAGCACTGTGTATGCTACTGAGTCTTGGAGTACAAAAGTAGATGGTAAAATGAAGATAAGCATGATTGCTCATTGACTGTCCAAGGCTCTCATTGCCATCTTAATACTTCTTTTTCTTGCCTTGATAAATGGACATATTTTTTTATATTTCTAAATACGACTACCTTTATTTTGAGAGAGAGAGAGAGACAGACAGAGAGACAGATAGAAAAAAGTGACCCCCCCCTACTTGTGTGTGTGTGTGTATGTGTGTGTGCGCGCGCGCACGTGCGTGTGTGCTTCATTCAGTTCATCCTGTAGCAATTTCATCATACCATCAGCATCAGGGTAAAAACAGAGGGAATATCACACTAACTGGCCTACGCTAATTTAACCCCAAAATGTTTTGGTTCAAGACACCACACAACCAAAAATGTATTGATAAATGGGATGGAGAAAAACACAAAAACACAACACAACCAAGCAAGTGAATGTAACCAAGTTCGGCTCCATTATACTTTTGTTTTATGTAATATTATTTTATTTTATTTTACTATTTTGTTTCCGGATAATGAAATAAGCGCTGATGTGCTTTTATACATCCAGTCCCCGTGTGTGTGCAGTTTTGTAAATTTTGCCATATATGTGTGTGAACGTGTGTGTGAGCATCTGTGCTTTGTAAGTGCATGCACACAAGTGTGTATTTTCTTCATAAAGACAAGTAGTTATTTTGTTGTTGGTAAAGTTTTAACACATTCCTCATATATACTTTTTTTTTTTTATTCTACTCATGCCTCCGTTTATTTATTCATGTATGTATTTGTTTATTTATTCAGGATGAAAAAGCAGGGCACAGATTTCCTTCATCGCAATTTCAAAGGTTTTGCCATTCATCATTGCTATTTCTGTGTTTCATTCATTCTGCCTTTCTTTTTCTTTCTTTCTTTCTTCTTTCTCTCCATTTAAGTTTGTGGTTTCTTTCCAGCACTCCTTGCTTCTGTATTTTGCTAGAAGTCTTGAAAGGGAGGTAATTTCCTGGAAGAAACCTTAACTCCCCAGGCCAATTTAGACAGCCGTTTCCCAATGCTTTGGGTTGGAGCCATGGCATAGGAATTCAAAACATGCCATTGGCAGTTTTCAACGTGGACAAGAAAGGGTTTAAGAAACTGGCTCACATGCAACACTTCTGGTGCTGCTTTGCATGTTCTGATAGAAGGTACACGTTTGCCATCTGATTTCAAACATCCTGAATTGCTTAAAAAACGATCTTAAATCTCAAGAGACAGTGGTGTGTGTGTGTGTGTGTGTGTGTGTGTGTGTGTGTGTGTGTGTGTGTGTGTGTGTGTGTGTGTGTATTCCAAATTATCCATGTACATGTGTGTGTGTGTGTGTGTGTGTGTGTGTTCCAAATTATCCATGTAGGTGTGTGTGTGTGTGTGTGTGTGTGTGTGTGTGTGTGTGTGTGTGTGTGTGTGTTCGGAAGAATAACTGAGAACACCAAGAAGTCGCTTTTATGCATATGCCAGAAGCTGACCTGTCTCTACATTTCCGAATTCATTATTGTCCCAGACTATTGAATAATATGGAGAAAAACAGGGTGAAATGCTTACATCATATTCTTGAAAGAATGCTTTCCGGGCCATTTCTGAAAAAAACAAAACAAAAAAATCAGTGCAAAGGGAAAAAACCAGTTTTACTTGTATATATATGTTTTGTCCGTCGTGTTCGACAATGACCTCCAAAACAGCAGAGGAGGCAGCTGCTGTTTCGGAAATTGGGCAGAAATTTGATTATAGTGGAGATACCTTGCCCACAGTACATCCCCACTCTCTCAGCCAAGTGGGCATAAGGACAGTCAGCGTTGGAGATGTTCTCCAAAGGCCAACTAGCCCCCAGGGTTGCAGCACATAAGGACTGTGCGAGTCAAGCCTCCTAGTCAGAGAGTCCTAGTCGATCACTAAAGACTAAGCTGTAAAGTGGAATTCCATGAGTGGAAAAGCCACTGGTCATACAGCCTCTCACTTTGCTGTTGCCCCCAGCGTCAGGGGTTTAATCAAGAATTGTGATAAAGCCCAGGCGCTGTAGGGCATGAGTTTTACTTGTACCATGAATGGATTAGCACCATGCATACTAGGAGTTTTAAAGTAGACGGTAAAATGAAGATAAGCATGATTGCTCATTGACTGTCTAAGGCCCTTATTTCCATCCTTATACTTCTTTTCTTGCTTTGTACAAATGAACTTTTTTTTCTGAATACCATTACCTTCATTTAGAGAGAGAGAGAGAGAGAGAGAGAAGAGAGAGAGAGAGGAGAGAGAGAGGAGAGAGAGAGAGAGAGAGAGAGAGGGGCAGGCAGGCAGGCAGGCAGACAGACAGACAGACAAACTATGAAGGTAATTGTGGCCGGAAGTACATCACCTCAGGGTCGATTTCGCTTTTAGAATCCCATTTGTGGGCTATATTTAGATCTGGTACATTTTGATCTCCATCATAATTTTGTATAGAAGATAAAGGGGGCAGACAGTATCGAATTGTTCTATCTATCTGCGCGCCTGTCTGTTTGTTTATCTGTCCTCCTGTCTGTCTATCTGTCTGCCTGTCTGTTTGTCTACCTGTACTCCTGTCTGCCTGTTTGTCCATCTGTCTGCCTGTCTGTTTGAAGTTTGTCTGCCTGTCTGTGTATCTATCTGTCTGCTTGTCCATTTGTCTGTCTGTATGTTTGTCTATCTGTCTGTCTGTCTGCTTGTCCATCTGTCTGCTTGTCCATCTGTCTGCCTGTACGTTTGTCTATCTGTCTGCCTGTCTGCTTGTCCCACGTCTGCCTGTCTGTTTGTCCACCTGTCTGCTTGTTTATTTGAATATCTGTCTGCCTGTCCATCTGTCTGTCTGACATGACTGCTTGTCTATCTGTCTATCTGTCTGCCTGTCTGTCTGTCTACCAATCTGATTGTCCATCTGTCCGTCTGTCTATCTGCCTGTCTGTTCCTCTATGTCTGTCTTTCTGTTTGTCTATCTGTCTGCTTGGTTGTCTATCTGTCCGCCAGTCTGTTTATCCATCTGTCTGTTTGTGCGCCTTTTGAGGCTGGGTATTTTCATAATATTCCCACGAGAAGAAATAATATGTCCAAAACGCAATCTTTCTGTTCAAGAGGATGAATTTAATTTGATAATGTGTCCCTACCTCGACAATGTATAAGATCTTATACCTCGGCATTTTCTTCAACCCGTGTCAAGCTTTCATTTTTGTGAGCTGATGAAGCGTAAATATCAAAAAGTTCTGCTCTGTCGACATTTATTAAATTTGCTTGTATTTCATGCAAGTTAAATTTATCATCTTTTACGATGGATTACATCTTTTTAAATATTCTTTTTCAGAACTGATACCCAGTCAGCATTTAAAAATGATACAATTTTTTAAAAACATGCCCTGCATTTTATGTTGGCCAATTATCTTGCTATTATTGTTCCTGGATTGCCGCACATTTGTTTTTCAGGTTCCTGCTGGTAGTTATAACGTATTATTTCAACTCAATTGGTGTTAAGTTTGTTCTCCTGTTAAATTAGTTTCTTATCCTCCATCCCCTAAAAAAAGGGTGCATTGAATAAAATATTGAATTTTGAATCTTTTTGTTGTCGTTCTTCGTCCGTCGAACATTAAATCTGTTGGTAGATTTTGTTTTTTTTTTTGCTTTTCTCATTCTGCCCTCGTTTTTTATTTCTGTTTCTGCCTGCCAGTCTCTCTCTCTCTCTCTCTCTCCTCTCTCTCTCTCCTCTCTCTCTCTCTCTCTCTCTCTCTCTCTCTTTCCTCTCTCTCTCTCTTGCCTCCCTCCCCTCCTCTTTCCCTTGCTGCCCGGTATTTAACGTCACAGGAGGGAGGTGTATGAAACCAGAATACTAAACAGATGTATTCCTTTCAACGTCTAGATTGCGTTGACTTATGCCGGCAACATGCAGTTACGTAAAGAGCTTAGCGTTTTGCATGCAAGGTGCTTAAGTTTAGAGGGGGAAAAAAGTACACCACGGTTTGATGTGCTGATACATATGTTTCGTTTTGATATGATTATAATCTTCTTTCCTATCTTCTTTACTGTCTTTTTGCGTATTACAATTTAAACAAAAAAGTTCGCTACCTCCCCCCCCCCCCTCCCCCTTCTCATGGCCTATATGAAATCAAAATCATTTGCATCCAGCAGTCTCATCCCTATTTCTCTGTCTGTCTGTCTGTCTGTCTCTCTGTGTACGTACGTGCACGCGCGTGCGTGCATGCGCTCGCTTGCGTGTGTGTATTTGTGTGTGTGTGTGTGTGTGTGTGTGTGTGATATTTTAGTATTGCTCACATTTAAGACCTCTCTACCTTCTTCTTCGAAAGCTCAGACTGCAACCATTGTTGTCTATCATTATGAGCAAAAATGCGTTGCGCTGCTGTTAAGCGCCTGACAAGTCAGACCCAGCACATCCGACATCAGCGTGGAAAAGAACTAATATATCTTAAGTCTTCTGGAGAAAAGCCCGGAGAATGGACCAAGAATGCAGAAGATAGACACAAAGGAGGCGACAGGAAGAAAAGGAACAAAGTAGAAACAAAGAGAGGACAGAAAAGAGGGAATTCGTGGCGAAGAATTTCCAGATGAGGATATTATTTATACTGACAGACTAGACTCACGGCATCCCCTGAGGGTTGGGGGGGGGGGGGGGGGGGTCAAACCTCTTAAATCTAGACAAAAGCTGAAACCATCAAAACAATGAACTATTCAGAATATAATCCATATGTTTCAAAATACAAATATCAAAGAGAACGATAGAATAAGACGTTGATTTAAAACAACATTTTTGTAACGCATCTCTATGGCAAAATTTACAAGTCAGATTATTTTTCTTGGGGAAAAGGGAAGGGGGGGGGGGGGTTATATGTAAATAAACAATCCGTCAAGTGAAGAAACAGCGCAGAAACGCAGAAAAAACCCTGTAAACAAAGAAACAAACCAGTAAACGAACAAAGAAAACACACTGATAGATTTATGAACAGATAGGGAAACGCGCAAATAAACAAAACGAATGACTGCACAAATAAATCAGATCTGACAGGCTTTTAGCAACACATAAATGTGTTCTAAATCTGTGGCTGATGTTAAAGGAAAGGTGTGTTTCTTCTTGTTCCTGTTCTTCTTGTTCTTGCTCTTGTTGTTGTTTTGTTGTAGATGTTGTTGTTGTTCTTCTTCTTCTTTTCTTGTTCTTGTTCTTCTTTTTCTTCTTCTTCGAACGCTTAGACACGAACTCTTGCTGTCTGTCATATGAATAAAAATGCAATGCGTTGCCGTTAAACGCCTGACAAGTCAGACTCAGCACATCTGACTTCGGCATGAGAGATACTTGTTATCTTTTAAGTCTTTCTGGGATAAAAAGGCAGGAGAATTGACGAAGAAGGCAGAAAAAAAAGACAAGAAAGAGATGACAGGCAGAAAAAGGAACAAGTTAGAAACAAAGAGAGGGATAGAAAAGAGGGATTTCCTAGCACAGATATTCCAAGAGTGTTTGGAAGTGATATTTTGTGAAGTCTGACCATACCGTCAAAGCAAGGACCGAAAGAAACAACAGACACAAATGAATAAATGAAGGCAGAGGCCAGTAAGTACAGGAAGAAAAGAAAAAAATGGAAGGAAAGAACAAAGGAAGAAAGAAGGCAGGAAAGACAGAACGAAGGGAGGACGTCGAGGAATGAAGGAAGAGCAGAAAAGACAGAAAAAAAGGCGGACTAGTGGAATGTGGTTACCGAGAATCTTGAAACCATGACAAACAGAAACTAATCAGAAAATGAACATGGCATGGGTCAAGAGACCTACAAACCATCAGAGAAAGACAGAAATTTGCCATATAACAGGTGACG
>CM054148.1:49940978-49943478 GCA_028751875.1 Rapana venosa | reverse complement strand
CCACACCGTCCTTATGTGCTGCATCCCTGGGGGCTAGTTGGCCTTTGGAGAACATCTCCAACGCTGACTGTCCTTATGCCCATTGGCCGAGAGAGTGGGGATGTACTGTGGGCAAGGCATCTCCACTATAATCAAATTTCTGCCCAGTTTCCAAAACAGCAGCTGCCTCCTCTGCTGTTTTGGAGGTCATCGTCGGACACGACGGAAAAACATACATACATAGTAAATACTAGACATACTTCAGGTGGCGGAAACTTCAGGTACCATCAATACACACTGCCGCTGCTGCCCCCACACAAGAAGAAAACAGGTCCAGTTTGGACGGACGCTGAAGCCGAGTGGTTAGTTAAGGCCGTTCCACTTCAATCCCTGGGCCATGAAGTGTGGGTTCCACTCCCGGCGGCGTCTGGTGAATGACGGTGAGGATTGTTACCATCTCTCCCAGATCAACTTCAAGTGCAGACCTGCCAGTGCCTTCATTCCCTTCGTGTACATTTACACACGCAGAGAAGATCAAACGTGCAGGTTGAAAATCCCTGAATTCATACACGATTCGGATGGGTTTACGGAAACATGAAGCATACCCAGTGAAAATCTCACCGAAGTCGGAATGGGACACTCATGGTGGTAAAAAACAACAGTCGCATACGGTAAAAATGTCACCCGTGGCAGAATTCTGTGGAGACAAAAGCACTCCGATAGGGAAACGAATACGAGATGACACGGAAAAGAAAAAACATAATGTTGGTGTGACTTGTGCGACACGCTGTTCTTGGGGAGAAAACCTGAATCACAGAGAGGAAATCTGCCGTGGATTAAAGTGGTCAAAATGAACGAATGAACCGTCGGAGCCTAGCCGAGGACAACGAAAACGGAAAATGTTTTGAAACTAGCAGAAACTGCTGAGTTGATGACCCGCCAGGAAAACCTTACAAGAACACAGAGAGAAGAGAGAGAGGACAGATAGAGAGAGAGAGAGAGAGAGACAGAGAGAGGGGGGGACAGATAGAGAGAGAAAGAGAGAGACAGAGGACAGAGAGAGAGGGAGACAAGACAGATGACGATGGCAAGAAACAGAAGTAGGAAGGAGAGAAAAGAAGATAGAGAGAAGATGACGATCAGAGAAGTCGAGAAGGATGGACCAAGAAGAGAGAGAGAGATAGAGAGACAGAAGAGGGCAGATAGATGAATGGGACAGAGAGAGAGACAGAGCAATAATGAGAGACACCGATGAGAGAGGACCGCTAGAGACCGGACCAGGCTTAGAACGGAGAAAGGGTAACAAAAGAAGTGAGAGAGAGAGAGAGAGAGAGAGGCAGAGAGAGAGACAGAAAGAAAGAGAGAGAGAGACAGAGAGATACAAAGAGAGAGAGAGAGAGAGAGAGAGAGAGAGAGAGAGAGAGAGAGGATAGGAAAGGGGGGGGGGGGACAGACACAGAGACAAACAGCCAGACAGGCAGACAGACAGACAGATGCATTTGCAGTGGACCCATTATTGAGCGATAAAGCATCTCTCTGTAAGACAAGGGGTTGGAAAAGGTTTCATTTTAGTTTGAAGCAGACGATTCCCTAGTTCCCCGTCACCATGAGTGCCAGTCTTTCGGATGAGAGGATTTCCCTAGTGGAGAGGCTGGGGTCTGTCAGTATAAATAGCTCCCCCGCCTTCTGGAAATTCTGGGCTAGGAATTCCCTCTTTTCCATCACTCTCTTTGCTTCTGCCTTGACCCTTGTCTACCTGTCATCCCATCTTGTCTATTCTCATTCTTGGTCATTTCCCCTGATTTTTTTTTTGCCAGAAGTACTTAAAAGATGACAGTTCTCTCCCACGCCGAAGTCGTATGCGCTGGGCCTGACTTGCCAGGCGCTTAACGGCAGCACAACGCATTTTCACCCATAGGACAGACACCAATAGTTGCTGTCTGAGCGTTCGACAAAGGAGAAAAAGTCAAACGCCTGTTTTGACCTGTCTGTCCTTTTCTTGTGTGCCTCTCTATGTCTATGTTTGTGAGTCTGTCTCTATTTGAGTATTTTGTCTATATGTTGTTTATTAATCTAATCCAGTCCTGCTGTTTAGAACCTCGCCGACTACTCGACGCTTCCTGTCATAACATATCCCCGGCATCAACCGGGCCCGAGAGATACACCCACCTGCAGCGTTGGTCAGGTCATTTGAGCAACACTCTCAACCTCGCATCCTTAATGTGGATGAAGCTCGACTGTGTGGCCCCGGTCTTCCCAAATGAGTCCACAGCCCACTCGCCCTACCTAAGAGCCGGCCAGAGTCCAGAAAATCCATATGGCTCTTCCGGGATCCGAACCCGCGACCTTCCAGTTCTGAACCCAAGGAGTAAACCCCCTCGCGGAGGGCGGCTGGTGAGCATGCACCGTTTTTCCCCAGCACCCGACAGGCAATTGCCTCATTTACCATTCCCTTTGCCGGCTGATCAGGAACTGCTGGCTCCTACATTACTGAGCTGGAAGAAAAGGAACAGAAACCAAC
>CM054148.1:49925978-49935978 GCA_028751875.1 Rapana venosa | reverse complement strand
TTTGGCCTGCACCGAGGGAAGAACATATGTTATGAAGTAGAGAGGCATGCACACACTTCTCTCTGCGTCCTGTTTTCTTTCTCGGATCGGGGTCTGTTACAATTCATGATTTAAAAGCCAGTGAGAATATCATTGTGTGTCAGCTTCTCTCTCTCTGTCTGTATGCGTCTCTCTCTGTCTGTCTGTCTGTCTCTCTCTCTGTCTGTCTGACTGTCTCTCTCTCGTTCAACTCTCCACCTCTCTTTTCCTCTTTCTCTTTGTTTTTTTCTTTACTGTTATTCATTTTTCCTCTTTCTTTGGTTATTTGATTTTGATTTGTTCTTTGTTGTTGGGTTGTGTGATGTTGGTGTGTGTGTATGTGTGTGTGTGTGTGTGTGTGTTGTGTGTGTATGTTTTGTGTGTGCGGTGTGTGTGTGCGTGCGCGCTTGTATGTGTGGTGTGTGTTGCATATCTGAATGCAATGTCGTGTTGTATGTTTAGGGGTGGGTGGGTGGGTGGGTTGTTGTTTATCTTTCTTGAAAAAACAATCCTAATTTTCTCTCTAGTTTTCTGATTAAATAAAAATGTTATATATATTTTTTGGCCGTGTCTTCATTACTCGATCAATCTTATATTCTTTGATACTGCTGCATTATTTTTGTACCTTGAGGGCTGCATGTAGATAAAAGGCTTTTGTTCATGCATATTCCTGTCCCTCAATTAGGTAATTTAAATTTTTCGTGCGTTTGTTCACGTATTTTGTTCTCTGTCTCCCGCTGTCCATATTTCTCTGTCTGTGTGTCTGTCTATCTGTCTGTGTCTTTGTCTGGCTGTCTCTCTGGCTGTCTCTCTGGCTTCAGTGTCCATTGTTTTTCACATTCTTTGTCATTTTCTCTCTCTGCTTTTCTGTCAAGAAGAGGAAAGCTTTGTCCTATGAATTCACTTTCATCATCATCATCATCATCATCATCATCATCATCATCATCACCACCACCACCACCATCATCATCGTCATAATCATCATCATCATCATCATCATCATCATCTTCTAACTTTTCCCTTTGAAGGGGATGTCATCTCATTCTATAATTATACTGCATGGCATTATTCTCCATGACAAAAGTTCTGTTTCTTGTCGATAATGGAGCGGGTTTCTGTTGTGGCGTCCAATGTTACGACTGTTCTGTAATGGTGTTGACCCCGCTAGGGAAGACAGTAGGAAGAAGGGAGGATTGGCTGTGTCTGTCTGTCTGTCTCTTCCTCACTGTGTGCGTGCGTGCGTGCGTGCGTGTGTGTGTGTGTGTGTGTGTGCGCGTGCGTGTGCGCGCGCGTGTGTGTGCTCTCTCTCTCTCTGTGTTTCTGTCTCCTTGTCTATCTCTTTTCAGTCTCTGTCTCTGTCGATGTCTGTCTGTCTCTCTTGTTTTGATAGTATCTAAGCAGGGCAAGGGCCGGATGAAAAAACCCACCCTAGTATGTGAATGCTTATCTGTAACCCTTGAAAAGTAAAAATCATTCATTAATTCTCTCTCTCTCTCTCTCTCTCTCTCTCTCCACCCCTTCCCTCTCTCTCGTTTCAATTGTCCATATCTCTGTTTCTTTGTCTTTTTTTCTCTTTCCATTTTCCTATTAATCGGGTTTTTAATATATATATATATATATACCCAGTATAGTTGAATGCAGTGTCGTGTTGTATGTTCATTTTATACCCCCCCCCCCCCCCCCCTGTAAGACCAATTTATATTTTTCGCCGGTATGTTTGTTGTTGTGGATGAAATAGAATGTTACCACCCCCCCACCCCCGGTCTTCCTTACTTGATCAATCTTCTCCTATTCGATATCAGTGGATTATTAATGCACCCTTGAGGGCTGGGGTTTTGTTTCTCTCCTTTTTTCGTTCCTCAGCCACAGCTCCCAGGTTCACCAATGGTGAGATTTTGCGTTATGTGACCGTTTTTTTTGCCCACCATGAAGGTAGCCGCATTCCGACTTCAGGGATGTAGACTGGGATTGTTCGTGTTCCCGTAACCCACCAAACAGCTAATAAGAATGACGTGATCTTTAACGCGCATATTTTTTAACCTTCTGCATATGTATATACTCGAAGGGAATAGAGGAACTGGCAGGTCTGCGCTTCAAGCTGACATGGGAGATTGTAAAAAAATCCCCACCCTTAATTCAACAGACGCCGCCGCCAAGATTTGAACCCACGACTTCATGGACCCATGGGATTGAAGTGGAAGGGTGTTAACCACTCGGCTATAGCGTGGGTCGAGGTAGTTTACGGTAAAGGTAAAGGAGTCCCATAACCTATAAGGTCGTAGGGGAGCGAGGCGTCAGAGACCTCAACTTCTCTAGGGCCAGCATATTGAGGGCGGCGCCCATCTCCTCTCCCTCGCTGCTTTACCTTCCCTGACTCTAAAGAGGGCAGGTACCCATTTACAGCTGGGTGAACTGGGGGAACTGTACTGAAGCCAAGGCGCGCAAACGGTCACCCATCCAACTGGTAACCACGCTCGACGCTGCTTAACTTGGCTGGGGGAAAGCGAGTGCTCCGACCACTGAGCTATCCCGTCCCCGTGGGTCGAGGGCTGGATGAAAAAGAAAAGTGACATCCCTCAAGTAGATAGTTTTGTCTGATAGTTTTATCTGTTCAGTCGCTCTCTGTCTCCCTCTGTCTAGTTGTGTCTGGTCAGTCGCTCTCTGTCTCCCTCTGTCTAGTTGTGTCTGTTCAGTCGCTCTCTGTCTCCCTCTGTCTAGTTGTGTCTGTTCAGTCGCTCTCTGTCTCCCTCTGTCTAGTTGTGTCTGTTCAGTCGCTCTCTGTCTCCCTCTGTCTAGTTGTGTCTGTTCAGTCGCTCTCTGTCTCCCTCTGTCGTCTAGTTGTGTCTGGTCAGTCGCTCTCTGTCTCCCTCTGTCTAGTTGTGTCTGTTCAGTCGCTCTCTGTCTCCCTCTGTCGTCTAGTTGTGTCTGGTCAGTCGCTCTCTGTCTCCCTCTGTCTAGTTGTGTCTGTTCAGTCGCTCCCTGTCTCCCTCTGTCTAGTTGTGTCTGTTCAGTCGCTCTCTGTCTCCCTCTGTCTAGTTGTGTCTGTTCAGTCGCTCTCTGTCTCCCTCTGTCTAGTTGTGTCTGTTCAGTCGCTCTCTGTCTCCCTCTGTCTAGTTGTGTCTGTTCAGTCGCTCTCTGTCTCCCTCTGTCTAGTTGTGTCTGTTCAGTCGCTCTCTGTCTCCCTCTGTCTAGTTGTGTCTGTTCAGTCGCTCTCTGTCTCCCTCTGTCGTCTAGTTGTGTCTGTTCAGTCGCTCTCTGTCTCCCTCTGTCTAGTTGTGTCTGTTCAGTCGCTCTCTGTCTCCCTCTGTCTAGTTGTGTCTGGTCAGTCGCTCTCTGTCTCCCTCTGTCTAGTTGTGTCTGTTCAGTCGCTCTCTGTCTCCCTCTGTCTAGTTGTGTCTGTTCAGTCGCTCTCTGTCTCCCTATGTCTAGTTGTGTCTGGTCAGTCGCTCTCTGTCTCCCTCTGTCTAGCTGTGTCTGTTCAGTCGCTCTCTGTCTCCCTCTGTCTAGTTGTGTCTGGTCAGTCGCTCTCTGTCTCCCTCTGTCTAGTTGTGTCTGTTCAGTCGCTCTCTGTCTCCCTCTGTCTAGTTGTGTCTGTTCAGTCGCTCTCTGTCTCCCTCTGTCGTCTAGTTGTGTCTGTTCAGTCGCTCTCTGTCTCCCTCTGTCTAGTTGTGTCTGTTCAGTCGCTCTCTGTCTCCCTCTGTCTAGTTGTGTCTGTTCAGTCGCTCTCTGTCTCCCTCTGTCTAGTTGTGTCTGGTCAGTCGCTCTCTGTCTCCCTCTGTCTAGTTGTGTCTGTTCAGTCGCTCTCTGTCTCCCTCTGTCTAGTTGTGTCTGTTCAGTCGCTCTCTGTCTCCCTCTGTCTAGTTGTGTCTGTTCAGTCGCTCTCTGTCTCCCTCTGTCTAGTTGTGTCTGGTCAGTCGCTCTCTGTCTCCCTCTGTCTAGTTGTGTCTGGTCAGTCGCTCTCTGTCTCCCTCTGTCTAGTTGTGTCTGGTCAGTCGCTCTCTGTCTCCCTCTGTCTAGTTGTGTCTGGTCAGTCGCTCTCTGTCTCCCTCTGTCTAGTTGTGTCTGTTCAGTCGCTCTCTGTCTCCCTCTGTCTAGTTGTGTCTGTTCAGTCGCTCTCTGTCTCCCTCTGTCTAGTTGTGTCTGGTCAGTCGCTCTCTGTCTCCCTCTGTCTAGCTGTGTCTGTTCAGTCGCTCTCTGTCTCCCTCTGTCTAGTTGTGTCTGTTCAGTCGCTCTCTGTCTCCCTCTGTCTAGTTGTGTCTGTTCAGTCGCTCTCTGTCTCCCTCTGTCTAGTTGTGTCTGGTCAGTCGCTCTCTGTCTCCCTCTGTCGTCTAGTTGTGTCTGTTCAGTCGCTCTCTGTCTCCCTCTGTCGTCTAGTTGTGTCTGTTCAGTCGCTCTCTGTCTCCCTCTGTCTAGTTGTGTTTGTTCAGTCGCTCTCTGTCTCCCTCTGTCTAGTTGTGTCTGGTCAGTCGCTCTCTGTCTCCCTCTGTCTAGTTGTGTCTGTTCAGTTGCTCTCTGTCTCCCTCTGTCGTCTAGTTGTGTCTGTTCAGTCGCTCTCTGTCTCCCTCTGTCTCTGTGGCCGGCTTTCTGGCTTCAGTCTCTACTCTCTTTGTCATTGTCTCTGTCGCTCTGCCTTTTTTTAAAATCTAGAAATGGCGGATGCGGTAGTCGTGTGGTTAAGACCGTTCGACTTCTATCCCATCACGGGTCCGTGAAGGCGTGGGTTTGAATCGCGGTGGTTGTCTGATGAATTAGGGGGGGGGGGAGGGGGGGGGGGAAGGGATTTTTACCATCTTCCAGATCAGCTTGAAATGCAAACCTACCAGTGCACTAATCCCTTGCGTGTATAATTATATCTATATAAGAAGGAAGGTGGCAGGATGGTCAAGACGTTTGCCTGCCAACAAGTAAACCGTGAGGTTCTGGGTTCGATTCCCAAGGGGTTCGATTCCCAGCCTCGCCCTTTCTTCCCAGTTTGACTAAAAAAATCGAACTGAATGTCAAAGTCCTTCGGATGAGACTATAAACCGAGGCCCCGTGTGCGAAACGCATGCAGAACATCTTGCGCATACGTTAAATCCTGTTCCGCTTTTCGAAAGAGTAGGCCATTGTGTGCCGGTGGGAACAGATGACAACATTTACAAAACCGCATACACACGGGGACTGGAGGTAAAAAAAAAGCACCTGAGTGCTTATTCCATTATCCTCGATGTAAAAAAAAAAAGTCATCTGAGCGCTTTGATTTGTTGCTTTACAAGATTCAGCGCTATATAAATTCCATACATTATTATTATTATTACTATTATTATTATTATTATATGCAGAAGATCAAATATGCACGACAAAGAATCCCGGAATTCATGTCAGCGTTCGTTGGGTTCCAGAAACAAGAACATTCACAGCATACATCCCCGAAATTGGAGGACAACTACCTTCATGGTGGGCAAAACCAGTGGCAGACGCCAAAAGAAATGTTACCGTTGGTGAACCTCGGAGCTCTAGCTGAGGAACCAGAAGAAAAAACACACCCCTGGAAATGAACATTTCGCCCTATTATGTTCTTCTTCCCCCCCCCCCTCCCCCCGCTCCTCCCCCCCCCCATGACATTGGTTTTGAAAGGGATGTTTTGTCATTCTATAATTATAATGTCTGACGTTATTTTTTCCAACAAAGGAGTGGTCATATTTTCTGCTGGTAATGAAGCATTCTGATTTCCCTCCTCCCCTCCCAGATATTACTTTCAATGTTATGATTTCTCACTAATGACTCCCGTCTGATTGGGTAGAAGGGGGGGGGGGGGGGGGGGGGGGGGGGGGGGGGGGGAGAGGGGGACCATTTAAAGCAGAGAGGAATTTCTATGTCTTTCCATAATTATGTATGAGTTAAAAAAAAAGATTGGGTTGTTTTCTATTGGTGTCTCTGTCTATGTGTCTGTTCGTTCGTGTGTCTGTCAATTTGTGTCTGTCACTGTCTGTCTCTAACTTTCTCTATCTCTCTGGATTATAGGGGACAGGATAGCCTGGCGGTTAGAGTGTTGCGCATTGTGCTCGTGATCTGCTGAGACGGGTTCGAATCTCGTTCAAGAAGATTTTTCTTCTGGAGTTAACATCAGTGCCGACTCCCCTCCCCTCAAAAGTTCTTCCGAAGAGACTATAAACCGACGTCACGTGTACGAACGCATGTAGATTATTTTGCGCACACGTTGAAACCCTTTCTGCTTTTTGTAAGAGTAGGCCATTGTATGCCGGTGGGGACGGATGACAAAATTTACAAAACTACATACACACGGGAACTAGATGTAAAAAGCACATGAGTGCTTGTTTCCATTATCCTCGAAATAAAGCAAACTTAAATGAATAAATAAATAGATAGATAATCAATAAAGAATTATGAATTTTTGTTCAAAATGTGTTGTTGTTTTTTGTTTTTTGTTTACTCATGAATCTTGTTTCGAGAATAGTTTTCTTTTACTCCCCCGCATATTCTTCATGTCCTCATCGGTAACGATTATTGGGGCGTTTTGGGTGTGTGTGCTTACATATTATTTGTCTTCAACGTCTTTTGGTTCGACAGTGATTTTACCCTAGGGAAATCTGGCCAAGAAAGAAGAGGGTAGGTGGGTGGGCGAGGCAGAGATTGAATGAAGGATGGCATGGAACACTGATGGAAACAGTGGAAAGTGCTTTTGTTGGTTTATTTTGTTCTTTTACTGAATTGCTCGTATCATCTTTATGTTGACTACTGCTTTCTTGTTTCCTTCTTTCCATGCTTTATCAGCTGTGACGTTTCTGCCCTGTTCCCACGCCAACCATTTCAATCTCGCCACCTCATCCCCACCCAGATTCGTTATATGTCGCATCCTCAGGGTGGGATGTCCACAGAGAGCCCATCAATGTCAGGCTGCCGTAGAGCCACCAGCCAGAGGGGCCCTGCACTGCTGCTGGATCCCTTTAGTAGTGTTCAGTGGTGCCTGTTCCGAGCTAACATACGCAAGACACCACCTACTAAGCCCCCTATCAACAACAGTATTAGCTCAGTCGCGGAGCCAGACTGAGTGAGTTGCCCACTCGAGGTGGCGACCACCACAGCGTCCCTCCAACGACCGTCTCCCGTGAGCTTCCAACCCCAAAAGCTGACACAAACTCACCACAGACACAGAAGTGTATAGGGAAATCGAATCTGAGGTCATCACGAGACCAGAGCAACTGGAGCCACCGAATCAGAGGCAATTTTATTATTGCATGATGGTCAATGACGATGAATATGATGCAATGATGCTGCTATGGAAGTGCTTGTGCTTTAAGACCACGTGACAGGGCTGTACTCTAAGCTTCCTATCATAATAATTATATCCCGGCGTCAATCAGGCCCGAGAGATACAGACACCTGCAGTTTGGGCAACACTTTCAATCTCGCATCCGTGAAGTGGATGAAGCTCGACTGTGTGGTCCCATTCTTCTCACTGAGCCCGCATCACAGTCACTCGGGGTTGAAGCCGGCCGGAGTCCGAAAAATCCATATGACTCTTATGGGAATCGAACTCGCGACCTTCCAGTCCATAACCCAAGGCGCTAACCACTGCGCCATGGCTGCTGGTTCGTCGTTTGTTTTTTGTTTTGTCAGACAGTTTTTTGGGGGTGGGTGGGTGGGGGGTGAGGAGATCATTATGAAAGGAAGCTTTGTTCTTATCCATTTACCTTCATAAATATAGTTGTAATATCTCTCTCTCTCTCTCTCTCTCTCTCTCTCTCTCTCTCTCTCTCTCTCTCTCTCTCTCTCTCTCTCTCTCTCTCTCAAAAGTTATAGAATCTATTCAGAAATCATTTATTACCATAAAAGTCACATAGACCTACTGGATACAGAGAAATAAACTCTTCATAATTCAATACAGCGTACTACCATTCAGTGGTCAGCATGACTGAAATGATGTGCATGGAAGCATCATGTTGCATTCTTCTTCCGTCATTGCACTCTTTTTTCACAACAGGTACACATATATTTAATTGTTTCACCTTGATGATTAACTGTTAAAACTATGTTGCTTAATTTGTCTATACTTAGATACACATTTTGACATCAGTATTTACAGTTATTATATAATATGAAGGAAGGTGGCAGGATGGTTAAGACGTTTGCCTGCTAACAAGTAAACCGTGAGGTTCTGGGTTCGATTCCCAGCCTCGCCCTTTCTTCCCAGTGTGACAAAAAAATCGAACTGAATGTCAAAGTCCTTCGGATGAGACTATAAACCGAGGCCCCGTGTGCGAACGCATGCAGAACATCTTGCGCACACGTTAAATCCTGTTCCGCTTTTCGAAAGAGTAGGCCATTGTGTGCCGGTGGGAACAGATGACAAAATTGACAAAACCGCATACACACGGGGACTGGATGTAAAAACAGCACATGAGTGCTTATTTCATTATCCTCGATATTAAAAAAAAATCATCTGAGCGCTTTGCTTTGTTGCTTTACAAGATTCAGCGCTATATAAATTCCATACATTACTATCATTATTCATTTTCTTTTTTTTTTTTTTCTTCTTCTCTTCTTCTCTTCTCATTAATGAGTGTTTTTTCTTTGGTCGGCATATAAAATGCACTCATCCCGTAAATGAATCTCTTCTATTTTGTTGCAGTACTACCAAGTTCTGTTCTCCCTGGTATTTTCTTATATCTTCCTTTCTCTATCAAATTATAGCAACTATTTCTATGGCTGTCTGTCTATCTATTTGTATAGATATATGTTATGTATATGTATGTGGGCGTGCATACATAAGTGTGTGTGGCGTGTGTTCATGAAAGCATGTGTGTGTACGTGTGTGTGTTTGCATGTTCATGCCTGCGTGAGCATGCCTGTGTGTGCGTGTGGCGCGCACATGCGCGCATGTGTGTATGAATGCGTGTGGGTGTAGGGACAATAGAGTAATGTTATGCATTTTGTATTCTCCTGCGAAAAAGCTGGCCGGGCGTGGGTGTATGTTGATTAATGATGAAGTTGATTATGCCGTGTGTGTGTGTGTGAGGGGGGGGGGGTCTTTTATATCGAGGATAATGGAATAATTTTGGCTGGCCTACCAGCATCATCTATCCACTCTCTTCAACGCATACAAAACTCTGCAGCTCGACTGGTCCTAAGAAAGAAGAAATCTGAACACATCACTCCTCTTCTGCGATCTCTTCACTGGCTGCCTGTCTCACAAAGACTGGAGTATAAGATCAATACCCTCTGTTTCAAATGTCTCCACAAATCTGCACCCTCTTATCTCTGTACACTCCATCCCGTTCCCTTCGTTCAGCCGCAGATACTTTGTGCTTTCGAACACCCAGATACAAACAAACCACTGTTGGCCGTTGCTCTTTCTCTGTTTCTGGCCCATCCACCTGGAATGACCTCCCTCTTTCACTTCACCAAAAGCCTTCACTTGATACCTTCAAATCCAGCCTCAAAACACACTTATTTCCTACCTGAGACTTTTCCCCTCATATCTATCCCTAATTTTCAACAGCATCCTTCACCTCCTAAGTGTGTTCGCGAGTGCGTGTGTGTGTGCGTGTGTGTGCGTGCGTACGTGCGTGCGCGCACATGGATTTGAAATCTGTTGTTCATTATGTTTAAGGAGAGTTGCATGCGTGTAAATGAATTGAGTGCAAGCGCTTCGATTTGTTTGCTTTTTACAAGATCCAGCGCTATATAAATTCCATATATTATCATTTTATTATTGTATTGTCATGTTCCCACCGGCACACAATGGCCTACTCTTCCGAAAAGCGGAACAGGATTTAACGTGTGCGCAAGATGTTCTGCGTGCGTTCGCACACGGGACCTCGGTTTATAGTCTCATCCGGACTTTTGGGGATAGTTGAGTGTGCACTGATGTTAACTCCAGAGGAAAATATATCCCCTTGAACGGGATTCGAACCCGGATCGTCAGATTGCGAGCGCAATGTTCTAGCCACTAGGCTATCACGTCTATGTATGTGTGTGT
>CM054148.1:49915978-49920978 GCA_028751875.1 Rapana venosa | reverse complement strand
TCCCTTCACAAGCTGCTGAACGCCTATCGCAAATCCCTGACCACACTGACATATTTTCCTCGTTCTTTTCTGACGAAGTCCACAACATTTGCACTAGTCTGGATCAGACTCCTTTCCAACCTGCACTTTCTGATCCCCAATTCACTGGCACTCCTCTCCTTTCCTTTCAGCCAACAAGTGAGGAAGAAATCAGGAAAATTTTAAGTGATATGACCATAAAATCATGCGATCTTTATCCTGTGCCTGATTCTCATCTCACACAGTGCCTTCCGCTGCCTATACCAACTAACACGAAAATTGTAAACTCATCTCTTCTTTCAGGAATTTTTCCATCAGCTCTCAAAACTACAATAGTTACACCTCTACTCAAAAAGCAAAACCTCGACCCTTACATTCTGAAGAACTATAGGCCTGTTTCTAACCCACCTTTCATCTCCAAAGTCCCTGAAAAAGTAGTTCTGAAACAACTCAACAGCCATCTTCATTCAAATAGTCTCCTTCCTGCATTTCAGTCTGCCTATCGCGTCAATCACAGCACGGAAACCACCCTAGTCCACACGTTAAACACGCTTCTACACGCGTCTGACTAGGGAAAATCTCCCTTCTCACTCTTCTCGACTTATCTGCAGCATTCGACACTATAGATTACTTAATTCTTCTCTCCCGTCTCCAAAAAAACGTTTGGTATCAAAGGTGTAGCCCTCACCTGGTTTAGTTCATACCTCACTGACCGATTTCATACAGTTGCAATAAAAAAAAGATTCAATCAATACTTGCCAAACTGGAATGCGGAGTCCCGCAAGGATAAGTTCTGGGCCCTGTTCTTTTCACTCTATACACTGCTCCTCTGTCGTATATAATAAACCGACACCAGATCAACCATCATTTTTCTACGCTGATGACTCTCAGATTCTAAATAATGATACTCCTGAAAATCTGCTTTCTCTTGACAAATATGGACTTCTGCCTCCAAGATATTCAAAACTGGATGATACAAACCAAGTTACAGCTAAACGCAGATAAAACTGAAGCCATGATTGTAGGGACCAAACAAACTCTCTTCCATCACAACAGATTCAATAGAATTTGGCAATACCACAGTTCCTCTATCCACCACAGTCAAGTATCTAAGCGTAGTTATCGACAACACACTCTCCATGCAAAAAATTCATCATCCAGACCTGCCAGTCGTGCTACTATCAATTACGGCGTATAAGCGCAATTCGAAAGTGCCTGTCAGCTGATGCAACGTCCAAACTTGTCACATCTCTCTTTCACGTCTGAACTATTGTAATTCTCTTTTGGCTGGTCTGCCAGCATTATCTATCCACTCCCTTCAACGCATACACAACTCTGCAGCTCGACTAGTCCTCAAAAAGAAAAAAAAAATCTGAGGATATTACTACTCTCTTACGATCTCTCCACTGGTTGCCTGTGCCACAGAGAATAAACTATAAGATCAGTACCCTCTGTTATAAATGCCTCCACAATACAGCACCCTCCTACCTCTATGAATGTCTTCACCTGTACACTCCTTCTCGTTCCCTCCGCTCTGCTGCAGATACCCTGTGCCTACGAATATCTAGATTTAACCAATCCACAGTTGGCCGTCGCTCTTTCTCTATTTCTGGTCCATCAATCTAGAATGACCTCCCTTCCCCCCCTTCTCAAGAAGCCTACTTACGACACTTTTAACTCCAGCCTAAAGACATACCTATTTCAAACCTAAGACTTCCCCCTATTGTATCATCTCATAATTATCTGTCCCTACCTTCAATGACCAAAATTCCCATCATCCTGCCGAAGTGTATAACCTGTGTGTGTGTGTGTGTGTGTGTGTGTGTGTGTGTGTGTGTGTTTGAATTTTGTTAAAACTGTTAATTATTGTTGGTTGCATGTGTAGGAGTGGGTCGAATGCAAACGTTTTGATTTGTTTTTTTTTGCGTTTTCAGCAGGGGCTGACAACATTCCAGCTGAGTTGGTTCAAGCTGGAGGGCAAGTCATGATCAGCGCCCTACTAAGAATCTGCAACAAGATCTGGCAGACAGGAAAATGGCCAACACCATGGACACAGTCACTCATCATCACCCTCCCCAAGAAAGGAAATCTACAACAATGCCATAATTACCGCACAATCAGCCTCATATGCCACCCAAGCAAGGTCATGCTGCAGATAATATTGAATAGACTGAAGCCACAAGCAGAGACCATCATTGCTGAGGAACAAGCAGGTTTCAGAGCAGGGCGCAGCACAACAGAACAGATATTCAACCTCAGAATACTATGTGAGCGGTACCTTCAACATCAACAAGACCTTTACCACGTATTTATCGATTTTAAGAAGGCATTTGACAGGGTGTGGCATGCAGCTTTGTGGGCAACCATGAATTTGTACAGCATCAATGCAAACCTGATCAGAGTCATCAAACAGCTGTACAGCGAGGCCACCAGTGCAGTGTACTACAACAACATTGGAGAATGGTTTCGAACAACAGTTGGAGTAAGGCAGGGCTGTCTACCCTCACCCACTCTTTTCAACATCTTCCTTGAGATAATCATGGCTGATGCACTGGAACATCATGAAGGATCAGTCAGCATTGGTGGCAGAACGATCACAAACCTCCGCTTCGCAGATGACATTGATGGAATAGCAGGATCAGAAAAAGAGCTTGCCAGCCTAACAGAACACTTGAATAAGGCCTCCAAAACACACGGCATGGAAATCAGTGCAGAGAAGACCAAACTGATGACTAATAACACCAACGGCATTAGCACTGATATCAGGGTTAATGACCAGAAGCTGGAAACAGTTCAAAGCTTCAAGTACCTGGGAGCCATTGTATCAGACCAGGGATCCAAGCCAGAAGTAGTATGCAGGACTGCACAGACAATAACAGCTTTGTCAAAACTAAACACCATCTGGAGAGATAAAAATATCTCACTTATCTCCAAGATCAGACTAATGCGCTCCCTGTCATATCCATATTTCTGTATGCCTGTGAATCATGGACCCTGACTGCAGATTTGGAGAGAAGAGTACAGGCGGTGGAGATGAGATGCATTCGGAGACTCCTTGGCATCTCCTACAAAGACCACATAAGCAACGAAAGCGTGCATAACAGAATCCAGCAAACCATTGGACCCTATGAGAACCTTCTAACGATCGTGAAAAAGCGTAAACTTAAATGGTATGGGCATGTCACAAGATCCAAAGGACTTGCAAAGACAGTTTTACAAGGCACTGTCCAAGGAGGAAGAAGAAGAGGCAGACCAAGGAAGAGCTGGGAGGATAACATCAGCGAATGGACAGGCCTAGAACTCAACAAAACCCTGAGAAAGGCAGAACAGAGAGAGGAATGGAGGGAACTGGTTGTTGAGTCTTTGAGGGTGCCCCCACGGTCGTCAGACTACGGGACAGATAGATAGATAGATAGATAGTGCTATATAAAGTCCATTTATTATTATCATTATTATTAGTATTTCTCTCCCTCCCTCCCTCTCTCTTTCTGTGTCTCTGTCTGTCTGTCTGTCTCTCTCTCTCATTGTTTTTGTTTTATCAATATCCAGATTGAAATGACTTGACCGGACTTGCTAAATTAATGGTTTCTTTTTTCGTTCCTCGGGTAAAGCTCCGAGCCAGGTTCACTAATGGTGAGATTTTTTCAGAATTATGCCACCGTTTTTGCCTACCATGAAGGGTAACCGCATTCCGACTTCGCCGATGCATGCTGGGTATGTTCGTGTTTCTGTAACTCTGACATGAATCACTGGATATTTACCGTGCGTATTTTATCATCTGCATGTGTATATACACGAAGGGAATCAAGGCACTGGCAGGTCTGCACTTGATGTTGACCTGGGAAATCGTAAAATTCCCAATCCTTAATTCACCAGACGGCGCCAAGATTCGAACCCACGACTTCATGGACCCATGGGATTGAAGTCGAACGGTCTTAACCACTCGGCTTTGGCGACCGTCAAAATGCTGAATGACAGCAGTTGTTTCTGGTTCCTCTGCAGACAAGATGACTAGTAGCAGACGACAATCTTGTGTACGATTGGTGACGGTCACGAATTCACCAGATCTGACTCTAACATTAGGTTGAGACAACAGCCTCCCCCCCCCCTAGGGCTGCCGGGGGGATCTTTTACAATAAATAGTATCCACACCTTCTGGAAATTCTGTGCTAGAAAATTCCTCTCTTTTCTCTCACTCCTTTTGTTTCTCTCTCTCTCTCTCTCTCTCTCTCTCTCTCTCTCTCTCTCTCTCTCTCTCTCTCTCTCTCTCTCTCCTCTCTCCTCTCTTCTCTCCTCTCTCTCTCTCTCTCTCTCTCTCTCTCTCTCTCTCTCTCTCTCGTTTGCTTATTTTCTTCCTACCCAGCATAATTATTCTTCTGCATTTTCTCACGGAAATCTGAAAGTTTTCCTATAAACTTCTTGATGAGCTGCCCTGAAGTCAGAATGTGTCGGCTGAGGCCAGCAGGCAGACCTCCTGCAGAGTGACAAGCACAGGAGACCAGGCACCACACATCCCACTCAATAATGAGGAAATGCAGAAGAAGAAGAAGAAGAAGAAGAAGAAGAAGAGGAAGAAGAAGAAGAAGAGAAGAAGAGAAGAAGAAGAAGAAGAAGAAGAAGAAGAAGAAGGAAGAGGAGGAGGAGGAGGAGGAGGAGGAGGAGGAGGAGGAGGAGGAGGAGGAGGAGGAGGAGCAGCAGCAGCAGCAGCAGCAGCAGCAGCAGCAGCAGCAGCAGCAGAGCAGTAGCAGCAGAAGCAGAAGAAGAAGAAGAAGAAAAAGAAGAAGGAGAGGAGGAGGAGGAGAAGAGGAGGAGGGGAAGGAGGAGGAAGGGAAGAGGAAGAGGAGGAGGAGGAGAGGAGCAGAGGAGGAGCAGCAGCAGCACAGCAGCAGCAGCAGCAGCAGCAGCAGCAGCAGCAGCAGCAGCAGCAGAAAAAAGAAGAAGAAGAAGAAGAAGAAGAAGAAGAAAAGAAGAAGAAGAAGAAG
>CM054148.1:49885978-49903478 GCA_028751875.1 Rapana venosa | reverse complement strand
ATCCACTGATCTGGTTTTTGAGACTGAATTTCCAAATTTCGCGCTTTTAAAATCTGACAATAGGGTAACATATATTTTAGATAAACGTGGTGAACAAGGCCACACAGCCCCTGAAACACCCCCGTGTCACACAGCGTTCTCAATCAATCACGTCTGCCATCAAAGGAAGCGCCAGAATCACATATGAAGCCCAGCAGTTGTAAATCAGCAATTATTGTGTTCTCTTTGACCGTAAACAGAAGTTTGCCACACACACAACACTTTGAGGTGGTTTCTGATTGTATGCCCTCCGTGTGTTGCTTTCTGTTGTGTGACCATACACAACACTTTGCAGTTGCACTTGTAGGATATGACCCTGGTACTGGGAACATAGGAAAAAAGATTAGTATAGACATACTGCAAGGAACAGTGCAGGGAAAGAGAAGGCGAGGCAGGCCGAAGAAGAAATAGGCAGGCAACATCACTGAATGGACTGGGAAGAGCTTCTCCACGACCCAGGTACTTGCCCACAACCGCCACAAATGGAGCCAACTGGTGCAACGTTCGTCACCGCAGTGCCCCTACGACCCCAGAGGGGGTTACGGGAGCAGATGAGATGAGATGAGATAGACATAGAAGCATCATGCCAAACCTACTTCCGCTGAGGGAGACATACATTTCTGTGAAAATGTCACACACACACACACTGACATAAAATATACCTCCATATAATTATATATCTATATCACACACACATTCACACACGCACACACACACACACACACGTATATATATATATTTTTATATATATATATATATATATATATATATATAAATAAATATATATATATATATAACACAAAAAAGAGTATGCTAACATCTGAATAGCACACCAAACTATGGTGCACTTAAGCAAACCTCACGGACCGGGCAAAGTCTGGGAAAGTGACAAAAGTTACAGAAGACTGATCCTTTACGGGGACAGCAGTTTCCCGGCTGACCGGACTGATCGGATAAAACAGAGCGGAAAAGAAGCAGCCCACCTCTGCTGACTCAGGGAGATAGCAGGGAAAATGGGACTGCAAGGGAGGCAGGCACTGCGCAAAGCTGCCCGTCAGCATCAGACCATCAGTCATCATGTCTTCTGCACTGCAGTGACGGCCACTGTAGGCTGTCATCATGTCTTCTTGACTGCAGTGACGGCCACTGTAAGGTGTTATCATGTCTTCTTGACTGCAGTGACGGCCACTGTAAGCTGTCATCATGTCTTCTACACTGCAGTGATGGCCACTGTAAAGTTGTCATCTTGTCTTCTGCAGTGACGGCCACTGTAAGCTGTCATCATGTCTTCTATAGTGATGGCCACTGTAAGCAGTCATCATGTTTTCTGCACTTCAGTGATGGCCACTGTAAGCTGTCATCATGTCTTCTGCACTGCAGTGATGGCCACTGTAAAGCTGTCATCATGTCTTCTGCACTGCAGTGATGGCCACTGTAGGCTGTCATCATGTCTTCTTGACTGCAGTGACGGCCACTGTAAGCTGTCATCATGTCTTCTTGACTGCAGTGACGGCCACTGTAAGCTGTCATCATGTCTTCTACAGTGATGGCCACTGTAAGCAGTCATCATGTTTTCTGCACTTCAGTGATGGCCACTGTAAGCTGTCATCATGTCTTCTGCACTGCAGTGATGGCCACTGTAAGCTGTCATCATGTCTTCTGCATTGCAGTGATGGCCACTGTAAGCTGTCAACATGTCTTCTGCACTGCAATGATGGCCTCTGTAAGCTGTCATCATGTCTTCTGCACTGCAGTGACGGCCACTGCAAAGCTGTCATCATGTCTTCCGCACTGCAATGATGGCCCCTGTAAGCTGTCATCATGTCTTCTGCACTGCAGTGACGGCCACTGTAAGCTGTCATCATATCTTCTGCAGTGATGGCCCCTGTAAGCTGTCATCATGTCTTCTGCACTGCAGTGACGACCACTGTAAGCTGTCATCATGTCTTCTTGACTGCAGGGACGGCCACTGTAAACTGTCATCGTATCTTATGCACTGCAGGGACGGCCACTGTAAACTGTCATCATGTCTTCTTGACTGCAGGGACGGCCACTGTAAGCTGTTATCATGTCTTCTGCACTGCAGTGATGGCCTCTGTAAGCTGTCTTCATGCCTTTTTGACTGCAGTGACGGCCACTGTAAAGTTTTCATCATGTCTTCTCTACTGCTGCAGTGATGGCCACTGTAAGCTGGCCGTCACATCTTTTTCCTGAAGATATCTGTATCTAAGACACATCTGGCCCACAGCGTTGTTTGTCAAAGACAGTGTACGATCTCCAGACATCAGATCTTAGAAGACGTGAACAGAATGGAAATCGAAAGTTGTAAACACTTTGAAAGAAGCTAAACACTTTCCCCAGTTTTTTTTTATCTATTTATTATTTCTTTTATTTATTCTTTTATATCGAGGATAATGGAATATGCACTCTTGTGCTTTTTTACATCCAGTCCCCGTGTGTATGCGGTTTTGTAAATGTTGTCATGTTTCCACCGGCACACAATGGCCTACTCTTCCGAAAAGCGGAACAGGGTTTAACGTGTGCTCAAAATGTTCTGCATGCGTTCGCACACGGGGCCTCGGTTTATAGTCTCATCCGAAGGACTTTGACATTCAGTTCGATTTTTTGGTCAAACTGGGAAGAAAGGACGAGGCTGGGAATCGAACCCACAACCTCACGGTTTACTTGTTGGCAGGCGAACAACTTAACTATCCTGCCACCTTCTTTCCATTTCAACATGCGAAGAATGCGAAGAATGCGAAGAATGCGAAGAAGAAGAAGAAGAAGAAGAAGAAGAAGAAGAAGAACAACAACAACAACAACAACAAGAACAAGAAGAAAAGAAGAACAAGAAGAAGAACAAGAACAAGAACAAGAAGAATGCATGGAAAAAGAAGAAGAAGAAGAAGAAGAAGAAGAAGAAGAAGAAGAAGAAGAAGAAGAAGAAGAAGAAGAAGAAGAAGAAGAGAACAACAACAACAACAACAATAACAACAAGAGCAAGAAGAAGAACAAGAAGAAGAAGGAGGATGTATTGGCTTAACAGAAACGACAGATGTTTAGCGGGGGACAGATGGGGTATAGCGCAAGGAGATAATTGAGTTCGTGCTGGTTTTCAATGTCCTGCATTGTAGAAAGAGGGAGAGGGGACAGGGTGTGTGCATGCTTGCGTTAGTGTGCGTGTTTTATTTTATTTTATTTTAATTTATTTTATACTACTTTAAGTCACGATATTTCTCTACGTGTGTGTGCGTGTGTGTGTGCATGCATGCGTGCATGCATGCGTGCTTGTGTGTATGTGTGTTTATGCGTGTGTGCGTGAATGTGTTTGTGCGTGCGTGCGTGCGTGCGCGTGTGTGTGTGTGTGTGTGTGTGTGTGTGTGTGTGTGTGTGTGTGTGTGTGTGTGTGTGTGTGTGTGTGTGTGTGTGTGTGTGTGTGTGTGTGTGTGTTGTAAGTGTGTGGGTGCTTGCTGATTGGAAGGAGCATGATTATTTACAAAATATTAAAACGAATTCAGAGAGCGAGAGAGACTGAGAGAGAGAGAGAGAGAGAGAGAGAGAGAGAGAGAGAGAGAGAGAGAGAGAGAGAGAGAGAGAGAGACAGACAGACAGACAGACAGACAGACAGGCAGGCAGACAGACAGACAGACAGACAGATAGATAGATACAAAGATAGACTCACTGACGTAACATAGAGATACAAAATCCTTTCGAGTTATGGGAGAAATAATTGGCCCTTTGGACAAAGCCAGAATCGAACAGTTCATTGATTCCAGACAGAGAGTAACACTTTGAACAGGGGGGTCTGCCTGTGTGTGTGTGTGTGTGTGTGTGTGTGTGTGTGTGTGTGTGTGTGTGTGTATGTGTGTGTGTTGTGTGCGTGTGTGTGTGTATGTATGTAGGTGTGCGTCTGCGTCTGTGGTGTGTGTCTGTGTGTAATATAGTCATATCTGTAATTTTGTTAGATCTGATGTATGTAGCGGGCTTATTTTCCATAAAAGCAATGTTCAAGTTTAGCAGACATAGACACAGACCCTCCATCCTCCACAAACCTATATGCACACACACACAAACACACTCACACACATATATATACACACACACACTCACACACACGCACCACCACCCCACCACCCTCACACACACATACACCCCCACTAACACAAACCAATTCAAGATGCAGTCATACACATCACACCCCAAAGTCACACAATATATAACGACCCAGACATGTTACCGCGTACATACCATCTCCATATCAACGATACCTCGTCCATACTGCCGAAAAGCCCCCTTGTGTGCCGAGGTTCAACTCGCCAGACAAGAGAGACCACAGTTGCAAGAACCTAATTTGCGGCCAACAAAGGAAAAAAAAAAGCTGCCAGACCAGATGACTTTTTCTTGCCATCTTCCAGTCCAGTGGGGCTGAGAACCAAAGTCCTTCTAACTGCCAGATCAAGGCCGGGAAATGGGACAGGACTGGAGGGCTATACACTTGCGTGAGTAAACCTTCTGATCAATACGGCCACAGCCTACCAACCCGCCAGTGCAAATCCATGGGAAAGAAAAGTGCAAAATTCGCAAAAGAAAAAAATATGGCAAAAGTGCATGGATCGTGGGAGTGAAGGTGTCTGGATTGGCATGGATTGTGGGAGTGAAGGTGTCTGGATTGTGGGAGTGAAGGTGTCTGGATTGTGGGAGTGAAGGTGTCTGGATTGTGGGAGTGAAGGTGGCTGGATTGTGGGAGTGAAGGTGGCTGGATTGTGGGAGTGAAGGTGGCTGGATTGGCTTGAATTGTGGGAGTGAAGGTGTCTAGATTGGCATGGATTGTGGGAGTGAAGGTGTCTGGATTGGCATGGATTGTGGGAGTGAAGGTGTCTGGATTGGCATAGATTGTGGGAGTGAAGGTGGCTGGACTGGTATAGATCGTCTTCTTCTTCTTCTTTGCGTTGCCTGGGTTATGTTGTGAGGCCAGATCTTCTGAGGAATTCAGCAGTTGCCTGCAGGTCATCCACCGTGCCGTACAGTTTCTGCTCCAGAGGAGTGGGCTCAGGCCACACTTCCAGCCTTAGCGTCTGGAGAGTCCTGCAGTCTTGTAGGATGTGGGCTGTATCATGTTCTTCTTCTCTACCGGGGCACATAGCAGATGGTGCAATTTTCAATTTTCTGTGGAGGTGTTTATTCAGCCTGTTGTGCCCTGTGCGTAGTCTAAAAATGACCACCTGTGCTTGTCGTGAAAGCTGGTGATAAGGGTCTGGTTTGAGTGGTGATCTGAAGAGAGATTTGATGATGGTTTTCATCTACATTAGGTTGACAAGATTGTTCTCTTGCTCCTCTCTTGCCCCTATAGATCGTATAGATCGTGGGAGTGAAAGCGTCTGGAATAACATAGATCGTGGGAGTGAAGGTGGCTGGAATGGCACGGATTGTGGGAGTGGAGGTGTCTGGATTGGCATAGATCGTGGGAGTGAAGGTGGCTGGCATGGCACGGATTGTAAAGTAAAGGTGGCTGAAATGGCACAGATTATTGGAGTGAAGGGGGCTGGAATGGCATGAATTGTGAAGTTACAACAGCAGTAATAACATGGATTATGAAGTGAAGATAGCTGGAATGACGTAGATTGTGAACAGTGAAGACAGCTGGAATGACGCGGATTCTTAAAAGTAAAGACAGCTGGAATGACGTGGATTCTGAAAAGTGAAGACAGCTGGAAGAACGTGGACTATGAAAAGTGAAGACAGCTGGAATGACGTGGGCTATGAAAGTGAAGACAGCTGGAATGACAGGGATTCTGAAAAGTGAACGACAAGGATTCTGAAAAGTGAAGACATCTGGAATGACAGGGATTCTGAAAAGTGAAGACAGCTGGAATGAAAGGGATTATGAAAAGTGAAGACATCTGGAATGACAGGGATTCTGAAAAGTGAGGACAGCTGGAATGACATGGACTATGACAAGTGAAGACAGCTGGAATGACGTGGACTATGACAAGTGAAGGCAGCTGGAATGACGTGGACTATGACAAGCGAAGACAGCTGGAATGACGTGGACTATGACAAGTGAAGACAGCTGGAATGACGTGGACTATGACAAGTGAAGACAGCTGGAATGACGTGGACTATGACAAGTGAAGACAGCTGGAATGACGTGGACTATGACAAGTGAAGACAGCTGGAATGACGTGGACCATGACAAGCGAAGACAGCTGGAATGACGTGGACTATGAAAAGTGAAGACAGCTGGAATGACGTGGACTATGAAAAGTGAGGACAGCTGGAATGACGTGGACTATGACAATTGAGGACAGCTGGAATGACGTGGACTATGACAAGTGAAGGCAGCTGGAATGACGTGGACTATGACAAGTGAAGACAGCTGGAATGACGTGGACTATGACAAGTGAAGACAGCTGGAATGACGTGGACTATGACAAGTGAGGACAGCTGGAATGACGTGGACTATGAAAAGTGAAGATAGTTAGAATGATATGCATTATGAAGTGAAGACAGCTAGAATAACGTGGATTATGAAAAGTGAAGACAGCTGGAGTGACGTGGACTATGAAAAGTGAAGACAGCTGGAATGACATGGACTATGAAAAGTGAAGGCAGCTGGAATGACGTGGACTATGACAAGCGAAGACAGCTGGAATGACGTGGACTATTGCAAGTGAAGACAGCTGGAATGACGTGGACTATGACAAGTGAAGACAGCTGGAATGACGTGGACTATGACAAGTGAAGACAGCTGGAATGACGTGGACTATGACAAGTGAAGACAGCTGGAATGACGTGGACTATGACAAGTGAAGACAGCTGGAATGACGTGGACTATGACAAGTGAAGACAGCTGGGGACTATGACAAGTGAAGACAGCTGGAATGACGTGGACTATGACAAGTGAAGACAGCTGGAATGACGTGGACTATGACAAGTGAAGACAGCTGGGGACTATGACAAGTGAAGACAGCTGGAATGACGTGGACTATGACAAGTGAAGACAGCTGGAATGACGTGGACTATGACAAGTGAAGACAGCTGGAATGACGTGGACTATGACAAGTGAAGACAGCTGGAATGACGTGGACTATGACAAGTGAAGACAGCTGGGGACTATGACAAGTGAAGACAGCTGGAATGACGTGGACTATGACAAGTGAAGACAGCTGGAATGACGTGGACTATGACAAGTGAAGACAGCTGGAATGACATGGACTATGAAAAGTGAAGACATCTGAAATGACGTGGACTATGAAAAGTGAAGATAGAATGATATGCATTATGAAGTGAAGACAGCTAGAATAACGTGGATTATGAAAAGTGAAGACAGCTAGAATAACGTGGACTATGAAAAGTGAAGGCAGCTGGAATGACATGGACTATGAAAAGTGAAGACAGCTAGAATAACGTGGACTATGAAAAGTGAAGACAGCTGGAATGACGTGGACTATGAAAAGTGAAGATAGAATGATATGCATTATGAAGTGAAGACAGCTAGAATAACGTGGATTATGAAAAGTGAAGACAGCTGAAACGACATGGACTATGAAAAGTGAAGGCAGCTGGAATGACATGGACTATGACAAGTGAAGACAGCTGGAATGACGTGGAATATGAAAAGTGAAGGCAGCTGGAATGACATGGACTATGAAAAGTGAAGATAGTTAGAATGATATGCATTATGAAGTGAAGACAGCTAGAATAACGTGCATTATGAAGTGAAGACAGCTAGAATAACGTGCATTATGAAGTGAAGACAGCTAGAATAACGTGGATTATGAAAAGTGAAGACAGCTGGAATGACGTGGACTATGAAAAGTGAAGACAGCTGGAATGACGTGGACTATGAAAAGTGAGGACAGCTGGAATGACGTGGACTATGAAAAGTGAAGACAGCTGGAATAACGTGGACTATGAAAAGTGAAGACAGCTGGAATAACGTGGACTATGAAAAGTGAAGACAGCTGGAATGACGTGGACTATGACAAGTGAAGACAGCTGGGGACTATGACAAGTGAAGACAGCTGGAATGACGTGGACTATGACAAGTGAAGACAGCTGGAATGACGTGGACTATGACAAGTGAAGACAGCTGGGGACTATGACAAGTGAAGACAGCTGGAATGACGTGGACTATGACAAGTGAAGACAGCTGGAATGACGTGGACTATGACAAGTGAAGACAGCTGGAATGACATGGACTATGAAAAGTGAAGACAACTTGCATAACGTGGATTCTGAAAAGTGAAGATAGGTAGAATGATATGCATTATGAAGTGAAGACAGCTAGAATAACGTGGACTATGAAAAGTGAAGACAGCTGGAATGACATGGACTATGAAAAGTGAAGACAGCTGGAATGACGTGGACTATGAAAAGTGAAGATAGAATGATATGCATTATGAAGTGAAGACAGCTAGAATAACGTGCATTATGAAAAGTGAGGACAGCTGGAATGACATGGACTATGAAAAGTGAAGACAGCTGGAATGACGTGGACTATGAAAAGTGAAGACAACTTGTATAACGCGGATTCTGAAAAGTGAAGATAGGTAGAATGATATGCATTATGAAGTGAAGACAGCTAGAATAGCGTGGATTATGAAAAGTGAAGACAGCTGGAGTGACGTGGACTATGAAAAGTGAAGACAACTTGCATAACGTGGATTCTGAAAAGTGAAGACAGCTGGAATGACATGCATTATGAAGTGAAGACAGCTGGGATGACGTGGATTCTGAAAAGCGAAGACAGCTGGAATGACGGCTGAAGGGGTGAGGCCAGAAGGCTGTGTGATGGAGGAATGCTGCTGTTGCTTTGCTGTTTTCTAAGCAGTTCACCAGTGTACCTTACTGCCTGCTTGTGAGCCCTGTGAAAGGAAGGACGAGGTACCCTGATGACGAATTCAGGGAAAGCCGCTTCCCTCTCCCCTTCCTTGAGCCACTATAGCTGGCTTTTATGTTACGAGAGTGGTGTCCGAGACCCTTTTTTTGCTTTTACCAACAAGAGAAACCACTTCAGACGAGACTTAAGATTATGATTTCTCTTTGGAGTATTTTTGTGTGTGTGCTGAAAGTAGCCTATTATGCTAACACCGCCCCCCCCCCCCCCCCCAGGCAGTCATTAATTTTGCCCTCCTATTGCGTCTTCCGTACAAGTTGTCTAAAGTAAGTAGTGCATCATTATCTTCTGATTCACAGCTTCAGAGTTTCTTCTTCTTCTTCTTCGTCGAACGCTCAGACAGTAACTAAAAGTAAAGGTAAAGGAGTCCCATAACCTATAAGGTCGTAGGGGAGCGAGGCGTCTGAGACCTCACTTCTCTAGGGCCAGCATATTGAGGGCGGCGCCCATCTCCTCTCCCTCGCTGCTTCACCTTCCCTGACCCTAAAGAGGGCAGGTACCCATTGACAGCTGGGTGAACTGGGGGAACTGTACTGAAGCCAAGGCGCGGTAATGGTCACCCATCCAACTGGTAACCACGCTCGACGCTGCTTAACTTGGCTGGGGGAAAGCGAGTGCTCCGACCACTGAGCTATCCCGTCCCCTAGACAGTAACTATTGTCTGTTATTTGAGCGAAAATGCGTTCCGCTGCCGCTTTGCGCCTGACAAGTCAGGCCCAGCGCATCTGACTTCGGTGTGTGTGATAATTGTTCTTTTTAAGTCTTTCTGGGGGAAAAAAAAGGCTAGAGGAATGGACCAAGAAGGTCAAGACTAGACAAGAGGGAGATGATAAGAAGAAAAGGAACACAGCAGAAACAAAGAGCGCTTTTTTATATTGTGATGGGCGGGTGCTGATGTTCGGATACTCTGTTCTATTTTCCCCCTCGTGATATTATGTTTTTATGTCTACTGCTTTTAAGTATGGGCTTGTAACCCGCTTGAATTTCTCTGTCTCTGGGATAATGAAGTGTTTGAACTGAATTAAATTGAAAGGGAAGGGTAGAAAAGAGGAAATTTCTGGCACAGACACTCAAGAAGGTGGGGGTGCTATTTCTACTGACAGACCTCCTGACCTCCCTCTTTCACTTCACCAAAAGCCATCACTTGATGCCTTCAAATCCAGCCTCAAAACACACTTACTTCCTACCTGAGACTTTTCCCCACATATATGTCCCTAATTTTCAGCAGCATCTTTCACCTCCTAAGTGTGTTCGCGAGTGTGTGTGTGTGTGTGTGTGTGTGTGTGTGTGTGTGTGTGTGTGTGTGTGTGTGTGTGTGTGTGCGTGTGCGTGCGTGCGTGCGTACGTGCGCGCGCATGGATTTGAAATCTGTGGTTCATTATGTTTAAGGAGAGTTGCATGCATGTAAATGATTTGAGTGCAAGCGCTTCGATTTGTTTGTTTTTTTACAAGATTCAGCGCTATATAAATTCCACATATTAGTTTTATTATTATTATCATTATTATTATTATTATTATTATTATAATTATCCCCGCGGGGGGCACTGGCAGAGCTGCGCTTACGCCTTCTTTTCATGTCACACCAAACGTAGAGGGATAACAACACTTTGTCCACTGGTCACGGGATGGAAACAACATTTTATTTTAATCTATTTTGTTTTGCTTTTATTTCATACCCCTTTAAGTCACGGCAGATTTCTCTGCGTGAAACTCGGGCTGCTCTCCCCAGGGACAGCGCGTCGCCACAAGAGCAGCGCCACACATAATTTTTTTTCCTTTTTCCTGTCTGGAACTGTATTTTTTTTTGGTTTCCTTATCAGAGTGGCTTTTTTCTACATATTTTTGCCAGGGACAATTGTTTTGTTGCCCTGGGTTCTTTTACATGCGCTTAATCATTAATGTGAGACACACGGGACCTCGGTTTATCGTCTCATCCGAAAGACTAGCATCCAGACCACCACTCATGGTGTAATGGATTATGGGAGGGGGTGGGGAAGGTAAGTTCCGGGCCCAAAAGGGGTTCGTACCACCATACACTTGCAACCCGGACTTTTGGCTTTCTAGGCAGGCGCGTTACCTCTAGGCCACGATCCACCTTTGTCAACTGTTCACCAGTACAAGGTAGCACCGTCAACGCCGTGGTCTTAGCATCTCATAAAACCTATACAGCTAATATCTATCTCACTATTGATTACAATCCGGCTAATGTCTGGGAGAAATACGATGATGTGCGTGCGCGCGTGCGTGCGAGCGTGTGTTGTGTTGTGTGTGTGTGTGTGTGTGTGTGTGTGTGTGTGTGTGTGTGTGTGTGTGTGTGTGTGTGTGTGTGTGTGTGTGTGTGTGTGTACTTGTTCGTGCCTTGCTTTGTACGTGATAATGATGCTGGAAGAGAGCGAGAGCGAGAGGGAGGGAGGAGAGGAGGAGAGATGAGAGAGAGAGAGAGAGAGTGAGAGAGATGGAGAGAGAGAGAGAGTGAGAGAGAAGAGAGGAGTGAGAGAGAGAGAGAGACAGACAGACAGACAGACAGACAGACAGAGACAGAGAAATAGAGAGAGAGAGAGAGAGAGAGAGATGAGAGAGTGAGAGAGATGAGAGGAGAGAGAGAGAGAGAGACAGAGAGACAGAGAGACAGAGAGACAGACAGACAGAAAGAAAAAGAGGAAAGAGAGAGAGAGAGAGGAGAGATGAGAGAGAGGAGAGAGAGGGAGGTGAGAGAGAGAGAGGATCGAGAGAGAGGATGAGATGAGAGAGAGAGAGAGAGAGAATGTGCCAACATTGATTGTCGATGTATTTAAACACCAACTGGACTTAATGTACTTTTACTTGTATCGCGACCCACTCTTTCTATTTCCATATCCATGTCTTGCGAACTTCATAGTGTAACTAACAAACGGCTCACGTTGTGAATATTTTCACACTCCGACATCCATTCTGCAAAGTTTCGGCATTGTTTAAATTTCATGTACCCCAAGGGTGGGAGGTGGGGTGGAAGGATGGGTGGGGGCTGGGGGGGGGGGCGCGGAGTGGATGGGTGGGGTTAGGGGGGTGGATGGTGGTAGGGGAGGGTGGATGGGTGCTGTTGAAATAAACCTTGAAATCTGGAATCATGGCCTTTCCCTTGGCCTTTCAATCAGGAATTGCAAGCAGTAGCACTGTGCGGCGGCAGCTGCCCTGGGAAGCAATCTAATCAGAAACCTTTTCAGGCCCGTGGTGTTTTCGAGCGCAGGATTTCATCCTCTTTCCTTAGGCTTCCTAGTTAATTTAGGTTTGGGGGATATTTTTGTTACCTTGCAGATCTGTCTTCATATTCAGTGGGTGGGTGGGGGTGGGGGAGGTTCCTCTCTGTCTTCCCAATGATCATAGTTGTTTTTTGTTTTAAATTGCGGGGGCCGGTTCTTTTAAAAAAATAATTTGTAATTATTGTTTTGGAGTAGATTGCTTGTTCTGCAAAATGTCGGTATTTACTTTCCACTGTCATTGACTTAAAGATCCTCATTCTTCTTCTTCTTATTATTATTATTACTGTTATGTTATTATTATTATCATCATTATTATTTTCTATTTTCTGGTATGTTTAAATTTCATGTACCCCAAGGGTGGGGGTGGAGGGATGGGTAGGTGCCGGGGCGGGTGGTGGATAGGGGATGGGTGGGGTAGGGGGGTGGATGGTGGTAGGGGGTGGGTGGGTGCTGTTGAAATGAATCTTGAAATCTTGAATCGTGGCCTCCTTGGCCTTTCAATCAGGAATTCCAAGCAGTAACTCAATACATATTGTTCCATGATTTTTTTAAAAAGTTTTAAAAAATGTAAATATTTTCAGTGTGTGCTAAAGACGTCTCATTGTCCTTTAAACTCGGCACCTGTGTTTTTTTTCCTATGTCCTCAGAGAGACGTAGGCACTATACAGAAGAACGGAGTGGGGACCTAACCGCTCATCTGCTTCATCTTCTGCTGTGCAGGGAACAGTACAAGGAGGGAGACGAAAGAGACAGACGGAAAAAAACCCATAGGAAGATTAACATCAGAGAGTGGACTGGCCTTCAGTCCAAAGACTGGCTACCTGAAAACCACCAGGAGTGGAGGAGGAAGCTGGACTACGAGATAGGGTGACGACGAAGGTGAAGGAAACAACATGGATAGGTGTTTTCATGGACGCACAAGATGTCCCGCATGCGCTTGCACATAGAACTGCAGTTTATATTACAGTCTCATCGGAAGGACTTTCAAGGGAGCTCAGTTAGCTTGATATAAGCTCCGGAGGGAAAAAAAAAAAGTCTTCGAACAAATACCTCAGCAGCGATTTTTCTCTCTCTGTGTCTGTCTTCTGTCTCTCTTCTCTCTGTCTCTCTCTCTCTCTCTCTTCTCTCTCTCTCTCTCTCTCTCTCTCTCTCTCTCTCTCTTTCTTTCTCTCTCTCACCACCCCCCTCACCGCGACCACCCCTCCCACCTCTCTTCATTGATAGATGACAAATTGGACACTGACCACACGACTATGCCCACCCCTACCCCACCCCCCATCCGACCCAACCTCTCCTCTCCCAATACAATAATGGTGTACGTATTGATCCCGGACAGCGCAGGAAGAAAGCCAGCGTGTGATTTCAAATTACTGGGTGAAAATGACTCCCTGTCCGGGATCGATTGTCTTCTCACTTCAACCATCATTGTCCGCCATCCTAGTACTACTACACTAGCCTGGACCTCACTCACAATGACGGTTAGCACAGAGAAGAGAGAGGGAGAGAGAGGGAGAGAGAGAGGAGAGAGAGGGGGAGAGAGAGAGGGGAGGGGAGAGAGAGAGAGAGAAGGAGAGAGGAGAGGGGGAGAGAGGGAGAGAGGGAGGGAGAGAGAGGGAGAGAGAGAGGGAGGGAGAGAGGGGGAGAGGAGAGGGAGAGGAGGGAGAGAGAGGAGAAGAGGAGAGAAGGGAAGAGAGAGAGAGGGGGAGAGAGGAGGGAGAGAGAGGAGAGAGAGAGGAGGGAGAGAAGAGAGGAGAAGGAGAGAGAGAGAGGAGAGAAGAGAGAGAGAGGAGAGAGGAGAGGAGGGAGAGAGGGAGAGAAGAGAGAAGAGAGAGAGAGAGAGAGGAGGGGAGAGGGAGAGGGGAGGAGAGAGGGAGAGGAAGAGAGAGGAGAGAGAGAAGAGAGAGAGAGAGAGAGGAGAGGAGAGAGAGAGAGAGAGAGGAGAGAGAAGAGAGAGAGAGAGAGGAGAGAGGGAGAGAGAGAGGGGAAAAGAGAGGAGGGAAGAGAGAGAGGGAGAGAGGAAAGGGAGAGAGAGAGGAAAGATGAGAGGGAGGGAGAGAGAGAGAAGAGAGAGAGAGAGAGGGAGAGAGAAAGGGAAAGAGAGAGAGAGGGAGAGAGAGGGAAGAGAGAGAGAGGAGAGAGAGGGAAGAGGAGAGAGAGAGAGAGAGAGAGAGAGAGAGAAAAGAGGAGGAGGGAGGACGGAGAAAGGAGAGAGAGAAGAGAGAGGGGAGAGAGAGAGTGATGAAACAGGGTGAAGAGAGGGAAGGGGGGAGGGAAAGAGGAGAGGATAGGGAATGAGGGAGGGAGAAGAGAGGAGAGGAGTAAAAGTGGAGAGCAGAGAGCTGGAGGAAGAGAGAGAGAGAGGAGATGATGAGAGAGAGGTGGAGGAAGAGTAAGTGTCGAGATAAATGGATGAATGGAGAGAGAGAGAGATGAGAGACAACACCAGAGAGGACTGGCGCCTCCTTAAAGTGCAACAGCATACTACAGAAATCTAAGAACCGCGAGGCGTGGAGGAAGCTGGTTGCAAAATCTTCAGTGGTGTACCATCTGTTTACTAGACTACGGGACACTGGGGTGACGGGCTAATCTGGCTGGTTAGAACGTTGCACATTGCGCTCGTGATCTGCTGACCCGGTTTCGAACCCGTTTCAAGAGGATTTTTCGCCTGGAGTTAACATCAGTGCCGACTCCACTCTCCCCAAAAGTCCTTCGGATGAGACTATAAACTGAGGTCTCGTGTGCGAAAGCACGCATAACATCTTGCTCACAAGATAAAATCCGTTCCGCTTTTTGGAAGAGTAGGCCAATGTCTGCCGGTGGGAACAGGTGACAAAATTTACAAAACTGCATACACACGGGGACTAGATGTGAAGAAAAAGCACATGAGTGCTTATTCCATTATCCTCGAAATAAAATAATGAATGAATGAATGCATGTATGAATGAATGAATGAATGAATGCATGCATGAATGAATGAATGAAGGAAAGAAGGTGAAGCAAAACTATTACCTGTGTGTGTGTGTGTGTGTGTGTGTGTGTGTGTGTGAGTGTGTGTGTGTGTATGTGTATGTGTGTGTGTGTGTGTGTGTGTGAGTGTGTGTGAGTGTGTGTGTGTGTGTGTGTGTGTGTGTGTGTGTGTGTGTGTGTGTGTGTGTGAAGGGTGTTGCCTAATGGTTACGCGACAAAACTTGTGATGTGGATAACACGAGGCGGGTTCACGTCTCTGTCGATCTGACGGCCTGGGATCCAGCCAGGATTTGAGCTGCCATCGACATACCCATTCAAGGGGATTTTTCCCGAGGAGTTAACATCAGGCCTGCTGACTACTCTTTTATGTCGAGGATAATGGAATAAGCACTTATGTGCTTTTTTACATCCAGTCCCCGTCTGTATGCGGTTATGTAAGTTTTGTCATCACACAATGGCCTACTCTTACGAAAAGCGGAACAGGATTTAACGTGTGCGCAAGATGTTCTGCGTGCGTTCGCACACGGGGCCTCGGTTTATAGTCTTATCCGAAGGACTTTTGCGGAGAGTGGAGTCTGTACTGATGTTAACTCCAGGGGAAAATATCCCCTTGAACGAGATTCGAACCCGGGTCGTCAGATTGCGAGCGCAATGTTCTAACCACTAGCCTATCCCGTCCCCCATATAACAGAAGGTCCCGTATACGAGCAACAAGCAGAACATTTTGCGCACACGGCTTTAGGAAGAGGTCATTTGTGCCGGTAAGAACGTATGACCATGATTTAAAAAAAACAAACCCGCATGCAGACTGGAATTGTGTTGAGATACATCCCCGAAGTCGGAATGCAGCTACCTTCATGGTTGGCAAAAATTGTTGCATACGCAAAACCCCCCAAATCTCACCATAGATGAACCGAGGAACTCTAGCCGAGGAACGAAAAAAAAATCGAATTGACCCCACTCTCTTGGAAGTCTTTTTGTTGGGAGTATAAACCACAGTTCCATGTGGAAGCGCATGCACAACGTCTTCGTGTATATTAGAACCCTATCCATACTGCACTTAGCAGAAGATCTCCCCCATGGGGGGATGTCAGTAGAAATAGCATCCCCACCTTCTGGACATTCTGTGCTAGGAGTTAGTTCCCTTTTTAAAATTTTATTTTTTATGAATCCCCCTCTTTGTTTCTGCCTTGTTCCTTTTCTACCCGTCACCTCCTCCTTTTTGTCTGTTTTCTGCCTTCTTGGTGGTCCATTCTCCTGCCTTTTTTCCAGAAAGACCTAAACGATAACCATTCTCTTTCTCTCACGCCAAAGTCGGATATACTGGGCCTGACTTGTCAGGCGCTTAACAGTAGCGTGACGCATTTTTGCTCATATGACAGAACAATAGTTGCTGTTCGAGGGAAGAAGAATTTAGCAGAAGATAAGCCAGCCAGGACCGATTACATGGATGACACCAGCATACCCAGCATGCATTCTACTTTCATGAGAGTTTTGGGCTTCGCCAGAACTAGATCCAGTCACCCACAACTTGACAAAATAAGATGATGTGCACCAATGACTTCCTCAAAGAGGTCACTTTTCAAAAGTCATTTTTTATCTGGATATTGATTGAAGAAGAACAATGAGAGAGAGAGAGAGAGAGAGAGAGAGAGAGAGAGAGAGAGAGAGAGACAGACAGACAGACAGACAGACAGACAGACAGACAGACAAACATACTGAAATACAGACAGAGAGTCAAACTCACGCAGCCATCTTTAATTT
Source organism: Rapana venosa (assembly GCA_028751875.1). Classification (NCBI taxonomy): domain Eukaryota; kingdom Metazoa; phylum Mollusca; class Gastropoda; order Neogastropoda; family Muricidae; genus Rapana; species Rapana venosa. The sequence goes on along the minus strand of CM054148.1, from coordinate 49,886,570 downwards.
GAAAAATTTAAGTCAAAATAAATCAATCGAAGTTAAGTTCAGAATAATCTAAGTCAGGTCAAGTAAAGTTTTTTAAAATTTTATTTTATAAAATCTGGATATTGATAGAAGTAGAACGATGACAGAGAGAGAGAGAGAGAGAGAAGAGAGAGAGAGAGAGAGAGAGAGAGAGAGAGAGAGAGAGAGAGAGAGAGAGACAGAGACAGACAGGAAGACAGACTCATGCAGCCATCTTTAATTTGAACAATTTAAGTAAAAAGAAATCAATGAAAGTTAAGTTCAGAATAATGTAAGTTAAATCAAGTCTAGTCGTTTTGATCTGGATATTGATAGAAGTAGAAAACTGACAGAGAGAGAGAGACAGACAGACAGACAGACAGACAGAGAAAGAGACAGAGAGAGAGAGAGAGAGATACTCATGCGGCCATCTTTAATTTTCAAAATTCAAGTAAAAATAATTGATCGAAGTCAAGTCCAGAACAATTCCAAGTCAAGTTAAGTCATTTTAATCTGGATATTGATAGAACAAGAACAATGAGAGAGAGAGAGAGAGAGAGAGAGAGAGAGAGAGAGAGAGAGAGAGAGAGAGAGA
>CM054148.1:49855978-49880978 GCA_028751875.1 Rapana venosa | reverse complement strand
ATCAAGTCATCCTGAGGTTGTGCACCGTCTCATTTTATATTTGTGTAAAGCTTTCAGAATAAGAGAGATATTGTTATCGTAAGTCATATTTTTGTAGCTGACTTTTTGTTATACAGTAACATTTTGTCGTTACTATTGCTTTTACCCCCACCAAAATACTAAGCAGTTCGGCAACCCCCTTCATGTATGGGCCAATGGCCTTTTTGTGAATAAATTATTCGAGTTCGAGTTCTTTGTCTCTCTCTCTCTTTCTGTTTGCCTCTCTCTCCCTCTCTCTCTTTCAGTCTGTCTGTCTGTCTGCCTGTCTCTGTGTCCCTGCCCCAGCCTCTTTCGGATCAGACCTTAAACCGAGGCCCCGTGTGCGAACGCACGTAGAACATCTTGCGCACACGTTAAAACCCGTTCCGCTTTACGGAAGAGTAGGCCATTGTGTGCCGGTGGGAACGGATGACAACATTTACAAAACTGCACACACATGGGGACTGGATGAAAAAAAAGCACACTAGTGCTTATTCCATTATCCTCGAAATAAAAGAATGAAATAAAATAAGATAAATAAAACATGTCTGCCTATGTCTGTCCATCCTGTCTGTTTGCCTGTTTATTTGTCTGCCTCTCTCTCTCCCTCCCTCCCTCTCTCCATCCCTCCCTCCCCCTCTGTCTGTCTGTCTGCCTCTCTCTCTTCCTCTCTCCCTCGCTCCCTCTTTTCCTCTCTCCTCCCCCCTCTCTGTCTGTCTGCCTCTCTCTCTCCCCTCTCTCTCCCTCCCTTCCTCTCTCCCTCCCTCCCTCTCTCCTTCCCTCCCTCCCCCCTCTATGTCTGTGTTCAAAATGGTTGCTTTCACACCAATGACCTTCATCATCAAGTTATCTTTTTCTGTGTTCTCCCCCTTTTGCCCTACTAGCCCTACCACAGAGGGGGTCAGCCCTACAAACAAGCTTGAATCAGTTGGCCTCCAGTATCTTCCACCTCTCTAAATCATCTGCAATTCTGTGTGTGCGTTTATCGGTTTCTCTATCTGCCTGAAAAGTCTCTCACCAGACAAGAAATTCATCCACTGATCTTAAAAGCTATTTTTCTTTCCATCCATCCATCCTTCCTGTTGTTCTTTTTCTCCCCCTTTCATTTGTTCCAAACACTCGCCCCCTCCCCATTTTCTTTCTTTTTCATCTTTAAGGTTACAGCGTAGAGAATGTTTCTTTTTCTCTCTCTCTGTCTTTCTCTCTGTCTGTCTGTTTCTTTCTCTCTCTGTCTCTGTCTCTGTCTCTGTCTCTCTCTCTCTCTCTGTGCACACCTTCACGGTAGCATCATAAGCATACAGGTATCAACAAAATTTCAATATTGTTTCAGAGAACAGTTGCACAGAACTTTGTGGCTATGAGGAAGGAATCGTTCTGCTTCTAAGTTTTGAATTATTCCAAAACGTACACAGCAATTTTGAAAACTATCTTTATCTCTATCTTTCGTTCTGTTATATCTCTAACTGTATCAACTTTATGGAAAAAAGTATTTAAAAAACACAACACGCACACCCCACCCCAGCCAATTACTTTAAGTTTATTGGAAAAGCCCAAATGCGTTGAAATTTAACTCTCTTTTTTAAGCATGCAAAACTAAACGTCAGCTTACTTATTTACTTCATTTTCTCATGAGGATAATCAAAAGCATTTTGATTTTGCTCAACACAATGACGGCTTAAAAATGCCCGTCTTTACGGTTGCGTTCGTGTCCCTGAAGTGTTCGTTACCTGTCAATTAATACATTCAGCGTATTGCTCTCTTCACAGCTTCAATGAGTGGTGTTTAATTGTTCTCAAAAGTCAGACCATGTGACATGTTTTTGAGGGAGTTACATGCATTATGTAACGTTCACGCACCTCTAATGGAGTTTTGAAATAAACTTTGCCTTACCCTGATTTGCCTTGCCATACCTTGCCCCGCCCTACCTTGCCCTGCCTTCCCTTGCATTTCCTTGCCCTGCCCTGCCTTGCACTGCCCTGCCCTGCCTTGCACTGCCTTGCACTGCCCTGCCCTGCCTTGCACTGCCTTGCCCTGCCTTGCACTGCCCTGCCCTGCCTTGCACTGCCCTGCCTTGCACTGCCTTGCCCTGCCTTGCCCTGCCCTGCCTTGCACTGCCCTGCCTTGCACTGCCCTGCCTTGCCCTGCCTTGCACTGCCCTGCCTTGCCCTGCCCTGCCCTGCCTTGCCCTGCCCTGCCTTGCACTGCCCTGCCTTGCCTTTCCTTACCCTGCCTTGCTCTGCCCTGCCCTGCCTTACCCTGCCTTCCTTGCCTTGTCTTTCCTTACCCTGCCTTGCACTGCCCTGTCTTGCCTTGCCTTGCCCTGCCTTCCTTGCCTTGTCTTTCCTTACCCTGCCTTGCTCTGCCCTGCCCTGCCCTGCCCTGCCTTGCACTGCCCTGCCTAGCCTTGCCCTGCCCTGCCCTGCCTTGCACTGCCCTGTCTTGCCTTGCCTTGCCCTGCCCTGCCCTGCCTTGCACTGCCCTGCCTTGCCCTGCCCTGCCCTGCCTTGCTCCGCCCTGCCCTGCCTTGCCCTGCCCTGCCCTGCCTTGCTCCGCCCTGCCCTGCCTTGCCCTGCCCTGCCCTGCCTTGCACTGCCCTGCCTTGCCCTGCCCTGCCCTGCCTTGCACTGCCCTGTCTTGCCTTGCCTTGCCTTCCTTGCCTTGTCTTTCCTTACCCTGCCTTGCTCTGCCCTGCCTTGCGTTGCCCTGCCCTGCCTTTCCTTGCCTAAATAATAAGTGTACCTTAAATCCTGGCGGGTAACAACAATAATATGGCGGTAAACATATTATACAAACGAGACAATGGTTGGGATACACAAGCAAAGCATGACCCAAGTCTTCAATATATTGATTGTCACTCCCTTGACAGTTGGTCTTTCATTTGCCGGTTAGGGGGTGGGTCACGTTCTTCAGAGGCAGTCTATTGTATCTCCGTAAACTCACAACACGACATAGGTTGTCGCCTATATCCAACTGACAAACACAGCTAGCTCTTTGTATCATGTCTGGGAAGTAAAGGGCAGTACCCAGAATGTGATGAAAGAGCACTACGCCTAGTGTATCTTTTTAGTCGTTGTCTGAATTGCACACAAGAAGCAAAACGCCGTCTTCAGTTTCTTGCATTTCCCATTTACCTATCTAAAGCCGTGTGCACACAGTTAGTGATTGTCGTGCTAAAGTAAGCCTAACGACATATGTCAGGTAAATCACGCATTTGTAGCATTTGGTAGCACTGTGTAGGGTATCTGCTATCAGACATGGACAACCAACCAGACCATACACAGCTGTCGGTTTTCCCCACTTTCAGCCACTCTCAGCTGCTATCCATTCCAGCCCAGCCCAGCTGGGGCCAGCTGGTGCTGATGATAGCAGGAACTGACCGTACTTAGACTTGGTAAACTGCACCACTGTCCAGCAGCATTACTTTTAACATCCCTTCTGGAACTAACATCACCTTGCAGGATTTGCTGTGTGCTCTTTCCACAGCTCCATACCTCTCTGATCCCTAGGACAGGACTGGTTTTACTTAGGTGTCCAATTTAGAGTTAGAGAGCATTTTTGAATCTGGGGTAAAATCTTCCGCATTTCAGGTTAATAATCAAAGCAACCTGCCACACACAAACACACGCGCGCGCGCGCGCCACACACACACACACACACACACACACACACACACACACACACACACACACACACACACACACACACACACACACACACAGGTTCATCTCGAAAAAACATACCCTTATCATCTTAAAATAAATACTGATGGATCCCTTCTTGAAAATAAGAAAGCAGGGGCAGCATTCATAATTCCAGCTCTAAAGATTGAAAGGTCCTGTTATATTGGCAAAAATCATTCCATCTTTACAGCTGAACTTAGCGCTATTTTGATGGCTTTGTACTTCCTTGCTCTATTTTCCTAATACTGTTTTGCAGATTGTTGTCTGTTGACTCTAAATCTGTATTACAGTCTCTTGGTAACTCTGAATCAAATGCTAGGCAGGATCTTAAAAATGAAATTAATAATTTGGTACACTTCCTAATTCTGAGAGGTTCAAATGTTACTTTCTGCTGGGTTCCATCTTACTGTGTTATTTATTTTAACGAGAAAGTTGATAAAGCAGCTAAAAAAAAGCAGCAAATCACTCTAGTTGTTCAAGTGTCTTACAGGTTCCTGTTTCTCTTCATGAGGGTTATACTTTGCTTCAGAATGTTTGCTGGAAACTTGTGAAAAAGAAACAGGAAGAGGCTGGCTATCCACAGCGCAATTGTTCACTTCTGGATATTAAGAATAATTATTCTTTGTGCTCAGTATGGCTTTCAGAAATCTTGTACTCAACAAATGTTTCTCTGATTCACAGACTGAAATTAAATGCCTTTCCAGGAAATTTTGGGAAAAAAATACAATGTATATGCTGTGAAAAACTTTCAAATATTCATGTTTTGTACCAATTTAAGGGCTTAAAAAATTTCTACCTGCCTTTCAAGATAAATCTCTGACCGAGGTTCTAACCAATCCAAATTTATTATGCGAGATAGCACCGTCGCTGATACTGTCTCCAATAATTTCTTTTTTGTAAAGTACGACCGTGAGACTGTAACAGTTTTACTTTCCGATTGACTTGCAATTGTACAGGTTCCGCTTTTAGCATGGTGTTCAATTCTGTATTTTTGTTGTATTTGCGTTTCTTTGCCATGTTTTTGCAACATATTGTTTGTATTGTTTGGAATCAGAATTTAGACATACACAAACATCTTTGAATACCAACACTTATCTCTTTGCTCTAAAGTCCTCACTTCACCATTCCCCCCACCCCCATCTTTCGTCTAATATCACTTAAAGTGAACATACGTAAAATCGAATATAGACACACACATGCAAGGAAACTAAGAAGGAAATAATACAAAAAAGAAAATCTAAAACTACAGCATTAGAAAGAAAAGGGGGAAAAAAGAAAAGAAACACACAAAAACTCAACAACAAAAAAGGACAAAACTGAAACAAGCAAACACCCCCCCTCCCTGCACACAAACCCATCCTCACACACCCACCCGCCCACTCTCCCTCCCACCCACCCACGCCAACCCACACACCCACCCTTCCACCCACCTTCCCACCACCCATCCACACACCCACCTTCCTACTACCCACCCACATACACCCCCCCCCCACCACACACACACACATACAAATACACCACACACACACACACACAATGTACCATTGAAAATAAAAGTTTGACTTTGACTTTGACACACACACGTTGAAACACGAAAACAAAGAAGACTCACCCTGTTTTCGTCCATTGGGCAGGAGAGAGAGAGAGAGAGAGAGAGAGAGAGAGGAGAGAGAGAGGAGAGAGAGAGAGAGAGAGAGAGAGAGAGAGAGAGAGAGAGAGAGAGAGAGAGAGAGAGAGAGAGAGAGAGAGAGAGAGAGAGAGAGAGAGAGAGAGAGAGAGTGACTGGGGGTCTTGAAATAGGATATCTGAAGCACACGCAAAAAGCTCGTTACTCCGCCGTTTGAAACCTCTCCTTCACTCTTCTGGTCTGTCCTTCCCACTGTCCTTCTGTCTCTTTGGTTTTGTCTTCAACACTCTTTTCTTTTCTTTTTTCTTTGTTCTATCTATCTGTTTTGCTTGTCTGTGTACGGGCATTTCTGTCTGTCTGTCTGTCTCTTTCCCTGTGTGTGTGTGTGTGTGTGTGTGTGTGTGTGTGTGTGGGGTGTGTGTGTTTGTGTGTGTGTATGTGTGTTTCTGTCTCTCTGTCTCTATCTTGTTTCTTTTCCATTATTACTATGTATATTTAAAACAAGCACTCTCTCTCTCTCTCTCTCTCTCTCTCTCTCTCTCTCTCTCGCTCTCGCTCTCTGTAAAAGGATTGCAAAGGCCGATGGATGTTAAATTATTTCAGAGTTCAGAGTCAGCGATCAGAGTTCTCTCTCTGTCTCTGTCTGTCTGTCTGTCTCTCTCTCTCTCCCTGTCTCTGTCTGTCTGTCTGTCTCTCTCTCCATTTAAGTATTTCAGAGTTGGGAGACATATTATTTTCAGAGTTCTCTTTCTCTCTCTTCCCTTTCTCTAGATTTCGGAATCATATTAATTTCAGAGTTTGCTCTCTCTCTCTCTCTTCCTATCCCCCCTCTCTCCCACCCCTCTATTCTCCCTCCCCTCTCTCCCTCCCTCTCTCTCTCCTCCACTCTCTCCTCCACTCTCCCTCCCCCTCTACTCTCCCCCCCTCTCTCTTCTCTCTCTCTTCTCCTTCCCCCTCTACTCTCCCTCCCCTCTCTCTTCTTTCTCTCTCTTCTTCCTCCCCTCTACTCTCCCTCCCCTCTCTCTTCTCTCTCTCTCTTCTCCCTCCCCCTCTACTCTCCCTCCCTCTCTCTCCCTTCCCCTCTCTCTCCTTCCACTGTCTCTCTCTCTCTCTCTCTCTCTCTCTCTCTCTCTCTCCCAGTCTCCCTCCCCTCTACTCTCCCTCCCCTCTCTCTTCTCTCTCTCTCTCTTCTCCCTCCCTCTATTCTCCCTCCCCTCTCTCTTCCTCCCCCTCTCTCTCCTTCCACTCTCTCTCCCCCCTCTCTCTTCTCTCTCTTTCTTCTCCCTCCCCCTCTACTCTCCCTCCCCTCTCTCTCCCCTCCCCCTCTCTCTCCCTCCCCTCTATTCTCCCTCCCCTCTCCCTCCCTCCTCCTCTCTCTCCCTCCCCCCTCTCTCTTCCTCCTCTCTTCTCCTCTCTCTCTCTCTCTCTCTCTCTCTCTCCCTCCATCTCTCTCTCCCATCCCTGTAAGTAGTCCATTGGGTTGGAGGAAGCCAGGTGAAGTGTGGGTAATGTGGGAGACGGGTGGCGTGGCTAACGAGCCAGCCATTGAGGGGAACTGTTCCCTGGGAGTTAACATCGATTCCCCCTCCCTTCCCCCCCCCCCCCCCCCCCCCCCCGACCCACCTTCCCGTCCCCCACCCGATCCCCCTAGCAAGTCTTTCGGATGAAATTATAAACCAAGCTCTCATTGTGAACACACACAGACACAGACACACAGACACACAGACACAACACACACACACACACACACGCGCGCGCGCATGCGCAGGACATTTTGACATCAAGTTTAAAAGAACACACAACCAGACTACAAAAAAATCAACTTTCTATTGTTTAGAAAGGTGTGTGTGTGTGTGTGTGTGTGTGTGTGTGTGTGTGTGTGTTGTGTGTGTTGTTGTGTGTGTGTGTGTGGTGTGTGTGTGTGTGTGTGTGTGTGTGTGTGTGGGTGTTGTTTGTGTGTGTGTTGTGGTGTTGTTTCTGTGTGTGTATGTGTGTTCTGTGTGTGTTCTGTGTGTGTGCTTGTGTGTTGTGTTTGTGTGTTGTGTGTGTGTGTGTGTTCTGTGTGTGTGTGTGTGTGTGTGTGGTGTTGTTTGTGTGTATGTGTGTGTGTTGTTTTGTGTGTGGTGTGTTTGTGTGTGCGTGTGTTTGTGTGTGTGTGTGTGTGTGTGTGGTGTGTGTGTGTGTGTGTGTGGTGTGTGTGTGTTGTGGGTGGGTGTTGTGGGTGTGTGTGTTGTGTTAGTGTTGTTTCTGTGTGTAGTGTGTGTGTGTGTTGTGTGTGTGTCGTGTGTGCTGTGTTTTTTGTGTGTGTGTTGTGTGTGAAGTTATGCTATATCTTCACGAGCAAGATCCCAGACCATCAGATCCCGAAAGCACACAGGTGCTGGAGGAAGAGGTAGAAGAAGCAGTAAGATCCTTGAAAGGAGGCAAGTCACCAGGGATTGACAACATCCCGGCTGAGCTCATCAAGAACGGAGGCCCAGAGATGATCAAGGCATTAACAATCATCTGCCAACGCATCTGGACCAGCAAAGAGTGGCCTGAACAGTGGACCCAATCCATCATAGTTCCACTTCCAAAGAAGGGAGACCTGAAGAAGTGCCAAAATTACAGAACAATCAGTCTGATAAGCCATCCAAGCAAAGTTATGCTACGCATTGCTTGAACAGACTGAAACCACAAGCAGAAGAAATCCTATCAGAAGAACAGGCAGGATTCAGACCAGGTCGAAGCACTGTCGAGCAGATCTTCAACATCAGAATGCTCATAGAGAAGCATCTCCAACATCAACTACAGCTCTACAACAACTTCATTGACTTCAAGAAGCCTTCGACCGAGTGTGGCAAGAAGCTCTGTGGCAAGTCATGAGAGGACTATAACTTCGACGAGGACCTGATTCAAGTCATCCAGGCGCTGTATGACAGCTCCCACAGTGCAGTCCTCATGGGTGGAGAAATCGGGGAGTTCTTCCGGACTTCAGTTGGAGTTCGACAAGGCTGCCCGCTATCCCCGTTCTTTTCAACGTGTTCTGGAGAACATCATGCAGGAGGCCCTCCTTGACTTCAAGACCACAATCACAATAGGAGGAAGGCCAGTCTGCAATCTTCGATTCGCAGACGATATTGATCTCATGGGCCGCAGTGAAGAAGAACTCCAGGATCTCACCACCAGACTGGAAACATCAGCCAATGCCCACGGTATGGAGATCAGCACGGAAAAGAGCAAGATCCTAGTGAACAGTACTACACCAACCACTCCCACCAGCATCAAGATGAGTGGAGAGACACTAGAGGAGGTAGAAACTTTCAAGTACCTTGGAGCAGTCATCACCAAAAAAGGTACGAGCACACAAGAGGTGAAGATCAGACTTGCTGTGGCACTCTCCTCCATGACTAAGCTGGCGAAAGTGTGGAGAAACCATAACATCAGAACCCACACTAAGGTCAGACTCTACAAGGCACTCGTCACATCCATTGCCTTGTACAGCTGTGAAGCATGGACACTTACTGCCGATCTAGAACGTCGAATTCAAGCCTTTGAGATGAAGTGCCTCAGGCGGATCCTGAACATCACCTACAGAGACCGTAAAACCAATGACTACGTCTGGCAGCAGATCGAGGCACTGGCTGGCAAACAAGAACCATTGCTAGATACAGTCAAACGGAGGAAACTGAAATGGTTTTGGCCACACAACAAGGCAAACAGCCTGTCAAAGACAGTCCTGCAGGGAATGGGAGCGGAGCAAGGAGGCAGGGACGACCACGCAAAAGCTGGATATCCAACATCAAGGAGTGGACCGGCCTCACTGTACCAAACCTCCTGAAAGCAGCCCAGGACAGAACCATTTGGCGGTCCACTTGCAGCGTCCGTGCGGGTACCCCAACGGTCGTCCCGACCAAGGGATGAGTGAGTGAGTGAGTGAGTTGTGTGTGAGTGTGTTTGTGTGTGTGTGTGTTGTGTGTGTGTTCTGTGTGTGTGTGTGTTCTGTGTGTGTGTTTTGTGTGTGCTCTGTGTGTGTGTTCTGTGTGTGTTGTGTTTTGTGTGTTGTGTGGTTGTGTGTGTGTGTTGTGTGTGTGTGTGTGTGTGTGTGTGTGTGTTCTGTGTGTGTGGTGTGTTCTGTGCGTGTGATGTTGTGTGTTGTTTCTGTGTGTGGTGTGTTGTGTGTGTGTGTTGTGTGTGTGTGTGTGTGTGTGTGTGTGTGTTGTGTGTGTGTGTGTGTTGTGTGTGTGTGTGCTGTGTTGTTGTGTGTGTGTGGTGTGTGTGTGTGTTTGTGTGTGTTTGTGTGTGTGTTTTGTTTGTGTGTTTGTTGTTTGTGGGTGTGTGTTTGTGTGTGTTATATGTTCTCTGTGTGTGTTGTGTGTGTGTTTATGTGTGTGTGTTTGTGTGTGTGTGTTTGTGTGTGTGTGTTTGTGTTGTGTTTGTGTTGTGTGTGTGTTTGTTTGTGTGTTATGTGTGTGTTGTGTTGTGTTTGTGTGTTGTGTGTGTAACTAACTGCCTACCTAACTAACTAGCTAGCTAGCTAACTAGTTACCAACCTACCTACCTACCTACCTACTTACCCACCTACTAACGAACTTGCCAATTAAATGCGTGCGTCACATGTCATGAATGCGTTAGCACACAGTCGGTACCCCGTTTATAGTCCTGATCTCAACGATTTTCTATCAATGGAGTTAAAACACAGGCTAAGTGCAGAGGGAGGGGGACGGAAGCCCCCAGAATCCCACCAGAAGCTGAGAAAATGAGGATCGTGATTTCAGCTGGACAGTGGCCACTTGTCAGAAAGTGGAAAATGCCGTTTGTGCAGTGAAGCTCAGAGATGATTTTCTAGGTTATAGCTTAAAAAAACAACACAACACCCTACAAAATAGCTCAGGTTTGATGAAAGCTGATGCCACTGGTTTTGCCAGCATATCTACTTTGTCTGTCTGTAAAACTTTTTTTTTCTCTTTCATTGTGCGTATCTGATTTCTGTGAACTGTGCGCATGATTTCATACCTTTTTTTTTTCTTTCCGTGAGGGCTTGATGTATAAAAAGCAACAACACCCAAACAAACAAACATTGTTTGCTGACACTGTTACACTCTTGAAATTCGTTCGTTCTTTTTTTATCATCATTATCATTATCATTATTATCGACGTTGACATCGTCGTCTGCATCATCATCATCGTCATTGACATCGTCGCCATCATCATCGTCATCATCATCATATCATCATCGTCATCGACCATCACTACCACCATCATCACCATGCCCACCCATCATATCATCATCAGTTCGACGTGATCATCGTCGTATCATCATACCATGTCCGTCATCATTCATCATCATCATCATACCCATCACCATCATCATCACCCATCTCATCCTCCTCCTCATCATCATCGTGGTCGACGTCTGCACCATAATTTCACACAGCTTCAAGTCACAACGTGTCTGTGCTTCAGAGAAGAACAAAAACAGAAAGAAGGACAAAAACAAAAACAAAGAGAGAAAAAAACCAAATGAATGAGACACACAGACAAGCAAAACAACCAAAAGATGGCATCACTAACACACAAAAAGTGGAATGTCAAGAGGTCAGCTTTCTTCACACAGAAAACCATCCGTCTCAGATGCTTGGAAAGAAGACCCCTTCATCTTGAATCCCTTCAACGCCGCGAAATGTTATTAGTTATTTAAAACCAGTTCACTGTCATCACATGAAAAATAACGTTTACAGTTATTTGAAACCACTGTAATCAAGTGAAAACAATAGCTCCGATCATTTATTACCCAAACGGCAAACACGACTTCTTTACAACACTCCTCCTTCCTTCACCTTCTCCTTCCCGTGGACCGTGGGGGCACCACTGAAGAGTTTTGAAACCAACTTCCTCCACTTCCTGCTCACAACAAAGACAATCAGACAAAACAAAGACAAAACGCACTTATTTCCTACCTGATGTCTTCACCTCATGTCTTCTCCTACTTTTCAACAGCCACCTTCATCTCCACCACCCTACCTAAATATGTTGTGTGTGTGCGTGCGTGTGCGTGTGTGTGTGCGTGCGTGCGTGCGTGTGTGTGTGCTTGCGTGCATGCGCGCGCGCGCGCGCATGTTTTTGTGAGTATGCGCATGCGTGTGTATAAGCATAAATTTGATATGTGTTAATTCTAATATTTTTGTGGAAGGTTGCATGCGTGTAAAAGATTTGAATGCAAGCGCTTCGATTTGTTTGCTTTACAAGATTCAGCGCTATATAAATACAATACATTATTATCATTATTATTATTACTATTATAATAAGTAAAGATAGAACAAGCTCAACAGGCTGCAATTATTATCTGTGTAACGCCGACTGGAAAGGAAAGTGTTGGACAATGCGCTGTTCAAGAAATCAATCACGCTGTGTGAAAACAAGGGCACACAACACAATCAGAGCTTCATTACTCCCCGAACAGCCTCCATCCAACACGGCTGTTAATTCGCTTTGAAGTCAAAGGGCTGGGTTTTTTTTTAAGCTGTAGGCCTAAGTGCTTTTTTTCAGGGAAGGGAACGTGCAATTTTCGCAGTACATATCAAATATATCAGGAACATAATTATCGTTTGACTTTTGCTGTTGACAAAGCTGATTTCTGGCGATGCCAACTTGAGATATGAAATTGAGAAAACACACACACACACACACACACACACACACACACACACACACACACACACACACACACACACACACACACACACAGAGTTGATTATGGGCTTTTGATGTTTGTATTGTATAGGGGTTTTACTTGTTTGAATAATTGTTTCTTTATTATTGTTTTTCTGTTTGATTGAATGGTTTTTTTCCTTCCCCTTTGATACACCCCCACCCCATCCCCCATCCTTTCCAATGCTTTCTGTTATTATCGTTATGTTGTTGTCTCATGGTGATGGGGATTATTTGTTATACTGTTGTCTCATGGTGATGGATGATTGTTGTTATTATTGTATCTCTATAATAGTTATCATTATCATTGTCTTATTTGACTTATTTTGCTTGCTTGATAGTTATTGTGTGAATATATTATATTCAAAAAGCGCTACTTGAAGAGTATGAGCGCATATGAGCACACGTTTGCGTAGGTGGAGGAGGAGAGGAGGGATGTCATTGCAGGCAATATTGTCAGTAATGACGCAATGAATGCCTAGTATTTTCTAACGTTTTGTTCCTGTACCTTTTTATTATCTAAGTATGAACGTGAAAGAATGGATGATATAGAAGGTGAAGTAATTTGTCTTGACGTTTTATGATTTATTTTTTAATTCTTAAAACATTCTTTATCTAAGTGTGTGTGGTATGTGTGTGTGTGTGTGTGTGTGTGTGTGTGTGTGTGTGTACGCGTGCGCGCACGCGCGCAGGTGTGTATGAGTATGTGTGTGCGTGTGTATGTATATGTGTGTAATTTGTATTTTCCAATGTATTATTTTATCGATTTTTCTCCTTTTACGGGTTTAATTTATTGGTAAAGGTTGCAACAATGCAGTATTTCAGTATAATCATTAAGAAATTTGTTCTTATATAGATGGCTTGATGAAAACAAGCAAATGCACTGCTTATTCAATATACCATCTGGAAAAAAAATTGACTTGACTTGACTTGACTTGACTTGACCTACACACACACAACACACACACACACACACACACACACACACACACACACACACACACACACACACACACACACCTCGCCCATGATACAACTGACTGAATTTGAGAAAATAAGGTTCCGGTGCATTTACTCAATTCAACAGGAATACATTCACTCTGTTTTGTTGTTGTTGTTAATCTACTTTCATTTTTTTTCTTTCAAGATAATGGAATAAACACTCATGTTTGTTTGTTGTTGTTTTTTATACATCAAGTCTCCGTGCACACGCGGCTTTATCAGTTTTGTCATCCGTTCCCAGCGGCACACAATGGCCTACTCTTCCCAAAAGCGGAACGGGGTTTAACGTGTGCGCGAGATGTTCTGCGTGCGTTCTCACACGTGACCTCGGTTTATAGTTTCTTCCCAAGGACTTTTGGTGGAAGTGGAGTCAGCACTAATGTTAACTCAAGGGAGAAAAAAAAATCCCCTTGAATGGGGTTTAAACCCGGGTCAACAGGGTCGCCAGTGCAATGCACAAGGTTCTAACCACCAGGCTATCCCGTCCCCGCCAGCTGTCTAAAGCAACCAAGCCTGTGAGTGCAGAGTACATGACAACACTGGCTTTATTTCCACAAAATGAGGTGACAACGTGATAGAAGGATTGCACTTTGTGTCTTAGAAACTTTGTATCCTTCGTTGATTTCATTTTGCTTGCCTTAATGACTGCACTGAGTGAAAAAAAAAGAGTTTTAAATGTTAAGTGTGCCAGTTTTAAAACAACAACAACAAAAGCCCCAATGATTTCTCTAAACAACAGTTGCGCTTCATTTCTTTTCTTGCCATGTGTTTGTTGTGTGAACTTGTGTTGTGCTGTTCCTTGTTGCATTGCTTTTATTTGTTGTGTTTAGTTGTGCTCTGCTGTATTTTGTTGTATTGTTTCCATTGTATTGTATTGTACTGTACTATAGTATATTCCATTACATGGCATTACAGCCTGTTGTATTGTGTCAGATTGAACTGAATTGTTCTGTGTTGCATTTTCAAAAAAAAACAAAAACAACTTCAAGCAAAACATCGATTTGTTTCAATGAAAAAACTACTTCATGGGCATTGTGAGAGTAATGGCTTTCTTCTGTAGTGATTTCCCGCTGTCATCTACGTCCATCAATTTTCTCGTTGGATCCACTCTTCCAAAGAACTCGCTTTTTAAAGTTGAGGGGAAAAACCCGAAGATCGTACTTTCAGTCTTTTTAGCAACTAGGTCTTAAGTAGAAAACGCGGTCTGTGCAAATGAAGCCAAGAGAGGTTTTGTTCAACTTTTTAAACCCCCCAATAATTTTCATCAAAACGAACTAGGTTAAGTGAACACAAGAGCAAGTGGTGCCACAGTCTTCTTATTCACTACTTTCTGCCTTCTTGGTCCATTCTCCTGCCTTTTCCTCCCCCCAAAGACTTAAAAGATAACAATTCTCTCCCACGCCAAAGTCGGATGCGCTAGGCCTGACTTGTCAGGCGCTCAACGGCAGCGCAACGTATTTTTTGGCTCACACGACAGACAATTAAAGTTGCTGTATGAGCGTTGGACGTCGACAAAGAAGAAGAAGAAGAATGGTATAGAAGAATTGAACAAGTTTGCATGAAAACAGCGTATTGCCTATTAAAAGGTAGCGCGATGAAAACAGAAGATCCTGTGTTGATAGCATCACCTTCTCCTGGTTCAGGGAACAAATGGTGAGCGTACAGTACACTGCAGAGCAATCATGCTGTACAAAGACATCCATTTCCTTGCGTTCACGCAGACATGGCCGTGCAACAATGAACTGAACTTTTCACCATTGTACTGCAAAAATTACAACTTTGCTAAAACCTACCTCATGAATGTGTATGCCTCCCCCCTCATCTCTCACTCTCTCTCTCTCTCTCTCTCTCTCTCACCTTCTGCTCTCTCCTCTCTCTACCCCCCTCTCCGCTCCACCACTATGCCACAACAATTCCGATAAGTTGCGGCAGGTGAACAAAAAAAAAAGAATTGGTATAGAAAATTTTGAAAATTTCAAATGATACACGTATTGCTATTAAAAGTCGTAGCCGAGACAAACAGAAGACCTTTTATAGACATCAACCTTCCCTGGTAGGGAACAATGTGAGCGTACCAGTACCTGCAAGCATCATCTGTTCAAGACATCCATTTCCTTGCGTTTAGCAATGGCCGTGCAACATACTGAACTTTCTCCACCATTCTTGCTATCTTCTTCTACCTTGACTAACCTACCTCAAAAGTTTGTAATGCCTCCCCTCGATCTTCTCTCTCCTCATCACTCATTTAATTACTCTCTTTCATCGTTCTAACCTTCTCTGTCCATGTCTATTCCCTATGCACACAGTTTCCGTTGTATGCGCGCTCGTAAGAACCAAGGGTCTAAAGCATTCTATTCACTCTTTTGATGATATTCAATACTCCTTGTTATTACCAATGTATAACTCAATGCAATATCACTTGGATGAATATCGATATTTTTGTCATCATCACCTTTTTTTGTGTCATCTCATCATTGTCATCGTTGTCTCACTCATCCATCGTCATGTAGTTGTCGTTGTTTCGACGTCGCATCAATAATAGAGGGCAATGACGTACTGTAAAAGTGTTTTGGAGACAAAACATAGAAGGAAAACAAACCAAAGATAAACAGAAATATCTAAGAACATCTGACAAAACAAAAAACAAACAAAAGGTATTCTAAAATCATTCCGACAAAACATCATATCCAACAGAAGCGGGAAGTAAAATTATTTTCAAATGACAAAATCGCACAGGAAACAATCAAATATTAAGACAATCAGTGAACAAAACGTTACAGATAAAAAAACAAGGTATTACCAAAACCTGACAAAACGTCACATATACAACTGTTACAAGAATTAACAACTGACAAAACAACGATAAAGAAAAAAAATGGGTGCAAAATCTGAAAAAGTAGAATGTTAGAAAAACAAAGTATGTAACAAAGATTTGCAAGTTTTACAAACAGTCAAAATATTAAGAATTTGTAGCGTTGGGTCACGTTACACTTTGTGTGCTATGTGTGTGTCTTTGCTTCTTCGGTGCGAAGAAACTCAGTAATCATAATGTATCATTCCTGCGAAGCTCTACAGTTAAGTCTGAACAGTCGCCAGCGCCGACTTCGTAAGAAAAGTAATTTCAAGTCTTTTGGGATAACCAAAAAAGACAAGATACCCCCCCTCCTTAAAAAAAAAAAAAAAACAAGACAATAAACAAAGAAACAAAAACAAAAACAAGGAAGAACAGAACGGGAATATTGTAAAAAGATAAATTGTTTAGAAGAGACACAAGCACATTGTTTTCGTAATGATGGTTTGCAAGGTTTTACAATGCGATGTTCAAAGATATATTGAAGACATTTGAAAAGAGCAGTTAGGGCATCGTTACTTGTTTTGTTGTTGTTGTTGTTGTTGTTGTTTCTTCTTCTTCTTCTTCTTCTTCGTCGTCGTCGTCGAACACTCAGACAGCAACTTTTGTTGTCTGTCGTATGAGCGAGCGCTGCCGTTAAGCGCCTGACAAGTCAGGCCCAGCGCGTCCGACTTCGGTATAGGACAGAACTGCTATATTTTAAGTCTTTCTGGGGAAAAAAAAAGACAAGAGAATGGACCCCCCCCCCCAAAAAAAAAAAAAAAAAAAGACAATAAACCAAAAACGAAGGAGGCAACAGGAAGAAAAGGAAGAAGGCAGAAACATAGAGAAGGATAGAAAAGAGGGACTTCCCTGCACAGACTTTGCAGAGAAGGTGGGGATGCTGTTTTATACTGACAGGCCCCTTGCATCCCCACGGAGGAGATGGCTTCGCTCATATCGTGGAAGATGTGTATTGCTTTTGATTCAGTGTGGCGTTACATCGCTTTAGGTGTGCAGTTTGTGTGTGTGTGTGTGTGTGTGTGTGTGTGTGTGTGTGTGTGTGTGTGTGTGTGTGTGTGTGTGTGTGTGTCTTCTTTAATTTAACGTCTTTTCACATTACGTGATATTACGTGATATTGTGTGGTGTGTGTGTGTGTGTGTGTGTGTGTGTGTGTGTGTGGTGTGTGTGTGTGTGTGTTGTTTGTGTGTGTGTGTGTGTGTGTGTGTGTGTGTGAGTTCGTTCTTCAGTTTAACGTCATTCCACCAAAAAGTTATATTAGAAGGTTAAGTGTGTGTGTGTATGCATGCGTGTGTGTGTGCGTGCGTGCATGTGTGTGTGCGTGCATGTGTGTGAGTGTGTGTATGTTTATATACGTGCGTGCGTGTATGTGTGTGAATTATGAGTGTGTGTGTGCATGCGTGCGTGCATGCGTGTGTGTGTGTGTGTGTGTGTGTGTGTGTGTGTGTGTGTGTGTGTGTGTGTGTTGTGAGTATATGAGTGAAATTGTGTGCGTTTGAGAGTGTGTGAGGGTGTGAGTGTATGTGTGTGTGCTCGCACGTGTGTGTAAATATATCAGAGAATTTGTGAAATGTATGTGTGTGCCTGCATGTGTGTGTGAGTGTGTGCGTGTATATGTGCGTGAGTGCATGCGTTGCGTATGTATATATGTGTGTTTGTGTGTGTATGCATGTGTATGTGTGCGCGCGCGCTTGTTTGCATGTGAGCATGCGAGTATGTGTGGGAGGCTTGCGTGCGTGTGTGTTAATGTGTGTGTGTGTGTGTGCGTGTGTGTGTGTGTGCCAATAAAATGACCTAAGCAACAAACAGTTATAAAGAACCTAGGGCCTTACTATTGCAAAGAACTATAAGGGAATGATAAAGAACATGTTTCTAAATCTCCAACCAGTCAAGGATAACAAATAGAACAAGAAAAACGCCGAAAACTAACAATACATACTATAACTAGCCAAAAAGTTGGAACTTTGGGAACGTTAACATATTCTATGTAGATATTAGATGGGGTAAAAAAAAACACAACCCATTTAGATAGGTTTACAGAACAGTGTGTGTGTGTGTGTGTGTGTGTGTGTGTGTGTGTGTGTGTGTGTGTGTGTGTGTGTGTGTGTGTGTGTGTGTGTGTTGTGTGTGTTAGAGGGACAAGGAAGGTAAACGTTGTAGTTAGGTATGTGCTGACCACACTGAACACATCGAGTAGTTCGCTTGAGTGTGTGTGTGTGTGTGTGTGTGTGTGTGTGTGTGTGTGTGTGTGTGTGTGTGTGTGTGTGATGTGTGTGTGTGTGTGTGTATGTGTGTGTTGTGTGTGTGTGTGTGTGTGTGTGTGTGTGTGTGTGTGTGTGTGTGTTGTTGTGTGTTTGTGTTGTGGGGATGCCGTGAGCCTGTCAGTATAAATAGCATCCCCCACCTTCTGGAAACTCTGTGCTAGAAATATCCTCTTTTCGATCATTCTTTGTTTCTGCCTTGTTCCTTTTCTTCACATAACCTCCTTTTGGGGGGGTCTATTTTCTGCCTTCTTGGTCCATTTTCTAGGTTTTTTCCCCCTCCAGAAACACTTAAAAGATAACAATTCTCTCTTATGCCCACGTCGGATGCGCTGGGCCTAACTTGTCCAGGCGCTTAACGGCAGCGCACCGTATTTTCTCTCATACAACAGACAACAATAGTTGCTGTCCGAGCGTTTGACGAAAAAGGAGCATTGTAGCATCATGGGTCCATGAAGTCGCGGGTTCGAATCTCGGCGCTGTCTGGTGAATTAAGGGTGGGGGATTTTTTACGATCTCCCAGGTCCGCTTCAAGCGCAGACCTGCCAGTGCCTTCATTCTCTTCATGAATATCCACATGCAGAAGATCAAATATGCACGTTAAAGATCCCGTCATTCATGTCAGCGTTCGGTGGGTTATGGAAACACGAAACATACCCAGCATACATCCCCGAAGTCGGAATGCGGCTACCTCGTCGTCATGATGAGCAAAAAAAAACCCGGTGGTCTACCCAAACTTCACCCTGGTGAGCCTCGGAGCTCTGCAGAGGAACGGGGAAAAGTGTGTAGCATCAGCTGTGTTTTATCACATTGTACTGTACTACGGGGACGGGATAGCTCAGTGGTCGGAGCACTCGCTTTCCCCCAGCCAAGTTAAGCAGCGTCGAGCGTGGTTACCAGTTGGATGGGTGACCGTTTGCGCGCCTTGGCTTCAGTACAGTTCCCCCAGTTCACCCAGCTGTAAATGGGTACCTGCCCTCTTTAGGGTCAGGGAAGGTAAAGCAGCGAGGGAGAGGAGATGGGCGCCGCCCTCAATATGCTGGCCCTAGAGAAGTGAGGCCTCTGACGACTCGCTCCCCTACGATCTTATAGGTTATGGGACTCCTTTACCTTTACTGTACTACACTGTACTGTTTTGTGTTGTTTTTGCATTATACGGCACTGCGTTTTATCTATTGCAATGGTTTGCTTTGTATTGCATTTCATTGTATTGTCTATTCATATTGTATTGTATTCTATTCTATTCTTTTATATCGAGGATAATGGAATAAGCACTTATGTGCTTTTTTTACATCCAGTCCCCGTGTGTATGCGGATTTGTGAATTCTGTCATCTGTTCCCACCGGCACACAATTGGTCAACTCTTACGAAAATATTGTGCTGCAATGTGCTAAGTTGCATTGTATTTGATTTATTGCATTGTAGTCTACTGTTTTGTAGTGTATTGTTTTGTATTGTACACTTCTTGCACTTACAGGTAAATTTCTGGTAAAATTTGCGTTTTTGTTTTTGGGTGTTGAGTGTCAAAGGTCACACACACACACACACACACACACACACACACACACACACACACACACACACACACACACACACACACACACACACATAGCTGACATATATGCATTGAGGATTACAAAAAAACAAACACCCAAAACAGTACACATTTACAAAAAAGGTCAAAGGAAAGGTAAAGGAGTCCATACTATAAGGTCGTAGGGGAGCGAGCGTCAGAGACATCACTCCTAGGGCAGCATATTGAGGCCATTCCTCTCCCTCACTTCAAAAAGTATATCAAAGAGAAATTGACAAACTTAGTGGTTATCTTTTTGAGAATGGTCTTTCACTTTCCCCTGAAAAAACCAACCTTGTCCTCTTTAATAACGGTGTTGACTCACAAGTTCTACATAATTTTAGAATAAATGGAGAAACTTTAGAATACAAACAAGCAGTGAAATTCTTAGGTGTATACCTCACTTCTAAGTTAACGTGGAATCAACATATTGAATATATGGCAACTAAAGCTAAGAAAGTTCTTAACTTCTTAAAAGTTACCAGTAAACAGCCATGGGCAAGATGTTACTGTATTAAAGCACCTGTCCTTGTCCCTAGTGAGATCAAGACTGTCTTACGGACAAGAAGTATTTTTCAGTGCTCCAAATTATTTGCTTCAGAAATCCAGAGTCTTGATTGTAAAGCATTTCGACTTGCTTTAGGTGTACCAGCTCACGCCTCAACTCTAGGCACATATAAGGAAATAGGAGTTCTACCTTTAAATGAATATCGACAACTTGCTGTGGCAAAATATGTCGTAAGAAGTACTACAAATGACAGCAACGTTGAAAATGAAGTCCAGAAAAGTCTGACATTCGCTTTCCAAAAAGAGCAAGAACTATCAGCTCGCTTACTACAATTAGTACTTACACTTCTCCCCTTTTTAAACATTCAGAACTTAATCCAAAGGAATTAGCAAAGTCAGAAGTACAGTCAGCTCCCTACCCACCTTGGGAACTGCTTAAAGCTCATTTTGATATTAATTATTCTTCTGTAAGAAAAGTTGAAAATGTTAACATTCTTACATCATTAGTAAAAGAACATATTCAAACTACTTATCCTGATCATCTAAAAATCTATACTGATGGGTCCGTTCTAAATACTTATGAAGCTGGTGCGGCTTTCGTTATTCCATCATTGAAAGTTGAACGAACTGTCAACCTGGGAAAAAATAAATCTATATTTACAGCTGAACTAACTGCTATACTGTTGGCACTGTGCTATGTTCTTGACTTTCCAAAAGACATTTTCAACATACTTATGTGTGTTGATGCTTTAAAAAATTATACTTGTAGAGTAAGAAAAGACCTTATCATTGAAATCAGGCATCTGATACACTTTTTGATTTTAAGAGGTAGTACTGTTACTTTCTGTTGGGTTCCCTCACATTTTCTGTTGGGTTCCCTCACACACTGGTATATATTTTAATGAAAAAGTTGACAGCCTTGCAAAATATGGAGCGAGTATAAAAATGCTTCCTGTGAAATAAATGTTGCCTTATCTCTGCATGAGGGATACAAATTGCTACAAAATGCTTGCTGGAAGCATTTCAGAAAAAAGATAAATGAGTCTGGCAATAGCTGTACAAGCAATGTTATTGATTTTCAAAATGCTTTTATTTCTAACAAAGTATGTGGTTGGTATAATCGTAGAAATATGTTATCCCTCATGTACAGGTTTAAGCTAAATGCTTTCAGGACAAAATACGTGAAAGATGTAAACTGCATTTGTGGGGAGAAGATCTCAAATAGTCATGTTATTTTTTATTGTGGACATTTAAAAGCATTTTTACCTGCTGTACCTAGTTTGTCAATGGATCATATTCTGTCTGAACCATCGTTACTGTTGGACATTGTGTCAGGGTTGATAAAAAGTCCGATAACTCATTTTTTGTTATATGTTAAAGTTGGCATTTATTCAGTACTATAATCTGACATTTTTCAGTTATCGTTTGCTTTTTCTTGTTAGAGTTTTCCCGTCTAAAATCACTAAATGTGAATAGACGTTAACCTGAAGATATCACACACACAGAGTTGAGTTTTGGGCCTTCACGATCCGTATCCTCTATGTCCCTTCCATTTCTTTCTGTCTTTGACTAAACACAAGTGGATAGCGCATATTATGGACTATACAGACACATTCTGAGAAGAGAGAGAGAGAGAGAGAGAGAGAGAGAGAGAGAGAGAGAGAGAGAGAGAGAGGAGAAGAGAGAGAGAGAGAGAGAGAGAGAGAGAGAGAGAGAGGAGAGAGAGAGAGAGAGAGAGAGAAACCCCTCTAATTAGAAGATGGCAACATCGTTTACATTATGAATATGGTCATGTATATTTCTGTTTCTACTCGCGAAACCTTACTCTGTTTAAAAAATAAACCTTCTGTGAACAAATTACTTTTTCGCGTTAAAGACAGCAAATAATTTGTCTTCAGTCTCTAAAAACACGTTTTTGTCAAAGTGACATCCACATTTTTTGGTTCTAAAGAACGCCCCCTATCTTCTGTTTGTTTTAAACATACTTCATTTGAAAAGCATGATAACAAAATTATACAGTACATCATTGCAAGCAAAACAAGCCTAGAGTTCTTATATCGTGCTCAATCTAATGGAAACATTTTAAACAAACGTATATCTATCTGTCTGTCTATCTATCTATCTATCTATCTATCCAAAACCCGTGACACTTTTACAAGAAAACATTTTTGTTCTTTTCTGAAAATGTCAGAAATCAATCGTTGGCCATTGTAAGATGAATGACTCTCTGCCATTTCATCCCTCTGCCTTCATCTCTACCGGTCAATTTTCTTGTTAAGTTCACTCTTCCGAAGAAAACGCTATCCAAAGCGGAGAAGGAAAAAACGAGGAGCGTGTTTTCGGTCTGATGGCAAGAGGGGCGACAAGTGGAAAAAACTTTGTGCACTGAGGCTGAGAGAATGTTGGAGACAGAGCTTCCTTCTCTACCATGGACACGCTGAGATTCTTCCTTCTTCTTGTTCTTCTTTTTCTTCATCATCGTCATTGTCGTCATCATCATCTTCTTTTTCTACTTCCTACTACTACTACTACTACTACTACTACTACTACTACTACTTCTTCTTCTTCTTCTCTTTCTCCTCCTCCTTCCTCTTCTCCTCCTCCTCCTTCTACTTCTTTTTCTCTTTCTCCTCCTTCCTCTTCTTTTCCTCCTCCTCCTTCCTCTCTCCTCCTCCTCCTACTTCTTCTTTTTCTCTTTCTCCTCCTTCTCCTTCTCCTCCTCCTCCTTCTTCTTCCTCGTCGTCGTCGAACGCTAAGACAGCAACTTATCTAAAACAAGTTCACGACCATGTCTTGACAGACAACTTTTTTTTCAAGTTATTACCCGGATGAAAAACACGACTTCCTTATATCTCTGATTCTAACAACGGTAACAGAAATCGGGCACCCCCCCCCCCCCAACCCCCCCCCCCCACACACACGAAAAAAATCAAAACGAACAAAAACGGGCTGCAAATTTTGTAGAGCGATTAACCGACACCAAACGGGCAGCAATGTTGTAGAGCGATTAACAAAAGACCCAAGCACATTATCTGTAATGACGGCTTGGAAGCAAAGTGCCCCACAATGGGCTTTTCAAAGAATTCATCCACGCCGTTTGAAAAGATCAAAAGTAAGTGCCTCCCATTCCGAATGCTTTATGATCTCAGAACAGAGAATTTCAGTTAGGTTACGACCAAACGATTGCGCATCTGAAGGATGAAAGCACAAACGATTGCGCATCTGAAGGTTGAAAGCATGAATCACGTACATGTTATCAGAGAGCTGACAGCTTACAGCGCCATACAACATTTAACATTATGCGTTCTGTGCAAATTATCTGACATACTCCCGCACATGCTTCTCCTACTAACATTATGCGTTCTGTGCAAATTATCTGGCATACTCCCGCACATGCTTCTGCTACTAACATTATGCGTTCTGTGCAAATTATCTGGCATACTCCCGCACATGCTTCTCCTACTAACATTATGCGTTCTGTGCAAATTATCTGGCATACTCCCGCACATGCTTCTGCTACTAACATTATGCGTTCTGTGCAAATTATCTGACATACTCCCGCACATGCTTCTGCTACATAGTTGTACTGGCGCTCTACGCAGCCCCCAATATTCAAGACTTACTTTCACGTGCAGGTGTGCGAACATGCGCACACAAACAAGCTGCATACACACACACACACATTAATGCACGCAACGCACACAAGCACATACACACACACACACACACACACACAACACAACACACACACACACACACACACACACACACACACACACACACACACACACACACACACAGATACGCTCTTGAAGGAAGGTGGCAGGATGGTTAAGACGTTTGCCTGCCAACAAGTAAACCGTGAGGTTCTGGGTTCGATTCCCAGCCTCGCCCTTTCTTCCCAGTTTGACAAAAAATCGAACTCAGTGTCAAAGTCCTTCGGATGAGACTATAAACCGAGGCCCCGTGTTCGAACGCATGCAGAACATCTTGCGCACACGTAAAATCCTGTTCCGCTTTTCGGAAGAGTAGGCCATTGTGTGCCGGTGGAAACATGACAAAATTGACAAAACTGCATACACACGGGGACTATATGTAAAAAAGCACATGAGTGCTTATTCCATTATCCTCGATATAAAAGAATAAATAAAATAAATAAATAAATAAATCGTTACGCTCATTACAATGGCTGAGACAACATTACTTTCGATTCAGTGGGATGCAAAATGACTTTAGCTGCAATTTTTAGCTATATGAAAAAAACAGTGACGTGTTGTCCACATCAGGGCAGTACATAACAAATATCTTCAGCACATATCTGTTGGATGTTTTTTTTCTGTTGAAAAACTCCATTTCTGTCAAAGTGAACTTTGAAATAAAATGATTCCCCTCCCCAATCCCCCCCCCCTCCCCCCGCCACCATCACCAATTTACTGAATTTGAGAAAAGAATGGTTCGCACGCCCCAATTCTATTCAACAAGACTACACTCTCTCTGTCAAAACTAAACAAGTCAATGAATATACTTGTTTATAATTATATTTACCTATTCTTTCACTTCAATGATGGAATAAGCACTCGTGTAGACTACATGCTAGGGGACGGGATAGCTCTGTGGTCGGAGCACTCGCTTTCCTCCAGACAAGGTTAAGCAGCATCGAGCGTGCTTACCCCTTGGTTGGGTGATCGCACAGTCCCCCAGTTCACCCAGCTGTAAACGGATACCTGCTTCTTTTGGGTCAGGGAAGGTAAAGTAGTGAGGGAGAGGAGATGGGCGCCGCCCTCATTATG
>CM054148.1:49818478-49853478 GCA_028751875.1 Rapana venosa | reverse complement strand
ACCGATTAAAGAACCAAAACACAAATCATTCTATTTCATGATTATAAACCTTAAATCAACCATAACCCGATCTTAGAAAGAAGATGATGTCTAAGAAAAATCATGCATATTGAAAATATATCAAATCGTGGCAGTTATTCAATAAAGTGCTTGAGCCAACATTGTTTTCCTGTTGTTTACGGAATGAAAAACGTATCGAGACAAACTATGTCTGTACTCATCATTCGTTATTTTAAACATATCTGGCAACGGTGGGTCGATACATATGCTTAAAAAGGGCGAGCAAGAGAGAGAGAGAGAGAGAGAGAGAGAGAGAGAGAGAGAGAGAGAGAGAGAGAGAGAGAGAGAGAGAGAGAGAGAGAGAGAGAGACAGAGAGACAGAGAGACAGAGAGACAGAGACAGAGAGAGAGACAGAAAGAGAGACAGAGAGAGATCCTCAACATCAGAAAAGTATAGCCATGTCGGAGGTGTTGTCTGTTTCGTTCACACAAAAAAATCCACCATCACAGATGGTTTTGAAGCAAAACTATTCCTTCAAAATCTCCTCAACTATTCAATTCTCTTCAATGCCGAAGTCGGATGGGCTGGGTTTAACAACAGCGCAACACATTTTCACTCATCTTGTGACAGACAACAACAGTTACCGTGTGAGCCTTCGACGACGAAGAAGAAAACTTCAGAGATATCGTTCTTCAGTCCTTTTAACAGCCAGTTCACGACAATCTCTTGAAAGATAAATGCAAGTAATTATTACCCAAACAATAAACGCGACTTTCTTATAGCACAGCTCAGGACAGCCACCCAAAAATTACCCTACCCCCTCAAAAAAAAACCCAACAACACAACAACAAAAAACCCCAAACAAACCAAAAACAACAACAAACAAACAAACATACACACACAAAAGAAGCAGGCTGAGACACTGTAGAACCAGTGAACCACATGAACGTTTATTTGGTAAAGATTGCTGGAAAGAAAAAGCGATTTACACTAAGGCTTTGATACCACTGAAGCTGCTTGAAGAGAATAACAGTTAGGGCGGCGACGTTGCATTAAATCCCACGCTGCCCTTTTTTTCATGACACCCAAGACTAGTAACTGATCTTCAAAGGAGACTGTAAACCAAGGCCCCTTGTGTCAATGCACGTAAAACATCTCACGCGCACGTTAAAACCCGTTCTGCCGTTCGGAAGAGCAGGCCAGTAAGAAATGGTGACAAAAAGATGTATTAAAAAACCGCATGCGCACTGGTGTCGTGTTTAAGACGTCATTACCGAAGTTGGAGTACGGATGCCTTCTCACCATTGGTGAACCTCGGAACTCTAGCCGAGCAATAAATAAAAATATCTCACACACACACACACACACACACACACACACACACACACACACACACACACACACACACACACACACACACACACACACACTCAAAAACAGTGCTCAAGTCAAAGATCCTCGTTCCGCTTTTCGAAAGTGTAGGCCAATATGTGCCGATGGGAACGGATGGCAAAATCTACAAAACTGCTTACACACAGGGACTGGATGTAAAATAGCACATGCATGCTTATTCCATTATCCTCGAAATCAAAGAACAAAATAAAATAAAATAAAATAAAATAAATAAAGATCCCACGGAAGCAAGAAAGGTGTCCACAAATAGAATGATGTGAAAAAACACGTCTACAAATTTCAAACTTACACCCCCCAGAAGACAAATAAAACCAAATAAACAGTGCCATGGAACTTCTGCGCCGCGCTTGCAAAGGAAAAAAATAACAGGAATTTTATACAATATATTATTATATTTATTTTTGTACACTACACTATACTACACTACATTACATTACACTACACCATGCTACACTATGCTATGCTACGCTACGCCACGCTGCGCTACACTCCACTCCACTACTCTGCGCTACACTACACTACACTACGTTACGCTACGCTACACTCTACTCCACTCCACTACTCTGCGCTGCGCTGCGCTACACTACACTACATTACGCTACTCTGTGCTACACTACACTACTCTACACTACACTTTAAACAGGAAATATAACCGGAGTTTCATATATCATATTATCATAATTATTTTTGTTTACTACGCTACACTACACTACACGGCACGACACTTTACTACACTAGACTACACTACACTGCTTTGCATTGCACTGAAATACACCACATTAAACTGCACTGGGCTGCGCTGAGCTACACTACACTACACTAAACCACACTGCACTGCACTGCATTGCACTACACTTACACTACACTACACTTACACTACACACTATGACACCACACTACACCACACGACACTACACTACACCATATTACACTACATAACACTACACTACTTCACACTACACTACACAACTCTATACTACACCACACGTCACTACACTACACTAACAAACACCACACCACACTACCCCACACCACACTACACTACACCACACCACACGACACTACACTACACAACACTACACCACACGACACTACACTACACGACACGACACTACACTACTCTACACTACACTACATTACACCACACTACACTACACTACACCACACCACACTGCACTAAACAACACTACACCACACCACACTATACTACAGTACACTACACCACACCACACCACACCACACCACACCACACCATACTATGCTACACTAACCTACATTACACTACACCACACTACACTACACCACACCACACCACACCACACCACACTACACTACACTACACTACACTACACTACACTACACAAGACCGGCCAAAGAAACCATCTCAAAGCTAACCTTGCGTTTAAAACCAACCAAACAACTTGCAAACCAACCAACCAATCAACTTGCAAACCAACCAACCAATCAACTTACAAACCAACCAATCAACTTGCAAACCATCCAATCAACTTGAAAACCATCCAATCAACTTGCATACCACCCAATCAACTTGCAAACCAGCCAATCAACTTGCAAACCACCCAATCAACTTGAAAACCATCCAATCAACTTGCAAACCAACCAATCAACTTACAAACCACACAATCAACTTGCAAACCAACCAATCAACTTGCAAACCAACCAATCAACTTGCAAATCAACCAATCAACTTGCAAACCAACCAATCAACTTGCAAACCAACCAATCAACTTGCAAACCAACCAATCAACTTGCAAACCAACCAATCAACTTGCAAACCCACAAGCCAATCAACTTGCAGACCACCCAATCAACTTTCAAACCAGCCAATCAACTTGCAAACCACCCAATCAACTTGCAAACCCACAAACTAATCAACTTGCAAACCACCCAATCAACTTTCAAACCAGCCAATCAACTTGCAAACCACCCAATCAACTTGCAAACCAACCAATCAACTTGGAAACCACCCAATCAACTTGCAAACCAACCAATCAACTTGCAAACCAACCAATCAACTTGCAAACCAACCAATCAACTTGCAAACCATCCAATCAACTTGCAAACCAACCAATCAACTTGAAAACCATCCAATCAACTTGCATACCACCCAATCAACTTGCAAACCAGCCAATCCACCGGCCAGCACACCATACATCAGTAATCCCATCCACCCACCCCATCCAAATCCCCCCCCTCTCCCCACAAAAAAACCAAACCAAACCATAAAACACCAACTTTCCAACAAACAGCTAAAACAAAACAAAACAGCAACAAAATCAATAGTTAACGAGCTTTTTGCTTTCGTGCTTATCAGCCATAGTATTGTATTGATATAGAAGGTCACTGACACCACGGCACTGTCTGTTGGACATTGTTTTATGGCCGTTCTATGTACAGATCGTGCCGCCTTGTCGCTATCGAACAGGGTTCACAGCTGACTATCATTTATTGAATTTTTTTGTTTCCTCGTTTTTAAGGAGGCCGCGCATTGTTTTAAGTTTTTTGTTCGTTCCTCTATAAGAGCTTTAATGTTTACCGATGGTATGATTTTTTTGAGGCTTACAAGCGACTGTTTATTTTCCGGCTCCCCCCCCCCCCCCCCCCCCCCCCATATTATTAAGGTAGTCACATTCTGACCCCAAGGATGATGTATAAAAACGACATCTGTATACATGTGTTGTTGTTTTTTTTGAAACTTTGTCAACCTATTTTACTCACAAAATGGCCTATTCTTCAGAAATGTAGAATGGGTTTTTAAACGTGTGCGTAAAATGTTCTGCGTGCATTCGCATACGAGTCCTCGGTTTATAGTCTCATCTGAGGCTTTTGGGGAAGTGGTGGCATTACTGATGTTAAATCTAAGGGAAAAATTCCTGCGAACGGGCACCTCGACGGTGCGCCGGGCCTGACTTGTCAGGAGCTTAACGGCAGCGCAACACATTTTCGCTTATATGACCGACAACAACTGCTGGCTGAGCGTTCGACGACCAGGAAGAAGAAATCGTATAGTATAATATGATTCTAACCATAGTTTGCCTACAAGCTAAATTAATTGAACTGGATCTATTGTTCTTTTTTCTTTTGTTGTTGTTTTTCGCTTTATTTGCACAATAAAGAAAATAACCTTAAAATAAAAACACTAGATACGATAGAATCTAAAGCAAACAGAAAAAACTAAAGATCCCTAGCTTCAAAGGTGGAAAATAAACACACACACACACACACACACACACACACACACACACACACACACACACACACAACACACACACACACAACACACACAAGAGCGGCAGTTTATGTAACTGAATGTCTAAAGATCAGAAACATGAAGCTCTTTCCCTGCCTGCAACAAAAGACTGCGTGCTTATTGTATTATATCACCTCGACTGCTGCATGGTTGCCTTTTCATATTCTGTATTCATATGGGTCTTATGGCCCGCAAAAACTGAATAAATTTGATTGATTGATTTGATTGATTGATTGATTAATTCACACACACACACACTTACACACACCACACAACACACACACACACACACACACACACACACACACACACACACACACACACACACACACACACACACAACACACACACACACACACACAGAAAGAACAGCTTCGGTAAAGTTTCAAAAGTATTGTGCCTGTTTCAACATGAACAATGCTGACAACAAAAACCAGATACATTCTCCCCTTTTCCAAACACGACTACGGAGACAGCCTCCATTAAGCTGTCTTTTGCTACATCGATTTCTTCATGCTCTTTCTGTCAACACCGGTGTTTTCATAACCACAGTCGTAATGGATGCCCCGGACTGTATCTGTGTCCAAACGCACAGAGTCACATTGTCTTCGCAATTCTTTTTCAGGTCGAATTTGTAGTCAAAGCTTGGAAATTGGACTGGCATTTTTTGGCTGTCAGAAAACAAGCCTTTGTTTGCAACCATGAGTAATGCTATAGGCAGGTTGATAAAAGTTCTTGATGCCACGTCTATGAAATCTCTCGTTTCCCTCACATCCACTTTTCTTGGATCTGAGAAGGCAAGTCCTCTGCTTTCTATTCACGACCACTCTGAACTTCCGTCTATATTTTCTGCATTCTTCTCTGACAAAGTCCGCAACATTCGCTCCAGTTTGGATCAGACTCCTTTCCAGCCTGCAACTTCTGAACCCCAATTCTCTGGGACTCCTCTCCTTTCCTTTCATCCAGCAAGCGAGAAAGAAATCGAGATAATTCTGAAAGGAATGACTTTAAAATCACGTGATCTTGACCCCATACCTGCTTCTCTTTTCGCACAGTGCCTGCCACAACTTATTCCCACAACCACGAAAATAGTAAACTTATCTCTTGTCTCTGGACATGTTCCTTCAGCTCTCAAAACTGCTAGAGTCACGCCTCTACTCAAAAAGCATGACCTTGACCCCAACATTCTGAAGAACTATAAACCTGTTTCCAACCTACCTTTTATCTCTAAAGTCCTTGAAATAGTAGTTCTAAAACAGCTCAACCACCACCTTCTCTCCAACAGTCTCCTTCCTGCATTTCAGTCTGCCTATCGCGTCAACTACAGCACTGAAACCACCCTAGTCCACACCTTAAACACACTTCTACTCACTTTTGACTCGGGTAAAATCTCTCTTCTTACTCTACTCGACTTATCTGCAGCCTTTGATACTATTGACCCCACTATTCTTCTCTCCCGTCTTCAAAAAACATTTGGTATTACTGGTACAGCCCTTACATGGTTTAGTTCATAACTTACTGACCGATTCCAGACAGTCGCAGTAAACAAGATTCAGTGAGTACCTGCCAGACTGGAATGTTGAGTTCCACAGGGATCAGTTCTCGGCTCTGTTCTTTTCACCCTCTACACTGCTCCACTGTCACATATATCTAACAGCCATCAGATCAGCCATCATTTTTATGCAGATGACTCTCAGATTCTAAGCACCGACACTCCTGAAAATCTGCCTTCTCTCTTTACAAATATGGCCCACTGCTTTCAAGATATCCAAAATTGGATGATACATAACAAGCTACAGCTAAATGCAGATAAAACGGAAACCATGCTTGTAGGGACCAAACACAAACTCTTCCATTACAACAGCTTCAATACAACTTGGCAATGCATCAG
Source organism: Rapana venosa (assembly GCA_028751875.1). NCBI lineage: Eukaryota > Metazoa > Mollusca > Gastropoda > Neogastropoda > Muricidae > Rapana > Rapana venosa. The sequence continues at coordinate 49,846,902 of CM054148.1, read as the reverse complement.
TCCCTCTATCCACTGCTGTGAAATATCTAGGGGTCATTATTGACAACACACTCTATGCACAAAGTCATCACCCAGACCTGCCAGTCGTGCTACTATCAATTACGGCGTATTAGTGCAATTCGAAAGTACCTGTCCACAGATGAAACATCCAAACTCGTTACGTCTCTCATTCTTTCACGTCTGGACTATTGCAATTCTCTTTTATCTGGTCTGCCAGCATCATCTATCCAGTCCCTTCAACGTATACAAAATTCTGCAGCTCGACTACTTCTCAGAAAGAACAAATCTAAGCACATTACTTCTCTCTTGCGATCTCTCCACTGGCTGCCTGTGCCACAGAGAGTAAACTATAAGATTGGTACCCTCTGTTACAAATGTCTCCACAAAACAGCACCTTCCTACCTCTGTGAATGTCTTCACTTGTACACTCCTTCTCGTTCTCTCCGCTCTGCTGCAGATACCTTGTCCTTACGAATACCTAGATTCCACCAATCCACCATTGGCCGTCACTCTTTCTATGTTTCTGGTCCATCGATCTGGAATGACCTCTCTCTCTCTCTCTCTCTCTCTCTCATCTCTCTACTCTCTCTCTCTCTCTCTCTCCGCCAAAAGCCTTCTTATGACACTTTTAAATCCAGTCTCAAGGCATATTTATTTCAAACCTAGGATTTTTCTCTCCTGCTTCATCTCATAGTTTTTTCCTGCCTTCAACAGCCAAGATTCTATAGCCCTGCCAGGGTGTGTGACCTGTGTGTGTGTGTGTGTGTGTGTGTGTGTGTGCGCGCGCGCGCGCGCGCGAGTGTGTGTATGTCTGTGTGTCTGTGTGTGCGCGTGCACATTTGGACTTGGTGGAACTATTTATTGTTACTGGTTGTGTGACTGTGTAAGAATGAGTTGAGTGCAAGTGCTTTGATTTGTCTCTGCAAGATATAGCGCTATATAAATTCCATTTATTATTATTACTATTATTATTATTATTATAAAAGCACAAAGTTTGTGTGATTATGTTACCTGTTAGTGATGTTTGGCAAGGGCGACTTCTTCTGGCCCAAAATGTCAAGAAAATAAAGACAAGATCGGCATTGGCTCAAACTAAAAGAAAATCAGTTTGATCCTAATTTTGGAATTTTATAGAGTCGTGGTGGCGGAGGTGATGGATTAGCCCAATGCTTAGAGCGTTAAGCAAGGAATCTGATGGCCAGAGGTTCGAGCCACTTCAAGGAGATTGTACACTTGGAGTTAACACCAGTTCCGATTCCATTCCCCTGAGAGTTCTTCAGATAAGACTACAAACCGAGTTCCCGTGTGCAAATGCATGCACAACATCTTGCGCAACCGTTCGAAACTCGAGAACTGTCTTTCGACAAAGAAGACCATTTTGAGGCGGTAGGAACCGATGACAAATTTTTTTTTTAAAAGCAACAAAAAACAACAACTCCCGCGTGCACACTGATGTCGTGTTTAGACATCATCCACGAAGTCTTATCGCGGCTACCTTAACGGTGGGTAAACGGTCGTATAATTCATGCTAAATGACACCATTGAGGAGCTCTAGCTGAAGAAGGAAAGCACTGTATACTATTACTTGGGCGTTGTCCCCCTGTGGAGCAGCTGGGGGCCTGTCAGTATAAGTAGCATCCCCACCTTCTGGATATTCTGTGCTAGGAATTCCCTCTTCTCTATCCATCTCTTTGTTTCTGCCTTGTTCATTTTCTTCCTGTCACCTCTTTCTTGCTTTTTTTCTGCCATTTTGGTCCATCCTCCTGCCTTTTTCTCAGAAAGACTTGAAAGATACTAAATCTCTTCCACGCCGAAGTCGGATGCACTAGGCCTGACTTGTCAGGCGCTTAACAGCAGCACAACGTAGTTTCGCTCAATTGACAAGACAACGATAGTTGCTGTCTGAGCGCTCGACGAAGAAGAAATCTGGGCGTTGAGGATTTGAAAACCTTTGAACATTGAAAACCCGCCTTTGAATGAATTAATCAGTCTGAGGAGTTGCTTGGTAAACTTATTAAGTTCATGCCAAAATTCTGTGAAGCCCTTGAACTGTATCAAAATGATGAATACTAAACTATCAGACTGAATGTAGTCTCCTTCCTTCTGTCCTTTCTTCTTCTTCTTCTTCTCCTTCTTCATCTTCTTCTTCATCTTCTTCTTCTTCTTCTCTTCTTCTTTCTTCTTCTCATAAAAGCACAAGAATTTTGGACGTTTCTTTCTGTTAGCCAAAATGAAATTATTTACGTGGTTTGCTCTCCTTTATTTTATGGAGGTTTTGTTTTGTTTGGTTCTGTTTTGGTTTGGGTTTGGGGCTGTTGTTGTGTTTTTTTTAGGGGGCACTATTCGGTTGTCCCCTCTCCCCTTGTTGTTGCTGCCGCTTTTGTTTTGCTCTTGGTTCTTGCTATCTTTTCGGTTGTTTTCTGTGTTTTCTGTCTGCTTTCTTTCTTACTTGTTGCTACTTTTTTTTTTCTCTGTCTCTCTCTTCGGTGATTTTTGTGGGGATTTTTGTGTAGATATTTTTTCCGTATACTGTGTAAGTGTATTGCTATGGGCTTATTTCATTTTATTATCATATATATCCTTAAGGGCGGGGACTGGGTGTAAAAAAACAACACATGGGTGCTTATTCATTATCCTCGAAATAAAAGAATTTGTCATTGTCATTGTCATTGCATTGTCTCTCTCTCACCCACATACATCCAGCAGTGTGATAATTACCGCATTCAAATACGTAATTGTATTTGTACATTAAATCATTGAATCCTTGTGATAACTCAAAGACCATGGTATGGAATCCATGCCATGATGCTTATTTCGGGCTCTTGTTAGGTTCTTTATGGTATCTAAATCACATGTTATGTGCCCAAGCCCCCCCTCCCCACTGTCCCCTTGTAAACGGGTTTCACAACTTACCGCAATAAACTACTCTCTCTCTCTCTCTCTCTCTCTCTCCCCCCCCCCCCCCTCCTCTCTCTCTCTTTTTTTTCTCTCTCTCAAGTAAAAATCCTTCGTTGCTGACTGAGGAAGAAAAATGTAAATTATTATATTAGAGCAGGAAATTACCGCTGATTCCATATTGTTTGTGAACTTGTCTGTCAGTGCCTCCCTCCCCCCCCCCCCCCCTCCTATTGTTCTTTCAGTGCACCTCCCCCCCCCCCCCCCCCCCCTTACCTGCACTCTTCCGTTTAATGTTTGTACTATTAAAGTTATGCAACGTCAGAACACCACAACACCACTCACTCTCTCTCTTCTCTTCTCTCTCTCTCTCTCTCTCTCTCTCTCACTGCCTCTCTCTTCTCAGAAGAGGAGAAGAGAAGAACTCTAATTCTTCGAGTTCTTCTCTCTCTCTCTCTGCTCTCTCCGTCCTTCTCTCTTCTTCTCTCACTTCTTTCTCTTCCCACACTGTTTTTTCTGCCTCTGCCCTTATTTCTATCTGTGTGTGTGTGTGTGCGTGCATGCATGCGCGCGTGCGTGTATGTGCGCGTGCATGTATGTATGTGTGTGTGTGTGCGTACGCGTGCTCGCACGCGCGCATATACTACATATCATTTCCCACTAGTACTTTCAGTCTTGCCACAGACACTGTAGAATGTCATCCATCCTCATAATATATTATTCATAAACGCATTCATGTTTCCTTTGGTTAGCTATGGTAAGCTGTTTTTTTGTTACGGAGGGAAGCATGATGTCTTACTTGAAGAATGGAAAGTACCTGCCAGAAAGCACTGTACTCTCCTCTCTGGCATAATGGATCCTTTCTCCCAAAGAGATGGATTAATGTTTTTTCTCTACAGCCTGGTGCTTTTTTTAAAGCCATACAACTCACTTCTTGCTTTCTTAGAACTTTGCTATATAATTATTTTATGCCTGTGCAGGTAGCTTCTGTGAAAGTGAGTAATTGAAGAAAAAAACACACAAAAATAATAGTATTGGCTTTTTTCTGTACTTTTATTCTTGTTGGTGTTGTTTCTCTTGTTTATGTTGTTGTTGTTGTTGTTTCTTGGTTTTCTTCTTCTCCTTCCTTCTTTCTTTCTTTCTTTCCTTCTTTCATTCATTCATTCATTCATTCATTCATTCATGCATTCATTCATTCATTCTTTCTTTCTTTCCTATCAGATTCACCTTTTCCACAGAATTTCGCCACGAACTACTCTCTTGTTCCTGTGGGCGTTTTAACGTGTGCTAAATGTATACTACACACACGGTACCTCAGTTTATCGTATCTTCCAAAAAGACTAGCACCCTGACCACCACTCTCGGTGTAGTGGATGGTGGGGGGGGGGGGATGTTTCAGGCATGAACGAAGATCAAACCACCACATACTTCGATCCCAGACTTTTCGCTTTCTAGGCAAGTGCGTTACCTGTAGACCACCGATTCAACATCACTAGTAGGAGAGAGAGGAAAAAGATATTAAAACATCCCCAGTGTAAATCTGTGTGTCTGGACACAGATTCAGGGCTATAGCTATCCATTACAGCTGTGGTTATGAAAACATGAATGTTGACAAAGCATGTATCCATCGATGTTGTAGCAGACAGCTTAATGGATGCTGTCTCCGTGGTCGTGTGGGGAACATGGATTTAGCGTGTAGTGTCAGCAGGGCTGGCTGGTATCGAAATTGGCAGAATTACTTTTACGACTGGATCTTCGACCTGAACTTGTTAGCTTGTAGTTTTTGTTCTAATCTTTGAAACTGGAGCTCTTCCGTGGTTTTTCTTCCCTTGTTTTTCTTTTATCTTTTTTCTTTACTGAATGTAAAAGAGAAAAAGTAAATGCCGAAGTTATTTAACACCATAAAGCCAGAAAAAAACCTACAAAGGAATTGAGAACAAAAACCCCACCTTGCAACCAAACAGGCAGATAAGCTACTGTTACGGCGATGCCACAATAAATATAACGTTGCCTTCACACACACACACACACACACACACACACACACACACACACACACACACACACACACACACACACACAGAGCACACACACACACACACAGAACACACACACACACACACAGCACAGCACACACACACATACACACACACACATACACACACACACACACACAGCACAGCACACACACACACACACACACACACACACACACACACACACACACACACACACACACACACACACACTGGGAAGCGATAGCTGGATAGCTAGATTTTCTTTTCTTCTGATTATTTTATTTTCGCTTTCTTTTCACACTTGAACTTTCTTTTAATACCAGTGTAATTTACATATCAAGAGATCTGTATTTTCTCTCACTCTCTCTCTCATTTTTGAGATGATGAAGTATTCGTGTTTGTATTTGTATTTTCATGTTTATTTATTCATTTCTTCTTTGAATTTTCCTTCTGCTTGCATTGTTTTTCTAACCACTCTCTCTTTTTTCTTTGCTTTTTCTTCTCTCTCTCTCTCTCTCAACTCTAATCTCTTCTCTCTCTCTCTCTCTCTCTCTCTCTCTCTCTCTCTCTCTCTCTCTCTCTCTCTCTCTCCCCCATTGTGTGTTTATAATTGATTCTGTGACTTGTTTGTTTGGTTTCTTGTTTGTTTTATTTCTTTGTTTCGCTTTCTTTCTTTTTCTGACTACCTCTGTCTATTCTTGTGTGTTGTGTGTGTGTGTGTGTGTGTGTGTGTGTGTGTGTGTGTGTGTGTGTGTGTGTGTGTGTGTGTGTGTGATCGACTTTTGGCCACAATGCCTTCAGTGAGCAGGGCAAAAAAGCAAGAGAGCGAAATGAAATGTAAAAAGAGATAATCCACAAAAGAACCCCCAAACCACACGACAATAAACCATAAAATCAAAACCTGAAGTCAATGAATGTGATAACCAAAAGAACAGTGTTATGAAGGGGGTAGTGCCACCTGACCGGCGGGTATTAAACATATAATCATGGTCACTCCATCTCTTTTTCTGAAAAGAACTCCAAATTTCGTATGTTGCAAGAGTAATGTCTGAGCTTGTTTGACTTTATGTTACAATTAATATCTTTTTAATCAGTTATTTGAAATATATATATATATATATATATATATATATCTACCGATATATATATATATATATATATATATATATATCGGTAAGCCGCCTAAATAGGGGTTCATTATTTTGCATGCTAGAACAAAAGTTGAGCATCCTAGTTTCTTGCAGTTTTGTTAATGCTATTTCAGTGACCTTTGCATGGTCATGAAGCAAAATCATGTGCCTAATATCGACACTAACTATATAGGGCCGCAGCCAAAATGCTGACATTGACAATTTTTTAACTTTTACTGGAGATAATACCAATCTAGTGGTAATGCAGATACTACATTTATTTTACGATGGAACCAAAACATGGATTTCAGCATTTTGTATACAAAATTTCCAACATTCATATCGATAGAGATAAAAGTTTTCGAGGTAAATGTATCAAAATATGTCTTTTTTCGGACAAAACCGGGACACACAAATTACCATAGTATAATTATAAGGTATTTACAGTCTACCTCAGTGAGCACCTGCTAGGTAAGGCCGACCCTCGCTTTGTGTTTGTTCTTCACGAAGCCCAAGTCTCCTTTGCCTCCTCCTCTGTCTCCACTCTCTTGTTCACTGCAGAGCTTTCCTATCTGCCGTGATGATGCGCAGCGAATCCCCACCGACACAACGCATTGCGAATGCAGCCCGACGATTGACAGACGACACACATCTTCAAATGTCCAGCTCTTATCTTAGGACACGAAGCCAGGAAAGCCACTTGGCCAGTCCACTGCTTATTCAAACAACGAAGAGCAAACTCACTAGCCAGTCCTTTCCTGTGGGTTTCAACCAGCTGAACACGGCCATGACAAAAACCACACTCAAGCTTTGATGCCTCATTAGCTGAACATGACCGCGACAAAAACCACACCTAGGCTTTGATGCTCTATAATTACATCAGCTAAACATGACCATGGCAAAAACTGCACACAAAATGTGTGATGCCACATTAGCTGAATAAGACCGCGACAAAAACAGCACACAAGCTTTGAATGCTATATCAGCTGCAAAGAATCCTGTTCAACTAATCTTGTACCACTGTAGATCTATCACCATCAACTTCTGTCATCTCATCTTCTTCTTCTAGATCTCTATCAATATTATCACTGGAATCATCACAGCTAGAACTACTAGAACGATCACTAGAGTCTTTCATAATTGTCATACAAGTTCTGAATTTTCGCGTGAGATCGAGTGGGGTTGGTACTTTGATGTTGTGAACATGAAGAAGAAACAGCGTTGTTTTGAATTTCAGTTGACCGGTTTCCTCTCTGCTGCAGCCCAGTTCACGTTCCAGATCCAATTTTGACTGTTTTGAGAGCTGATTTCCACATTATTTCCTCTTCTTAGGCCGTTTAACCCTCATACTTTCGTCACAAGACATGCTGAAGTAGGTAGATACTCTACTTTATCGATTCACAAAATAAATCACCGCAAAAACTTCAAATCTATCACCAGCCACACATGGAGGCAGCCATCACAATGAACTAGAGTTACCGTTCCTGACCACGGGCGCTTGCTGGAGATCTTATTTTCTTCAGCAAACGACGCCCTCTTTTTGGTGAACGAAATGCTGACTTTTTCCTTTTTATTAAATATCGCCATTTAGATCGATGTCATTCAAATTCAACATTAAACTAAAGATGTTGTGCTATCAGTAAAACACTAATAAGACTGAGAAGAATCATAACCGATTTTTTCGTCAAACTCTGGGTAGTACAGACAACAGACAGACAGAGGGAGAGCTGAAATGGGCTGGCATACTACTGTCAAAGAAGAAGTCGTCGTCGTCGTCGTCGTCGTAGTAGTAGTAGTAGGTAGGTAGGTAGGTAGTAGTAGTAGTAGTAGTAGCAGCAGCAGCAGCAGCAGCAGCAGTAGTAGTAGTAGTAGTAGTAGTAGTAGTAAGTCGTGTAGTCCGTTAGTAGTAGTAGTAGTAGTAGTAGTAGTAGTAGTAGTAGTAGTAGTAGTAGTAGTAGTAGTGATGGTGATGGTGATGGTGATGGCGATTGCGGTGATTGGTGATAAAACTGTGACTCGTTATTCCCTTTATTCGTATCTAATGAATCAAGATAAGGACAGTGACTTTGGGAGTGGTAGAGATAAGGGGAGTGAATGGGGGTTGGGGGTGACAATGGTCTTGAAGCCAGAAACTCACCCGGACACGCAGTATAGTGATCAAACGGCACCTACCTACTCATCTTCCTTCAACTCCCCTACCCCCTCCGTCTCCAGTCCTCACCCGCAGAGATTCGAACAAATTTGTAATGAACATTGCAGTAATTTTTCGTGGGAGAATATTGGGAAGAGGAGGAGGAAGAGGAGGAGGAGGAGGAGGAGGAGGGGAGGGGAGGAGGAGGAGGAGAGAGGGGGAGGAGGAGGAGGAGGAGGAGGGGAGGAGGAGGAGGAGGACGGGGCGGAGGAGGAGGACGGGGAGGAGGAACAACAACAATAGCAACAACAACAACAACAACAACGGCAACATGGCTATCCATTTGGGTGCTGAGATATCTTTACCTCTTTAGTCTGATTGATTTATAGAAAACTGATCTTTAAAGAAATCAGTCACAAGAATTATATGAAGTTGGAGGGGACAAGGTAACCTAGTGGTTAGAACGTTGCACTCATGATCCGGCGGCCTGGGTTCGAGCCATCACCGAAGCACCGGTACAAGGGCGTTTTCCCTGAGTTAACATCACTACCAACCCCACTCCCTAGAAAGTCCTTCGGATGAAACTAGAAACTGAGAACCCGTGCGCGAACGCATGCTGAACACTTTGTGCACATGTTGAAACCCGTTCTGGCTTTCGGAAGAGTAGGCCATTCGTGCCGGTAAGAATGGATAAGCAAATATATTCATATCAAACCATGATCAAATATATAAAAACATCAACCCTGCATTCAAGAACTCCGAGATTCACCAAGGGTAAGATTTTGCGTATGCACCCCGTTTTTAACCTACCATGAAGGTAGCCACATTCCGACTTCGGGATGGTGTCTAAACACCACACTAGTGTGTATACATGTCTCTGAATGCTGTCGTTCGTTCCTAACAGCGCGTCCTTGTAAGAATAAGCGCTTCGATTTATTTGGTTTTGTTGTTTTTTTTAGCAAATTCAGCGCTATATAAATTCCATATATTATTAATTATTAATTATTATTATTATTTAAAAAGAAGATAGTTTTTTAATGCGTCGCTAAAATGCTGCGGCGTTTTTTCGGGACAGGCCTTGGTTTGTTTAACGAAGGGACCCTTGGTATATTGTCTAGTAAGGACTAACATGTTAACTACTAAAGCAGCGTACTAAAATTCCCTTAAAGCCGGGGAGCCTCCGTGGTGGTTCAATCCCTGCCGTCAGATCACGAGCGCAGGGCTCTAACCACTAGGCCATCCCTCCTCCCCCCCCCCCCCCCCCCCCCCGCCACCCCCCTCCCCCCCCTACCAACCTTTTCTTACAGGAAAGAAAGAATTTCCTGCACTCTACACGACAATATCAGTTTAAGAAAAAAAACAACACAAAAAAACCCCACCATAGACAAGAAAAGCCTTCTCTCCTTATTCCGCATCGTGAAGAGCACTTTGATCTGCAGCCTTACAACAAAGAAAGACAGTGATAAAAGAGAAAGGTAGAGAATAAATAACGATGATTACAAAGAAAAAAATCAACAACCCCCTCGCCCCCCCTCCCCCTACCCCCCCCCCCCCCCCCCCCTCCTCCCCTACACCAGAGTTGGCAGACCAGATGGGGAATAAAAAAAAACACAACACACACACACACACACACACACACACACACACACACACACCACACACACACACACACACACACACAAGTAAAAACGGGAGAGGAGGGATGGAACTAAAGGGAGTGGGAAAGGGGGTAAGGAAAGAGGGGTAAGGCAGAATTGCTTATAGGAGGAGGAGGAGGAGGAGGAGGAGGAAGAAGAAGAAGAATGCTACAGCTGTTGCTGCGGTTGCTGCTCAAGAGTATTTATCTTGTCTGATGAAACAGAATAGAGTTCTAGGTATTCGTAATAGCAGATATTATAATCAATAATGCTTATGTACATTTAACTGAATATGAAACACACAGACACACAGACACACAGATACACAGACACACACATGCACACACACACACACACACACACACACACACACACACACACACACACACACACACACACACACACACACAACACACACACACACACACACACACACACACCACGCGCGCGGACGAGCAGAGAGAGAGAGAGAGAGAGAGAGAGAGAGAGAGAGAGAGAGAGAGAGAGAGAGAGAGAGAGAGAGAGAGAGAGAGAGAGAGAGAGAGAGAAACAGAGACAGAAACAGAGACAGGACAGAGACAGAGAGAATCAGACACACAGACATAGACACACATACATAACACACAGACGAAGAAAGGGAACAATCACAAACAGACATCAACAAACAAATAGAATGGGCAGGAGAGGAGGAAATGGGGAGAAGACAGCTGCATAAAGAATCAGTGCGGAAAAGAAAAGGGAAGAAACAAGACCATAGATAACAACACCTAGAACAAGACAACGAGCTGAAAGAAAGAGATAAATCAAGAAGAAAGAAAGAAAGAGAGAGAGAGAGAGAGAGAGAGAGAAGAGAGAGAGAGAGAGAGAGAGAGAGAGAGAGAGAGAGAGGAGAGAGAGAGGAGAAAGAGAGAGAGAGAGGGAAAGAGAGGAGAAGAGAGAGAGGAAAGAGAGAGAGAGAGGAGAGAGAAGAGTGAGAGAGAGAGAGAAAGAATCGATAAACAGGAAAGAAGCAGGTAACAAAATCTTAAAGGAAAAACCTCTCTAGTAATCCCCCAAATGGTGATTTGCTCTTAAACGAAAGGAAAGAAGAAATAAAAGAAAGAAAAGATATTAAAAGCAAGAAAGAAGGAAAGAAAGAAAGAAAGAAAGAAAGCTGGGAAGAAACAAGGCGGAAATTGAAGAATCCACTCGTCTTAAAGATGTTGATTTTGCTTGCAGTGAAAGAAAAGAAAGACACAAAAAGGAAGAATATGCAACACAAGAAAGGGAGAAGAATAGAAAAAAAAAAGAATGAATGCATAAAACGAAGAACAAAAAAGAAAAATATAAACGAGCATACTTAGTTTCATGGTAATTTGTAAATTGTGTCAACATTAACAGAGGCTAGGTAATCTGGAGAGATAAGGTGTAAAGAAAAAACAGAAAAACAAAAGAAGGAAAGAAAAAGATCCAGTTTCCATTATAGTTTTATCGTAATAAAGGTAGCGGTTTTTTTTTAAAGGGGGCGGGGGTGGGGGGTAGGGGTGGGAGTGGGAGGGGGGGGGGGGGGGCTCGGGGGAGGTACAATTTGGCTCGTTGAGGAAGCGTTTGTTCTTATGATTATTTTCTTTGTGAGGTCGGGGGATTTTTGAAATTACACATGCACAGAAGGGGCCGGGATAGCTCAGTGGTCGGAGCACTCGCTTTTCCCCAGCCAAGTTAAGCAGCATTGAGCGTGGTTACCAGTTGGATGGGTGACCGTTTGCACGCCTTGGCTTCAGTACAGTCCCCAGTTCACCCAGCTGTAAATAGGTACCTGCTTCTTTAGGGTCAGGGAAGGTAAAGCAGCGAGGGAGAGGAGATGGTCGCCACCCTCGATAACTATGCTAGCCTTTAGAGAAGTGAGGTCTCTGACGCCTCGCTCCCCTACGACCTTATAGGTTATGGGACACCTTTGCCTTTACCTTTACATGCACAGAAAACAAACAACTACAAATATATTGATGAAAAATATCATCAGCATCACAAGTAAGAAAGAAAAAAGAAAGGAAAACAGAAAAGAGTAAATTGTCCAAGGCTACTCTACCAGTTTAAACATGAACTCCCCCCCCCCTCCCTGTGGGGTTGCAGTGGGCCTGTCAGTATAAAAACCATCCCCACCTTCTGGAAACTTTGCGCTAGAAATTCCCTCTTTTCTATCAATCTTTTTTTTCTGTCTTGTTCTGTTTCTCCATGTCACCCCCTTCTTGCCAATTTAAAAAAAACCCCAACTTTCTTTGACCTTGTCCTGTCTTTTTTCTCCACAGAAAGCTGACAGTGATTATAACAATTCTCTCCCACACCGAACTCGGATGCGCTGGGCCTGACTTGTCAGGCGCTTAGCGGCAGCGCAACACATTATTTTTTCGCTCATATGACAGACAAGAATAGATGCTGTCTGAGCGTTTGAAAACGGCGACGACGACAATGATGAAGAAGAGGAAACATAAACCATGTTAGGCATTTAGGAAATGATGATAATAATAATAATAATAATAATAATAATAATAATAACAACAACAATAATAATAATGAATGGAATTTATATAGCGCTGAATCTTGTAAAGCAACAAATCAAAGCGCTTAAACATTTTTTTATGCGTGTGTATGCGTTTTTAAAAAAAATTTTGTCATTTGTTCCCACCGGTACACAATGGCCTACTCTTTCGAACAGCGGAACAGGATTTACCGTGTGCGCAAGATGTTCTGCATGCGTTCGCACACGGGGGCCTCGGTTTACAGTCTCATCCGAAGGACTTTGACATTCAGTTCCAATTTTTTTTGTGTCAAACTGGGAAGAAAGGGCGAGGCTGGGAAACGAACCCAGAACCTCACGGTTTACTTGTTGGCAGGCAAACGTCTGAACCATCCTGCCACCTTCCTTCTTACAGGTCCAGGTTCGCAATTCCTGTTAAAGTTACAGACACGCCCCAGCCTGCACTGGTCTGGTGTGGTCAGGATGGCAGGCATCCCCTGTGGACACGGACCACGAGCTGATAAAAATGGCTAGCTTCCCTTCCCCTCACTGTTCTTTCCTAACAAGCCTCGACATGGCAGGTTTTTATTATTTATTTATTCATTCATTTATTTATTTATTTACTTATTCTTTTATATCGAGGATTATGGAATAAACACTTATGTGGGGATTTTTTTTACATCCAGTCTCCGTGTGTGTTTTTTTTTTTTTGTAAATTGTTATCCGTTCCCACTGGCACACTATGGCCTACTCTTACGAAAAGCGGAACAGGATTTAACCTGTGCGCAAGATGTTCTGCGTGCGTTCGCACACGGGGCTTCGGTTTATAGTCTCATCCGAAAGACTTTTGGGGGAGAGTGGCGTCTGCACTGATGTGTAACTCCAGGGGAAAATATCCCCCCTTGTACGGGAATTGAACCCAGGTCGTCAGATTGCCAGCGCAATGTTCTAACCACTAAGCTATCCCGTCCCCGGGAGTGTGGGAAACAGGTTGTTGTAGGTAATACTAAAAAGACAACAAATATTGATTGTATATGACTTCAGAGAGGAGTCTGAGTGGATGATACTGAAAGGATGTGGCTGGTAAACACCAAGCTTGTTCGTGGATCGCTGATCTAGAGGTAACGTACCTGCCCAGAAAGCGAAAAGTCCGGGTCGGAAGTGTGCGGTGGTTTGATCCCCGTTTTTGGCCCGGAACTCCCCCCCCCCCCCCCCCCCATCCATTAAACCACGAGTGGTGGTCTGGGTGCTAGTTTTTTTTTTATATAAGGATGAGACCCTAAACCGAGGTCCTGTGTGTCACACGTGATTATTTAGCGCACGTAAAAGAACCCACGGCAACAAGAGAGTTGTGGCTTGGAAAAAAATTATATAGAAAAACAGTAAGTTTGATAGGGAAATAAATACATTTGCAATCAGGAAAAGAAAAGAAAAATAATGGGTGGCCCTGCTCTTGAGGCGAAGCACTCTCCCCAGGTAGAGCAGCCCGAATTCACGCAGAGGAGATCTGCCGTGACGTTTTAAATATAAAAAAACCCAACCCTCTGTTGTAACATTAATGGACGACAGATCAATGAGTTTCTGTAAAAACCGTGTGATTGTAATGGATAATGCATAAGTGAGACAAAAGGTTATCTATGCCCTTCCGACTGCTCCAATTTCACGGGGTTATTTATTTTACTGCTGTCTTAAGATTAAACCTGTTCTTGTTATGCCTAAGCCAGCTGTGAAATGAGTTGATTGATATGCCTATAACAGTAGTTGATGGAAATAACATTGCATGGCGGTATGGTGTCTTTGTCGTATTGTCTGTAAGAATTGGTAAACCTGTGGCTTTTGTTAAACCTCCTGTAGTTACCTGCAGACAGCTAGTGATGATTGATAGCTGCTCAATGTTGGTAAAAAGAATGATGGTGGTGGTGTGTTTTGTTTTGTGCGTGTGGTGGTAACCTGGTTCTTGTTGTAGTGCTGTGAAGTATGGTGTATGTATGGCGTCAATGAGCGTTAAAATGAAGATGATGGCGTGGTGGTGTGTTGTGGTGGTGGTGGGTGGTTGGTTGTGGTTGAAGTTGGTGGTGTGGCGTATTGAAATGATGATGACGATGATGATGTGGTGGTGGTGGTGGTGGTGTGTGGTGTGGTTGGTTGAGTGATGTGGATGTGGATGGTGGGTGGTGGTGGTGGTGGTGGTGGATGGTGGTGGTGGTGATGATGATGATGATGATGTGGTAGTGGTGGTGGTGGTGGTGGTGGTGTGGTGATGATTTGATGATGATGATGTGATGATGGATTGATGATGAGGAGGAGAGGAGGAGGAGGAGGAGGAAGGATGGTGGTGGTGGTGGTGTGGTGGTCGGGGTGGTGGTTTTGATGACGGTGATGATGGTGATGGCGATGATAATATTGCTGCTGCTACTGCTTTTGCTTTTGCTGGTGCTGCTGCTGCTGTTGCTGCTGCTGCTGCTGCTGCTGCTGCTACGGATGCTGACGGCATACGAAAAAATCTCACCATTGGTGAACCTCGGAGCTCTAGCCGAGGGAACAGTCGGGTAAATAAAGAGCTCTGAACATCAACCCTCTCCCTAAAGCCACTGACAAAACCATCTTCCTCTGCAGCCAAACCTTATTCCGGCAGAAAAAAAAATCCCCTGCCTTGCACTTAGCATTTACCCCACACCCCCCCCCCCCCCAAAAAAAAAAAAAAAAAATCAGAAAATTATCCCCGAAGTCAGTATGAGGCTACCTTCATGGTAGGCAAAAACAGTCGCTGAAGCAAAATGTCATCATTGGCGAACCTCATAGTTCTAGCCGGGGAACGACCCCAACCCCCCCAACAAAACAACAACAAAAACCAACAAAATATTAATAATGATAATTATAATGATAATAATAATAACAACAACAACAATAATAATAATAATAATAATAATAATAATAATAATAATAATAATAATAATAATAATAATAATAATAATAATAATAGTGTATGGAATTTATATAGAGCTGAATCTTGTAAAGCAACAAATCAAAGCGCTCAGATGACTTTTTTTTTATGCGTGTGTATGCGGTTTTTAAAATGTTGTCATCTGTTTCCACAGGCACACAATGGCCTACAAACAAAATCCAACAAAAAACAAAAACCAACAAAAAACCCCAAACAAACAAAAACCGTCTTTGGGCTTTGCAGCAAACATTATCAAACGTCAAAGACAAAAAAACCAAGAGACAGACAGGTAGGTAGACAGAGAGGGTCAAATGGACGAATAAAAGAGGGGACAAACAACAAACAAACCCCCCAGAACTGGTAGAGTGGCGGGGAAAGTGTGGATAGAGGTGGTGGAGACCCAGATCAGAGAATGGGGGGGGGGGGGGGGGGGTAGGGGGGGGGTGGAGGGGGAAGAATGATGTAATATATAGTGGTGGGGAGGAGAGGGAGGTAAAGAGTGGGAGAGGGTGGGGCGGGTTGTGCTTTTCCTTTCTTTCTTTCTTTTACTTTCTTTTCTTTTCTTGCTTTCTTTTCTTTTCTTTTATTTCTTTTCTTTTCTTTCTTTTCTTTCTTTTCTTACTTTTACAATTTTTTCTTTCTTTCTTTTCTTTTTGTTTCTTTCTTTCTTTACTTTTCTTTGCTTTCTTTCTGTCTTTTCTTTTCTTTTCTTTCTTTTTTTCTTTACTTAAAAAACCCACTTTATTTCTCTCTTTCTTTTCTTTTCTTTCTTCTGCTTTTCTTTTCTTTTATGTTCTTTCTTTCTTGTTTTCTCTCTCTCTTTCTTTCTTTCTTTCTTTTCTTTTCTTTCTTTCTTCCTTTTTTTTCTTTCTGTCCTTTTGTTTGTCTTTCTCTTTTCTCTCTCTCTCTCTCTCTCTCTCTCTCTCTCTCTCTCTCTCTCTCTCTCTCTCTCTCTCTCTTTTCTTCTTTTTCTTTCTTTTCTTTTTCTTTCTTTTTTTCTTTTCTTTCTTTTTTCTTTACTTTTTAAAAACATCTTTCTTTTCTTTTTTCTTTTCTTTTCTTTTCTTTTCTTTCTTTCTTTTTTTCTTTTCTTTCTTTTATTTTCTTTCTTTCTTTCGTTCTTCTTTTTTTCTGTCTGTCTGTGTTTCTTCCTTTCTTTTTTTTCTTTCTTTCTTTCTATTATTGTACCGCATCTTTCCTTTTCTTCATATCGTTACAATTTTTGTTCCTATCTTTTTTTCTCCTTTTCTCTTCCTTTTCCTTCACAATAAAATTATCATCATAATGCTGCGCATACAGCTGCTACATACTACTGATATCAAGCAATCAGCACAAGAAATCTTGAACTGTAAACAGATCTAAGACTATAACCCGAGGTCCCGTGTGCGAACGCACGCAGAACATCTAGCGCACACGTTAAATCCTGTTCCGCTTTTCGGAAGAATAGGCCATTGTGAGCCGGTGGAAACGGATAACAATTTTTTTAAAAACTGCATACATACGGGGACTGGTTAAAAAAAAAGCACAGGACTGCTTATTTCAGTATCCTCGAAATAAAAAGAAGAAAGAAAGAAGAGGTTGCACATCATACACAGCAAAACTCAATTGTAGTTTTCCAACCCTCTTTCTTCGTTTTTTTAAAAATACTTTTTTCTCTCAATTTTCTATCACATTTTTAGTGAGTCAGAAAAAAGGAGTTGTACAAAGACTGTGGTGAACTAGGGTTACCCCCCCCCCCCCCCTCCTCTACTCCACCCCTGGAAAAGAACCCCAACCCAACAACCCAAACCAAAAACGAAAAAAGGGGGGAAAAAAACAAATGACGGAGGCACCATCAAAGGTGGTCTGTAATTGAAACGCCTTTTGTGTCCTCCGGAATTCTGTCAGCTACAGTGAGGTGGGTGGGTAAGGGGTGGGGAGTAGGGGGGTGGGGGTGGGGGTGGAAGTAGGACAAGAGTGGGGGTTGGGGCTGGGGGTTGAGGGTGATGAGCAGAAAACTCATCTGTGTGTGTGTGTGTTGTGTGTGTGTGTGTGTGGTATGTGTGTGTGTGTGTGTGTGTGTTGTGAGTGTGTGTGTGTGTGTGTGTGTGTTGTGTGTGTGTGTGTGTGTGTGTGTGTGTGTGTGTGTGTGTGTGTGTGTGTAGTGTGTAGTATGGTGTGTGTGTATCTCTTTGTGTGTGTGTATGTTTAGCATGTGTGGTTTAGCATGTGTGGTGTTTTAATCACTGTAAAACTTATTTCTTTTAATAGAGTTGTGTGAATGAGTGTTTGTGTGTGTGTGTGCGCGCGCGCGCGCGCATGTCTGTGAGTGTGAGCGTAAGTGTGTGTTTAAGAAGCGTTTTATCACGTGCATTCATTCTATATATGTCTGTATTCTATTACTTCTTAGATATGTTTTAATCACTGCAAAACAAATTTCCTTAAACAGAGGACAATAAAAAAAAAAAGAATTGAATTGAATGAACATGTTATTGATTTCTACATTGTTACATCTACTCTTATCTCCCCCCTCTTCCCTTCTTTCCACTGATCCACACATTATACTATCACAATAAAAACATTCCAGACTCATACGAAAACAGAAACAAGCAAGAAATAATTTTAGGAAAAAAAATACTAACAAGGAAGAACGAGTAAAAGAAGAAAAAATCTCGTTTTCATCATAGTTTGCATTGTCTTAGTTACCAAACAGTGAGAAGGCAGGGAAAAGATGGGAAAGAGTTGGGGGAGTGGGTGTTAAAGCTGGGTACTTGAGGTAGCTCTGTAATGTTTGGCTTAGGTTTCTTTTCGGAAGGAGGGGGTGTTGAAATTCTACGTGCGTGGGTAGGAAATAAAAAAAAGAAGTTTCAAAACAATTCTTAGCAATCAAGAAAAGAGAAAAAAAGGAGCGAAATGTTCAGAAATTCTAGCATAACTGTTCATCCTACTTTCCCTGAAGTCGGAATGCCGTTACCTCGTGGTAGGCGAAAAACAGGTGCATACGAAAGATCGCGTCGTTGTTGAACTTCGGAGCCATTGCAGCTCTAGCCGAGGAACGAAAAAAATAAATGCTCAAAGACATTCTAGCAGTATTAATCAGACATAGCAGAAATACTCATAGAAATTCCCATTTTTTATTTTATTTTTATTTTTTATTTATTTTATACCACTTTAAGTCACGAGATTTCTCTGCGTGAAATTCGGGCTGCTCTCCCCGGGGAGAGCGCGTCGCCACAAGAGCAGCGCCACCCTTTTTTGTTTCTTTTTTTTTCTTTTGGTCTGCAACTGTATTTGTTTCCCTATCAGAGTGACTTTTTTCTAAGAATTAGAAGATGGAATGCGGCTATCTTCATGGTGTGGGCAAAAAACAATCGCATAAGCAAAATCGCACCATTGCAGCTCTAGCCGAGGAACGAAAAAAAAAAAAGTGGTCCAAGACATTATAGCAGTTTTGATATTCGTCTTCGTCGAACGCTTAGACAGCTACTAATGTTGTCTGTCATATGAGCAAAAATGCGTCGCGCTGCCGTTAAGCGCCTGACAAGTCAGGCCCAGCACATCTGACTTCGGCAAAGGAAAGAGAATTGTTATCGTTTAAGACTTTCTGGGGGGTAAAAGGCAGAGAATGGACCTAGAAGGCAGAAAATAGACGAGGAGAAGGTGGTGATACGAAGAAAAAGGACACGGCAAAAACAATGAAAAGGATAGAAAGGAGGGAAATCCTAGCACAGAATTTCCAGAAGGTGGGGGTGCTATTTATACTGACAGGACCCCCGGTATCCCCACGGGGAAGCAGTTTTTATGTGAACTATGGAGATGCTCAAGGTACGGTTCCGTTCTCCCATTCGCAGTGACAACAGCAGACACAGCCTCCATGAAGCGGTCTGGCGGTGGGCAATCGATCTCTCCATGCTCTGTCAGCATCCCTGTTTCTGTAACCCTAATCGTGATGAATGCTCATTTGAGACAAAAGATAATAAGTCACTCTCTCTCTCTATCTATCTTTTTTTCCTTTTTGTTGATTTTTCTCCACAACTCTGTGTGTGTGTGTGTGTGTGTGTGTGTGTGTGTGTGTGTGTGTGTGTGTGTGTGTGTGTGTGTGTGTGTGTGTGTGTATGTGTTGTGAGAGTGTGTGTGTGTGCGTGAGTGAGTGTGTGTTTGTGTTGTGAGTGTGTGAGTGAGTGAGTGTGTGTTTGTGTGTTGGTGTGAGTGTGTGTGTGTTTGTGTGAGTGTGTTTGTGCGTGAGTGAGTGTGTGTGTGTGAGAGAGAGACACAGACAGAGACAGAGGGGAGAGAGAGAGAGAGAGGGAGGGAGGGAGGGAGGGAGAAAGAAAGAGAGGGAGGGAAAGAGAGAGAGAGAATGAGAGAGAAAGAGAGCGAGAGTGTGTATGTGTGTCGGTGTGTGTGTGTGTGTGTGTGTGTGTGTGTGTGTGTGTGTGTGTGTGTGTGTGTGTGTGTGTGTGTGTGTGTGTGTGTGTGTGTGTGTGTGTGTGTGTGTGTGTGTTAGATCATACGTATAGCCAAACATATGTTTTAAGATAAGCTGAACAAGCTGATAAAAAACTGGTATTTATTTATTTAAACAAAAAATAGGTTCTTGTTTAAAATGGATGTCATCCTCTTTGTCTGCAGAGGTGTGATGTGTTGTAAGTATCAGTGCTTTTGAAAACATACTGTTGCTGCGGCAGCAGCTCCTGGTGTTGTTGCTACTGATGGTCGTTCTTCTTGTTGTTCTTCTTTGCATTCTTCTCTGCATTCTTCTTTGCATTCTTCTTCTTCTTTGCATTCTTCTTCGCAAATCGTCTTTTGCGCATCCTTCTTCTTCGGATTTCTTCTTGTTCTTCTTAATTCTTTTTCTTGTTCGTCTTGTTCGTCTTGTTCTTCTTCTTCTTCTTCCTGTTCTTGTTCTTGTTCTTGTTGTTGTTGTTGTTGTTGTTGTTCTTCTTCTTCTTATTTGCATTCTTCTTGTTTGCATTCTTCTGCTTCTTTTTTGCATTCTCCTTCTTCGTCGTCGTTGGCGAACGCTCAGACAGCAACTGTTGTTGTATGTCATATGAGTGAAAATGTGTTGCGCTGCCGTTAAGCGCCTGACAGGTCAGGCCCAGCGCATCCGACTTTGGCATGGAAGATAATTTTTTAAAAGTCTTTCTGCTAAAAAACAAGCAGAAAAATGGACCAAGAAGGCAGAAATAAGTCAAGAAGGAGATGACAGGGAAAAAAAGGAACAAAGCAGAAACAAAGAGAGTGATAGAAAAGACGATATTTCTAGCAGATTATTTCCAGAAAGCAGACGTGCTATTTATACTGACAGACCCCCGGCATTCCCACGGGGGAATAAACTGTAACTAAAGAGAACAACTGAATATTGAATCAGGATACCACTACAATGGCATTGCAGCTATTGATTGTTTTTTTTACCCCCAGAACTTTTGTAGCACATTTGACAAAATGACACCGTGGATTGATTCACTGTCATTCTCTTCTTGATCTTCTTCAGCTGGTATTCCTTCACTGTCGCCCATGTGTATGTGTGTGTGTGTACGTGTGCGTGTGTGTCTGTGTGTGTCTGTCTGTCTGTTTCCGTGTGTGTCTGTGTGTGTGTCTGTGGGCGTGTGTGTCTGTGTGTGTGTCTGTGTACGTGTGTGTACGTGTGTGTTTGTGTTGCTGTATGTGTATGTGCGTGCGTGTGCCCGAGTTTTCAAGCGCGCGTGCGTGCGCGGGTGTGGGCGTGCACGCGCACATGCCCGAGTACACACATACCTGCAATTTCTTTTTCCAGAAACAATTTTTATATTTGCTCCATTTTACAGCAGACAGATCATATTTCTTCGATCCTCGATATGAAAGAATAAAAAAAAAATATAAAAAAATATTTCAACGGTTTAAAAACATAGTTTGAAGAAATAATGACCCTTTTCTTCAGTAAGCTTTTCATTCCGCGATAAAAGCTTAATGTCAACTTGAAAAACTATATATAAAAAAACCTCAGAACTTTAAATCAGTCTACCAAAAACTCACTTTTCCCCCGTGGGGATGCTGAGGCGGGGGTGGGGGGGGGGGGGGGAGGCGGAGGAGGGTGGACATGTCAGTATCAACAACAACATCCCCCACCTTCAAGAAATACTCTGCTAGGATTTCCCTCTTCCCTCAACTCTTTGTCCCTTTCTGTCTTGTTCCTTTTCTTCCTGTCACCTCCTCCTTCTCCTCCTGCTCCTACTCCTCCTCCTCATCCTTGGTCTCTTTTCTGCCTTCTCGGTCCATTGTCTTGGACACTGACAGGCTCTCTGCAGACTTCTGACCCCGAGGATGCGACTTAATGAAGCCAGGACCGGCAGAGGGGAGAGATGGAGGCTGAGGTGACCGGCACAGCAACTAACGAGACAGGAGCCTCACAGGAGATGGGGGGTGGGGGGGGGGGGGGTTGGGGAGAGCAAAAACGGTTTGTTATCTACCCCCCTCTCTGCCGTCCTCCTCCACCACCACCTCTCTTCTTTCTCTTTGTTTTTTTTTAAAAAACTTCATGACCATCCCTACCTTGATCTGTTTTCGAGTAAGGAAATGGGAGGAGAAGAGAGAGAGAGAGAGAGTAGGAAGACACGATGACGACAACTATTACCACCACGACCATCATCTTCATCACCACCACCACCACCACATATATTATCATCATCATCATCGTCACCACAACCACCACCATCATTATCACCACCACCACGACCACCACAATCATTATCATTACCACCACTACCACTACCACCACCACCACCACCATCACCACCACTACAATCACCACCGGCACTACCACCATCCCCAGCCCCACCCTCACCACCACCACCACCAACACTACACACACTACTACTACTACTACTACTACTACTACTACTACTACTACTAACTACTACTATACTACTACTACTCTACTACTATAATATATATATTACTAACTTACAATACCCACTACTACTACTGTTGCTGCTGCTGCTGCTACTGCTGCTGCTACTGCTACTATAATATAATAAATGAATTTATATAGCGCTATCTTGCAGGACAAATCAAGCGCTACTACTACTGCTATCTGACTGCTGCCTGCTGCTAGCTGCTCTGCTGCTAACTGCTACGTACTTACTACTACTACTACTACTACTACTGCTGCTGCTGCTGCTGCTGCTGCTGCTGCTGCTGCTACTACTACTACTACTAGTACTACTACTACTACTACTACTACTACTACTACTGCTACTGCTACTGCTACTAGCTACTACTACTACTACTACTACTGCTACTGCTACTGCTACTACTACTACTACTACTACTAATACTGCTGCTGCTGTTGCTACTGCTGCTGCTGCTCCTCCTCTATCTACTACTGCTGCTGCTAACTATACTATTCACTACCACCACCACCAACTTACTATACTATACTACTACTATTACTACTACTATTACTACTTCTACTACTACTACTACTACTACTACTACTACTACTACTACTACTACTGTAACTGCTGCTGCTGCTGCTGCTGCTGCAGACATTACCATTGTTGCTGCTATCATTACTGCTGCTGCAGACATTACCATTGTTGCTGCTATCATTACTGCTGCTGCAGCTTCTGCTTCCAAAGTCTGTTCCCCTCTTTTCTTCGTTCCGCGGCTAGAGCTCGTAGGTTCGTTCATCATTGGTGAGATTTTGCGTATTGTACCGTATTCCCCCCACCATTAGGTTAGCCGCATTCCGACTTCGGGGATGATGTCTAAACATGATACTAGTCTGAATGTCTTTCTTTTATACACCATTCTTAACGGCACAAACGGTCTACTCATCCGAAGGACAAAACGGGTTGTATTGTATTGTATTGTTTACCACATTAAGTCACGGCATATTTCTCTTCGTGAAATTCGGGCTGCTCATCCCCGGAGAGAGCGCGTTGCCACAAGAGCAGCGCCACCCCTTTTTTCTTTTTCCTTGTCTGCAACTGGTTCCCTTATTGGTTCCCTATTTGGTTCCCTATCAAAGTGGCTTTTTTTCTACATAATTTTGCCAGGGACAGCTCTCTTGTTGCCGTGGGTTCTTTTATGTGTCCTAAATATGTATAATACACGGGACCTCGCGTTTATCGCCACATCCGAAAGACTAGCACACAAACCACCACTCATGGTCTGATGGATTGGGCAAAAGTTTCGGGCCCAAACGGGGATCGAACCACCGCACACTTCGAACCCGGACTTTTCTTGGCAGGCCCATTACCTCTAAGACCACTGATTCACCCTTTCAACGGGTTTTAACGTGTGCGCAATAGAATTATTATTCTGGCGTGTTTGCACACGGGGCCTCGATTTATAGTCTAACCCGTAAGACTTTTGATGGAAGTGGAGTCAGTGCTGACGTTAACTCCAGGGGACAAATTCCCTTGAACGGCCTTCCCGGCAGTGGATCGAATCCGGGCTCGAACCCCGGCCGCTAAATCACGAGCGCAGCGCTCTGACCACTAGGCTCTCCCGCTCTCTTCAAAATTCATACTTAATCAAATGGACAGCAGGCCTTAAGTGTTTACAATAGCCAACGTGCGTGATCTGTAATGCGCAAACGCATTTAACTGAATGTTACACGCAAACACGCACGCACGCGCGCGCGCGCACACACGTGTTCAAATTCAAAAAACGTTAAATGAATTTGAATACACACACGCACGCACACACATACACACACACAACACACACAAAACACACGTACGCACGCACGCAAGCACCCAAACACACATACACTTTGCACTTGTTGTATGTGGTGCACGCGCGCGTGTACGCACACGCGCGCGTGCTTTATTGTTGTTGATATTGTTGATGCTGAAGATGATGATGATGACGATGATGACGACGATGATGATGATAGCCCTGTTATTATTACTGGTTGTTGTTTTTTATTTGTAAAAGCTTCCCGTGGGGATACTGGGGTCCTTTCATTTAACTGGCATTTCCACCCTCCGAAAATTCTGATCTGTGCTCTAGGAATTCCCTCTTTTCTATCCCTCTCTTTCTTTCTGCCTAGTTCCTTTTCTTCCTGTCACCTCCTTCCTGTAGCTTTTTTTCGCCTTCTTGGTCCATTCTTCTGCCTTGTTTTCCAAAAAGGCAAAAACATTACTATTCTCTCCCACACCGAAGTCGTTTCTTGCCCTAACACCCAAGGCAACTGACTGTAATGGCCACACATACCAGGGCAGTCAATCGGTAAAAAAGGTACAGGTGTCCCATAACCTATGTGGTCGTAGAGGAGCGAGGCGTCAGAGACCTCACTTCTCCAGGGGCCAGTATATTGAGGGCAGCGGCGCCCATCTCCTCTCCCTCGCTGCTTTGCCTTCCCTGACCCTAAAGAGGGCAGGTACCCATTGACAGCTGGGTGAACAGGGGAGACTGTACTGAAGCCAAGGCGCACAAACGGTCACCGATCCAAGTGGTAACCACGCTCGACGCTGCTTAACTTGGTGGGGGAAAGCGAGCGCTCTGACCACTGAGCTATCCCGTCCCCCAGTCAATTGGTACATGGAGAAAAGCATCCACAGCCCCATCACGCTATTTGTACATCGAACATGACAGGAGGGTATTTTCTAGTCTGTCCTCTTTGCAGAATGAAACAGCTGGAGGGATTGAGGGAAGGAGGGAGGGAGGGAAAGAAGGGAAGGAGAAGCACTGACAGAGAGAGAGAGAGAGAGAGAGAGAGAGAGAGAGAGAGAGAAGACAGACAGACAGACAGACAGACAGAAAGCATACAGAGATAGAGAGACAGAGACGAGAGATAGACAGACAGACAGGCATACAGAGATAGAGACAGAGACGAGAGAGAGAGAGAGAGAGAGAGAGAGAGAGAGAGGAAGAGAGAGAGAAAGAGAGAGAGAGAAGAGAGAGAGAGAGAGAGAGAGAGAGAGAGAGAGAGAGTGTGTGCATGTGTGTGTAATGGAAAACAAGTCATGCTGTATGGCTTTTGGGCTTTCTGCTGTCTGGACCAAAAAAACAAATCGCAGAGCACAGGACAAGAAGCTATTTGGGGCTGGTTATTTGCTAGAAACTCCGCCACCACCCCAGCTAGACAACATCCAGGAAACTAAGAAATGGCCGGCGTTGACTTGACATTAAGCAGTAGGGAATTGGGTTCCTTTGTTGCTTTGGCAGACTGGACAAGAAAATATGGACAGTTCGCCTTTTCTAGCATATTGGACAAAGGATTGTTGGGGAAAAGGGATCATGCATCTGTCCAGGCAACTAATGGAAAACATCTGTCTCTTGAAAGATAGACCGTGATTACGAAAACATTATGGATGTGGATGTTTTTAAGAGCACGGATGTTAGTTATTTAACTGAAAAACATCTGCTTCTTGAAAGATGGACCGTGATTACGAAAACATTATGGATGTGGATGTTTTTAAGAGCACGGATGTTAGTTATTTAACTGAAAAACATCTGCTTCTTGAAAGATGGACCGTGATTACGAAAACATTATGGATGTGGATGTTTTTAAGAGCACGGATGTTAGTTATTTAACTGAAAAACATCTGCTTCTTGAAAGATAGACCGTGATTACGAAAACATTATGGATGTGGATGTTTTTAAGAGCACGGATGTTAGTTATTTAACTGAAAAATATCTGCTTCTTGAAAGATGGACCGTGATTACGAAAACATTATGGATGTGGATGTTTTTAAGAGCACGGATGTTAGTTTTTTAACTGAAAAACATCTGCTTCTTGAAAGATGGACCGTGATTACGAAAACATTATGGATGTGGATGTTTTTAAGAGCACGGATGTTAGTTATTTAACTGAAAACAATCTGCTTCTTGAAAGATAGACTGTGATTATGAAAGCATTATGGATGTGGATGTTTTTAATTAATAAACTATTTATTTATTTATTCTTTTATATCGAGGATAATGGAAAAAGCACGCATGTGGTTTTTTACATCCAGTCCCCGTGTGTATGCGGTTGTGTAAATTATCATCTGTTCCCACCGGCACACAATGGCCTACTCTTACGAAAAGCGGAACAGGATTTTAACGTGTGCGCAAGATGTTCTGCATGCGTTCGAACACGGGGCCTCGGTTTATAGTCTCATCCGAAGGACTTTGACATTCAGTTCGATTTTTTGGGTCAAACTGGGAAGAAAGGGCGAGGCTGGGAATCGAACCCATAACCTCACTATTTACTTGTTGGCAGGCGAACGTCTTAATCATCCTGCCACCTTCCTTCCTTAATTATATTATTTTTTATTATATTGTGTCGTAAGTTGGGTTCAAGTGGTTTGGAGAGGAAAAGCAAAACATTTTAGCTTCTTGCGTGTGGCTTGTATAATTAGAAAGGTAAAGGTGTCCCATAACCTATGTGATCTTAAGAGAGCGAGGCGTCAGAGACCTCAGCTTCTCTAAAAGGTCAGCGTAATTGGGGACGGCGCCCATCTCCTCTCCTCTCCCTCTCTGTGTGATTTGCATCATTATCTCGCACGCTAAAATAAAAGAAAGACAGATCGCACCAAGAGAGGTATTTCCTGGCAAAAACTTCCCTTGAAAAAAGTCACATCACTGCAGGGGGACGGGATAGCCTAGTGGTTTGAGCGTCGCGCTCGCGATTTAATGGCCCAGGGTCGAATCCAGGTTCGTGCCACCACCGAGACGCCCGTTCAGTTTCCCCCACGATCAGCTGCTCTCAGCTGCTTTCCCTTCCATCCCATCTGGCGCTAGTTATAGCAGGAACAGACCCCTCTTGGACTCCGTAAAAGGAAGGAGTGGGGGTAATTTTAGCACCAAGTTCTGGACCTTTGACTGAGTTGTGCTGGATTTGCGTGCTGTGTTAATTCATCTCCTAGAGTTCACACTTGTCATGCAATACAATGAGAAATACATATTGTATCGTATTGTGATGTATTGTACTGTATACCACTTTAAGTCACTACAGATTTCTCTGCATGAAATTCGGGCTGCTCTCCCTAGGGAGAGCGCGTCGCCACAAGAGCAGCGCCATCCATTTTTTTTTTTTACCCGTCTTTTCTCGTCTGCCTGTGTATTTGTTTCCTACCAGAGTGACTTTTTTCCTACAGAAATTTTTCCAGGGACATCTCTCTTCTTGTGGCGTGGTTTCTTTCACGTGTTGCACACGGGACGTCGGTTCATCGTCTCATCCGAAAGACTAGCACCCAGACCACCACTCAGGGTCTAGTGGATGGGAGGGAAAGTTTCGAGCACAAACGGGGGATCGAGTCAACCCACATTTCGAACCCGGACATCTTGTGCTGTAGGCAAGTGCGTTACCAAAAGCTTTGGTTATACAAACAGGTAGACAGAGAGACAGAAGATGGTTAGCCCGATGGTTAGAGTGATGCATATTGCGCTCGTGATCTGCTGACCCGGGTTCGAATCTAGCTCAAGAGGATTTTTCCTCTGGCGTTAACATCAGTGCCGACTCGTACTCCACTCCCCGGAAAAGTCCTTCGGATGAGACTATAAACCGAGGCCCCGTTTACGAACGCACGCAGAATATCTTGCACACACGTTAAAACCCGCGTTCCGCTTGTCGGAAGAGTAGGCCATTGTGTACCGGCGGGAATTGAGAGGATGACCAAATTTACAAAACTGCAAACACACAGAGACTGTATTTACAAAACCCACATAAGTGCATATTCCATAATCCTGGAAAATAATTAAATAGATAGGAAGACAGGCAGGCAGGCAGGCAGACAGGTAAGTAGAGAGATAGATAGGCAGACAGGCAGGCAGGCAGGCAGGCAGGCAGGCAGGCAGGCAGACAGACAGACAGACAGACAGACAGACAGATAGGTAGGCAGATAGGCGGGCAAATAAGCAGAAAGACAGGCAGTCAGTCAGTCAGGCAGGCAGACAGACAGACAGACAGACATAAGATTAGGTTGAATGCATGCGCTTTGAATGTCTTTGCAAGATATAGCGCTATATAAGTTCCATTTATTATTAGTATTATTATTACAGACAGGCAGGCAGACAGATAGGTAGGCAGATAGGCAGGCAAATAAGTAGAAAGACAGGCAGACAGACAGATAGCCAGTCAGACAGACAGACTGTCAGACAAACAGACAGGCAGGCAGACAGACAGGCAAGCAGAAAAACCAACAAGGATGGGATGTATCGAAACAATACACTCAGTAACAGGGAAACACCCCCCCCCCCCCACCCCCACCCCCCAC
>CM054148.1:49790978-49795978 GCA_028751875.1 Rapana venosa | reverse complement strand
AAGTAGATGGATGACCGCTTGCGTGCCTTGGTTTCAGTACAGACCCCCAGTTCACCCAGCTGTAAATGGATACCTGCCCTCTTTAGGGTCAGGGAAGGTAAAGCAGCAAAGGAGAGGAGATGGGCGCCACTCTCAGTATGCTGGCTCACAGAGAAGCTGAGGTCTCTGATGCGTTGCTCCCCTATGACCACATAGGTTATGGGACACCTTTGCTTTTTCTTTTACCTCTACCTTAGGTGAAAGTTGGAAAGAAGATCAATACGTGTGCACAGTGGTAAGGATTACCAATGTCTTTGACCTGATGGTGTCCAGTACCAGCAGATTTTTCAGTGGTTGATTATTGCATATTCAGATTACATGTCATGTTATGTTGCAAGGTATCTCATTTGACTTTCTTAAAATTATTTGTAATTGGTTGTATATATAAAAATAGACTGAATGCAAGTGCTTTGGTTTGTTTTCGCAAGATCATAATTATTGTGC
Organism: Rapana venosa; assembly: GCA_028751875.1. Lineage (NCBI taxonomy): Eukaryota > Metazoa > Mollusca > Gastropoda > Neogastropoda > Muricidae > Rapana > Rapana venosa. The sequence goes on along the minus strand of CM054148.1, from coordinate 49,795,495 downwards.
TATATAAAAAAAATTCCATATCATCATCATCATCATCATCATCATCATCATCATCATCATCATCATCATCATCATCATCATCATCATCATCATTGATACTGAAATACGAGCTATTAGCCCTGACTTGACTATTTGAACTCATAACCCATCAGTGCTTTTTTTTTTATGCAGGTACTGATAGCACTTCAGTTTCCTAGGCAAAAGGTGATGATATAGCACAGTGGTCAGAGCACTCGCTTTTCCTAAGCTAAAAAAACTGAACATCATGAAGGATTAGTCAGCATTGGTGGCAGAACGATCACAAACCTCCGCTTCGCAGATGACATTGATGGAATAGCAGGATCAGAAAAAGAGCTTGCCAGTCTAACAGAACACCTGAATAAGGCCTCCAAAACATACGGCATGGAAATCAGTGCAGAGAAGACCAAACTGATGACAAATAATACCAACGGCATTAGCACTGATATCAGGGTTAATGACCAGAAGCTGGAAACAGTTCAAAGCTTCAAGTACCTGGGAGCCATCGTATCAGACCAGGGATTCAAGCCAGAAGTAGTATGCAGGACTGCACAGACAATAACAGCACTGTCAAAACTAAACACCATCTGGAGAGATAAAAATATCTCACTTATCTCCAAGATCAGACTAATGCGCTCCCTTGTCATATCCATATTTCTGTATGCCTGTGAATCATGGACCCTGACTGCAGATTTGGAGAGAAGAGTACAGGCGGTGGAGATGAGATGCTTTCGGAGACTCCTTGGCATCTCCTACAAAGACCACATAAGCAACGAAAGCGTGCATAACAGAATCCAGCAAACCATTGGACCCTATGAGAACCTTCTAACGATCGTTAAAAGGCGTAAACTTAAATGGTATGGGCATGTCACAAGATCCAAAGGACTTGCAAAGACAGTTTTACAAGGCACTGTCCAAGGAGGAAGAAGAAGAGGCAGACCAAGGAAGAGCTGGGAGGATAACATCAGCGAATGGACAGGCCTAGAACTCAACAAAACCCTGAGAAAGGCAGAACAGAGAGAGGAATGGAGGGAACTGGTTGAGTCTTTGAGGGTGCCCCCACGATCGTCAGACTACGGGACAGATAGATAGATAGAAAAAACTTAAGTGTTTGGTCATGTCACACACTCCTCTGGTCTTGCTAAAACAATCCTACAAGGCACAGTGAGGGGAGGAAGAAGAAGAGGCAGACAAAGGAAGAGATGGGAGGACAACATCAGAGAGTGGACAGACATGGAGCTGAGAGACACCCTGAGGGTGGCTGAGAGACGCGAGGACTGGATAAAGGTGGTTGACAAAGCTTCGAATGCGCCCCAAAGGATTCGGAATCTGAGGGATCGGTGATGGTGACGGTGACTGATAGCAAGACTCGAACCCCGACCGAACTGTTTGACTCAGTGACAAGTAGCTACAACTCATTTTGTTAATCGAAGCGTTGAAGTTAAGTCAATATCAAAGTCAAAGCACTTGAATGTTCCCATGAAGGGCAGTTACAATACCGACAGGCATATCAGTAGGAATCATAATCTGACCAAGACACAAGGAAGCTCCACCCATAGCCAGTGTGGCAGAGACCTCCAGGTTCAGGAGTTACAGGCACAAGCAGAGAGCCAAGACCAGGCCGACAGGACAGTGGTGTTATGGGGGGCGAGATAGCCTGGTGGTTAGAGTGATGCATTCGTGATTTGCTGACCCGGGTTCGATTCTCGTTCAAGAGAATTTTTCCTCTAAAGTTAACATCAGTGCCGACTCCACTCTCCTCAAAAAGTCCTTCGGATGAGACTATAAACCGAGGTCCCGTGTGCGAACGCACGCAGAACATCTTGCGCACACGTTAAAACCCGTTCGGGTTTTTGGAAGAGTAGGCCATTGTGTGCCGGTGGGAACGGATGACAAAATTGACAAAACTGCATACACGCAGGGATTGGATGAAAAAAAAAGCACATGAGTCCTTATTCCATTATCCTCGAAATAAAATAATAAAATAATAATGCTCTGAAATGCTGTATGGGGGCTGTCTTCATCCGTGACAAGATCACTGCATAGCAGTCTGTATCTTTTCTCAAAGGAGCAAATGCATCCTATATAGTTGTGTGGCCACCTATAGTGTATTACATTGTACTATTGTATTGTATAATATTGGATCGCATTGCATGGCATTGCAGTGATACTGCTTTCAGTCATGGCATGTTTCTTTGCAGGAAATTCGGGTTGCTCTATCTGGAAAAAGTGTGTCGCCACAAGAGCAATTGTAGTTGATTTGAATCAGTGACGTGTAGCACAATACTACTGTTTTTGATTTGAAACAGTGATGTGTAGCGCAATGCTTTTGTATTAATTTTGATTTGAATCAGCGATATGTAGTACAATGCTATTGCATTTGCTTTGAATCATTGACTGTAGCACACTACTACTGTTTTTGATTTGAAACAGTGATGTGTAGCGCAATGCTATTGTATTTGGTTTGAATCGGTGATATATATATATATCACAATACTGTAGTATTTGATTTGAATCAGTGATACATAGCGCAGTGCTATTTTATTTGATTTGAATCAGTGCTAGTGATGTGTAGCACAATGCATTGTGCAGTCCTGTGAAATGTTCTGTACCGTCTGTTCAACTGGACACCATCAGGTCAAAGATGTCAGCAATCCTTGCAGCTGTGCACACCCCTGGCTCTTTTTTCAAATCTCCGCCTAGGAAATCCCTACAGAGCGAATGTCCTTTCTGAATGACAAACAACGTCCTCCCCTAAAAACACCCGAGTCATTCCACGCCATCAGTTCACGGGATTTTCCCTGAACAAATGGACAGCATTACGGCAAAGCCTTCTTTCCCAGCGGAAGCCGGCCATCGATAACAATCACATTTACAAACAAAGCACAGAACACACCAGCCATAAGAGACAATGCTATGGCAATGAGGTTAAAGGGGGTTATACACGGCTTGCCACATTTGTACGACAATTGTGTCATCGTCTGTGTGTGTGTGTGTGTGTGTGTGTGTGTGTTTTAAGAGAATGTGCCTAATTATTCTGCTTTTTTTCCATCAACACCTCTCTTGCTTGGTTTTTAAAATCAAATTGTGTTATAGAGCTGCTGGAAATGGGACACTGATTATTACCTCATCCAACTGACAGTCATATATTTGTGACCTAGTGATGAGAGTGTGAACATTTGTAGTTGGCAAATCACAAGTTACACTCCAATCAAAACATGAAGGCCCAGAAATGTCTTACAAAATGCTAGCTAGTATACACCTCCACAATAAGCGTGGTTACCAAAGTGGATGGGTGACCCTTCATGCGCCTTGGCTTCAGTACAATCAATCCCTCAGTTCACCCAGCTGTCAATGGGTACCTGCCTCTTTAGGGACAGGGAAGGTAAAGCAGCGAGGGAGAGGAGATGGGCACCGCCCTCAATATGCTGTCCCTGAGAGAAGCTGAGGTCTCTCACATCTGGCTTCCCAATGACTGCATAGGTTATGGAAACACCTTTACTTTTACCTGTATAACTCCCTTTAAGTAAGGCTCATTGCCAGAGCGTTGTGTTATATGGCCAATCCACTCTTCTGTGCTTTGCTAATAATTCTGATCATTGTTGATGCCATGCTTCTTGTTGGAAAGAAGGAAGGCTTTAGGGTAATACTGCCCATTTGTTTGGGGTACAATCTTGTGAACTGGTGGTGTGGAGTGATTTTATGTTTAGTACACTGAAGGGACGTGTTGCTGTTCAAGAATGACATCTGCTTGGAGGATTATGGCTGGAAGTTAAAGGAAAGGCCTAATGTTGGCCCAGTCATAGACACTGTTAGCACCTTTCACCTCACGATGCTTTACACAACATTCTTTTTCTGTTGTCATTTACTGTTTGGTATTCAGCGAGACAAATCCCTCTTAATGGCAAAGGCTCTGTACTCAAAGCCAAACCACAGGGTTTGATCCAGCAACAACTAGGTCTGAATGACATGGGTACAATAGCAGAACTAGAACCACGACCTTACTATTTCACTACCGGAAAGTAGTATAGTTTACTTGAATAGCGAAAGAGGAACTTCGTTTTTATTTGACATCATGAAAAAGTTCGAAAAAAACCATTAGGTTCTTTTTTTAACATGAAAACCAGTAGCAAACTAGAAATCGTGATCACGCGTTTGTTATCCTTCCTTCAAATCTTGAATTAAATTTAATTATGTGGAGACTGCGTCAGTTTTATGCGATTTATTTACGATTTAATGTTCTCTATCAAAAGGTAAGCCAATGTCAGATGGTTTTTGCCTGGTTCTCGGTGTCTTGTCGTTTGCACAGGGGCCAAAGGAGAAATTTAATGTATGAACAAACTGGGGCCTTGTTCTTACAGTACATTTCTGTTTGTAATAAAGTTTCAGGTCAATGGAAATGTCTATTTATAGCTTGATATGATTTTATACCACTCAGCTGAGATATGGCCAGACACATGCATTAGGATCTGCATACCATCCATCCCTTTTGAATCCTC
>CM054148.1:49775978-49785978 GCA_028751875.1 Rapana venosa | reverse complement strand
GAAAAAGAAGAATGCAAAGAAGAATGCAGAGAAGAATGCAAAAGAAGAAGAAGAAGAAGGTGATAATGACGACGACGATGATGATGATGAGGAGGAGGAATAGCAACGATAATAACATCAACAGAAATAGTTAGAAGATCACCAGCGACTGGAATCTTAGCGATTGACAGACAGACAGACAGACAGACAGACAGACAACAAACAGACAGACAGACAGACAGAGAGCATATACACACATACACACACGCACACACATACGCACACATGCACACACAGACACACACACATAAACACACGACATATTATTGACCACAGCTCTGAAGGAGATATTGGCTTGCTGACCCAGGGTCTAAAGCCCCAGCTGTTTGAGTATGTGTGTGTGTGTGTGTGTGTGTGTGTGTGTGTGTGTGTATTGTGGGGGGTGGGGAGGGGGTGTCAGTCCACAGACATAAATCAGGCAGATGGCAGTAGCAGCAGCAGCAGCAGCAGCAGAGCAGCAGTAGCGGCAGCAGCAGCAGCAACCATGCACATTTTCTCCCGTTCCTCTTCTCTTTCCCTTGGTCATTTCCATCTTGATCTTTATCCTCTCTCTGTCTCTGTCTTTCTGACTATCAGTCTATCTGTCTGTATCTCTGAACGTTTGTTTGTTTGTATCTCTCTCACTCATTTTTATCTTCTTTTTATGTATTTTGTTTTTTCTTAACTTTGTCCCATGTTTATCTTTTATTCTATATAACTTCTCTCTTTTTTATTTTCTTACTTTTCTCCCTTGTTCAATGGTTCTCCTTTTTCTCTCTAGCTTTTCCCTTTTTGTTTATCATCTCCCCTTTCTATCTTCTTTCTCTTTCTCTTCTCCCCCTTTAATCTTCTTTCACTTTATCTTCTCCTGTTAACCTTTTCTTTTATCTTCTCCTCTTTATCTTCTTTCTTATCTTCTCCTGTTAATCTTCTTTCTTTTTTCTTCCCCTGTTTATCTTCTTTCTCTGTATCTTCTCCTATTTGTCTTCTTTCTTTTATCTTCTCCCCATGTAATATTCTTTTTTTTTTATCTTCTCCTGTTTGTCTTCTTTTTTTAAATCTTCTCCTATTTATCTTCGTTCTTTTACCTTCTCTTCTTTAATCTTCTTTCTCTTTATCTTCTCCCTTTTCTTCTTCTCTCTGTGTGTCTTTTTCCTATGTATCTTCTCAACTTTTGTCTTCTCCTTGTTACCTTCTTCCACTTTACCTCGCTCTCTTCTCTCTCTTCATCTTTCCCTCTTTGTCTTCTTCTTCCAAATCTTTAACAAAAATCTTCTTCCTATTCATCCTCTCTCTTTCTCCTTTTCTTCGTCTTCTCCGCTTGTCACGTTTTCCTGGCTCCTCGTTTACCTTTGTCACGTTATTGTCCGTTTGGTCTTCTTCCCAGTTTGACGAAAAAGTTCGTTCGAACTGAATGTCAAAGTCCTTCGAACGTGACTATAAACCGAGGCCCTGTGTGCGAACGCATGCAGAACATCTTGCGGATACGTAAAAAAACCCTGTTCCGCCTTTCGGAAGAGTAGGCCATTGTGTGCGGTAGGAGTTGATGACAAAGTATAAAAACAAACCCAGCATGCACACAGGTGTCGTGTTTAGACACCATCCCGGAGGTCGGAACGCGGCAACCTATACGGTGGGAAAAGAGCTGTATACAGCATCGTTCTGGCAACTTCAGTGACGGCACTGGAACCATGTGTATCGGCGACTGCCTTTCCAATGGACCATTCCAGCGACGTGGAGAAGGGTGAGGGGGTCTGCTGCATGGGGAACAGCTTGCCCTCCATACTGACTGACCCAGGCTTGGAAACTCTGGCATATCAACACCTAGAGCGCAATGCCACAGTTTTACGAGGCTGACCGACGCCTACTGCTATCTTCTTCTTTTTATATGCTCGTGATCTGCTGACCCGGGTTCGAATCCCGTTCAAGGGGATATTTTCCGCTGGAGTTAACATCAGTGCAGAGTCCACTCTCCCTAAAAGTCTTTCGGATGAGACTGTAAACCTAGGTCCCGTGTGTTAAGTCACGCAGAACATCTTGAACATAATGTTAAAACCTGTTCCGCTTTTCGGAAGAGTAGGCCATTTGTGTGCCGGTGGGAAGGGATGGCATAATTGAAAAGAATGCATACATACGAGAACTGGGTGTAAAAAGAGCACAATATTGTTCATTCCATTATCCTCGAAATAAGATTGAAGAAGATTGTTTAAAGGCCTCAATAGTACGCTCCCACATCCCCCTAAAGTAGTAATGTAGACGTTCTCTGTCTGCTTCAGGTTGTGCAGCCCCCCTGTGTGACCCATGAGATATAATAAAAGAAATATTGAAAAAAAAATCAGTGTTAATTCTTTACATTACTTACTGACTCTCTTGTTCTTGTTCTCCTTCGCCGCCTCCTCCTCCCCCTCCTCCTCCTTCTTCTCCTTCTTCTTCTTCTTCTTCTTTTGTCCTTCTTCTTCACCTTCTCCTTCTTCTTCTTCATCTCTCCTCCTTCTCCTCCTCTTCTCCTTCTCCTCCTTCTCCTCCTCCTTCTCCTTCTTCTTCCTCTCCTTCTCCTTCTTCTTCTTCTCCTCCTCCTCTCTCCTCCTCTCCTTCTCCTCCCTCCTTCTCCTTCTCCTCCTTCTCCTCCTCCTTCTCCTTCTTCTTCTTCTCCTCCTCCTTCTCTTCTTCTTCTTCTCCTCCTCCTTCTCTCTCTCCTCTCCTTCTCCTCCTCACTACTTCTCTTCCTCCTCCTTCTCCTCCTCTCCTTCTCCTCCTCCACCTTATCCTTCTCCTCCTTCTCTCCTCCTCCTTCCTCCTCATCTCTCTTCTCCTTCTCCTCCTCTTACTTCTCCTCATCTCCTACCTATTCTTCCTCCTTCTCCTCGTCCTTCTCCTCCTTCTCCTCCCACTTTCCTCCTCTCCTTTCCTCTCCTTCTCCTCCTCCTCCTTCTCCTCCTCCTCCTCCTTCTCCTTCTTCTTCTTCTCTTCCATCGTCGTCGTCGTTGTCATCGTCGTCGAACGCTCAGACAGCAACTATCGTTGTCTGTCATATGAGCGAAAATGGGTTGCGATGCTGTCAAGCGCCTGACAAGTCAGTCTCAGCACATCTGACGTCGGCACGGGAAAGATTTGTTTTGGTCTTTTAAGTCTTTCTGGAAATAAAGACAGGGGGAATGGACCGAGACAGCAACATAGAAAAAGATGGAGGTGACAAGAAGAAAAGGAACAAGGCAGAAACGAGAGAGATGAATAGAAATGAGGGAATTCCTAGCACAGAATTTCCAGAAGGTGGGGGTTGCTATTGATAATTATTTTATTCTGACAGATCCCAGGCATCTCCAAGGGGGGGAACTGACTCGTTTTCCTTTCCCTTGGTCACGAGAGACAGACAGACAGGCAGACAGACAGACAGACAGACAGAGAGACCGATACAGACACAGAAACAGATAGACATACAAACAGAGACAGACACACAGACAGAGACACAGAAACATACATACATACATACATACATACATACAGACAGACAGACAGAGACACAGAAACAGACAGACATACATACAGACCGACAGACCGACCGACAGAGACACAGAAACAGATAGACATACAGACAGACAGAGACAGACAGAGACACAGAAACAGATAGACATACAGACATACATACAGACAGACAGACAGAGAAGACATACAGACCGACAGAGACACAGAAACAGACAAATATATAGACAGACAGAGACAGACAGACAGACAGAGACACAGAAACAGATAGACATACAGACAGACCGACAGAGACACAGAAACAGACAGTCCGACAGAGACACAGAAACAGACAGACAGACAGACACCAGAGAAGACAGACAGACCGACAGAGACACAGAAAAAGGCAGACATAGACAGACAGACAGAAAGAGACAGACAGACAGAGACAGGAGGTATACATACCTACCCGGTGATGACTATCCCCAGCAGACGTTGTAAACCTCCAGAACATTCCCCAGAGCTGATGTGTGATCAGTGCTGCCCCCACCACATCTACCCCCCCTCCGCCTCCCATACTCTGATGGTAAGTGACAGAGTGCTAGCGGAATGGGAGAGAGGGAGGGGGGAGAAGACCAAGAGAGGGTGCACGGGGGAAGAGGGCTAGACCAGAATAACTGCAGCAGTATCAAGGGGACGGGATAGCTCAGTGATCGGAGTACTCGCTTTCCCCCAGTTAAGGTTAAGCAGCATCGAGCGTGGTTACCAGTTAGATGGGTGACTATTTGTGCGCCTTGGTTTCAGTACAGTCCCCCAGTTCACCCAGCTGTAAATGGGTACCTGCCTCTTTAGGGTCAGGGAAGGTAAAGCAGCGAGGGAGAGAAGATAGGTGCCGCCCTCAATATGCTGGCCCCTAGAGAAGCTGAGGTCTCTGACGCCTCGCTCCCCTACGACCACATAGGTTATGGGACACCTTGACCTTTTACCTTTATCAACGCCTGGAAGCTACAGTTTCGGTTGAAGGATCACAGTACTCTCCAGGAAAGTTCAGATCCCAGCTGCAACGACCAAACTGAAAGTCCTCTGCAACGACAAGAACATCGCCATCAGCTTCAGGATCAGACTGATGCGTTCCCTGGTCATATCCGTACTTTTGGTACGCATGTGAAACGTGGACCATAACAGCAGACACTGAAAGAAGGATACAGGCAATGGAGATGAGGTGCTTTCGCAGACTCCTTGGTATCTCATACAGAGATCATATCACTTCGAGGAAGTGAAAACCAAATTTGAAAACGCTATTGGGCCATAATTATGTAGAGCTCCTGACTGCGGTGACAAAAAGCAAACTGAAGTGGTACGGGCACGTCACACGAACGTCTGGACTGGCCAAGACTGTCCTACAGGGAACAGTACAAGGAGCGAGACGAAGAGGCAGACAGAGAAAACGATGGGACGACAGCATCAGAGAGTGGACTTAACTGGCCTTGAGTGGAACAACTTGCTACGGAAAACTGAAAATGGCGAGGAGTGGAGGAAGCTGGTTACAAAATCTTCAGTGGTGCTCCAACAGTCTACTAGACCACGGTATAAGTAAAGGTTAAGGAAAATACAAAGGTGGCCGATAAGTAACAAATGGAGGGAAAAGGGGGGGGGGGGTGCACCCTCACAAAAAGGGATGGGTGGTGGTGGGGGCCGGGGGGGGGGGGGGGCGGGGGGGGAGGGGAGCCTATGAAAGTGTCCCTTTTCTACGTAATCTTTTTCATTGCTGAGGGGGTGGTGGTGGTGAGTGGGTGGCGGGTTACTTGCGCTGAATGTAGGTCGCATCTGAGACCTGGGTTTACCAGGTCATGTGAAAGACTAGCATCTGGCAAGTAGATCATCAGTTGTGTTGTGGTAGATGGGAGAATGGTCCGACATAGATGGTAATCAAACCCCTACCTCTCTCTGTCTGAGAATGCAGTACATAACTACGCTTTGTTTTGTCTGTGCAAGATACAGCGCTATATAAATTCCATTTATTATTATTATTATTATTATTATTATTATTATTTATTATTATTATTACTGGCCCACTGATCCCTTGTGGTTTAGAAAGAGTATGGGGGATGGGGTGAGTTGTCATGGAGGGGGGAGAGAAGAAATGGGGGATTATGTGAAAAGGGATGTTGTTTGATAAAAGAACGTCACGAACAGCAAGCCCTTTCTTTTGATGATGATAGCTTTCTGTCCTGTTGATCGGTGACGATCTAAAAAAGAAAGAAACAGCCACCATTGGCGCGTGGTTGGTGCCTTGGGTTATGGAATGGAAGGTCGCGGGCCTGAATCCCATGAGAGACATGAGGAGTTTTCGGAATTCGGTCGGTTGCTACCCAGAGTGAGAGTGCTGTGGGCCCGTGATGAAGACTGGGACCACACAGTCCAGCTTCATCCACCTGACGGATGCGGTTTTGAGTGGTTTGCTCAACTGACCTCACCAACACTGCAGGCGTCTGTTTCTCAGGCCCGGTTAACGCCAGGATAAAGTATGGTAGGTAGCGTGGAGTACAGCCCTTTCTTCCCAGTTTGACAACAAAATTGAACTGAATGTCAAAGTCCTTTGGATGAGACTAGAAACCGAGGCCCCGTGTGTGAACGCACGCAGGACATCTTGCGCACAGGTTAATTCCTCTTCCGCTGTTCGTAAGAGTAGGCCATTGTGTGCCGGTGGGAACGGATGACAAAATTTACAAAACCGCATACACACGGGGACTATATGTAAAAAAGCACATAAGTGCTTATTCCATTATCCTCGATGTAAAAGAATAAATAAATAAATGAAAAAATAAAATCTGATATCTAAGCACGTGCACTTCTATTGCAGCATTATTTTCCCATCCTCATTGTCATTAATCATCGTGCAATAAAAGAAAATTGTCTTTGATTGGGTGGCCACGGTCGCTCGGGTCTCGCGGTGACCTCAGTTTCAATGATGTCATACACTTCTGCGCCTGTGGTGAGATTGTGTCAGAGCCTTCGCGGGTTGGAGTTCCACGGACAAAGATCATAGGAGGGACTTTGTGGTGGTTGCCACCTTGGGTGGGCATCTCATTCAGTCCTGGCTCCGCGAATGAAATCTTACTGTCGTCAGTAGGGGGGCTTCATAGGGGATGTTCTGAGTATGTTATGCTCAGAGCGGGCACCACTGAACACCGCCAAAGTACCCCAGCAATATTCACAATTACATCATTAACATATACACTATAATCTGATCAAAAGTCATACTTTAACTATTTAAAGTTCTGCCTTTGTTGGTGAATGATGCTGATGATCATGGATATTTGTAGAACGCGGTCTCCCCTCTGTTGAGAGGTAGCACAAAGCGCTTTACAAAGCATGAGTGAACCTAGCCACAACCATACATGCTTTGTAATTGCCCTTCATGGGAGGATTCAAGTGTTTATGACTTGACAGACACACACGTCTCTCTAACACATTTAATCACGACAAACATTTAGCTTGTATTCCTCTCTTTTCCTGCCGACGCTGAATCTCCGTCCCCCATCTACCACCCTTCTCCCACCCCTTTCCCTCATGCTTTTACCACACACACACCACCACCACCACCACCACCAACACTACCACCACCACCACCACAACCCACCCACCCACACACACATCACATTACACCACAGCACCCCCCCCCCCCTCCACCACACACACACACTCACACAAACACACACAAACACTCACTCACACACACACACACACCACCACCACTACTACCACACCAAACCACACCACACCACTCACGCACACTCACACATACTCACACACGACCCCTCCCCCCCCCCCCCCCCCCCCCCCCCCCGAAAACACACACACACTCACTCACACACACACACACACACACCAAACACACATTCACACACACACACTCACATCCCCCCAAAACACACACACACACACTCACACACACACTCACACACACACACACCACACCACACACTCCCCCCCCCCCCCCCCACACACACACACCCTCCCACACACCCACACAGGGACCTGAACATAAAACCTGCAGTGGTGATCTCCGCAGCCGAATCTCAGGGCAATACGGCATTTCTATGGCAATGCCATGAGAGAGGAGCCTGGCTTTATAAATCAGGCATCTCATCCCATTCTCATCTCCATTACACGAATCAATACACGGCAAACCTGCACCGTCCTCGGCTTCTCTCATACACTACCGACCCTCATATGGTTGGTTGGCTTTTTTCTTCTTTTATATATCTTAACATGTGTGTTGTGTGTGTTGTAGTGTGTGTGTTGTAGTGTGTGTGTGTGTGTGTGTGTGTGTGTATGTGTGTGTGTGTGTTTTAGTGTGTGTGTGTGTGTGTGTTGTAGTGTGTGTGTTTGTGTGGGTGTTGTAGTGTGTGTTGTAGTGTGGGTGTTGTAGTGTGCGTGTGTGTCCTTCGGATGAGACTAGAAACCGAGGCCCCGTGTGTGAACGCACGCAGGACATCTTGCGCACAGGTTAATTCCTCTTCCGCTGTTCGTAAGAGTAGGCCATTGTGTGCCGGTGGGAACGGATGACAAAATTTACAAAACCGCATACACACGGGGACTGGATGTAAAAAAAACATAAGTGCTAATTCCATTATCCTCGATGTAAAAGAATAAATAAATAAATGAAAAAATAAAATCTGATATCTAAGCACGTGCACTTCTATTGCAGCATTATTTCACCCTCCTCATTGTCATTGATCATCGTGCAATAAAAGAAAATTGTCTTTGATTCGGTGGCCACGGTCGCTCGGGTCTCAGGGTGACCTCAGTTTCAATGTTGTCATACACTTCTGTGCCTGTGGTGAGATTGTGTCAGAGCCTTCGCGGGTTGGAGTTCCACGGAAGAAGATCATAGGAGGGACTTTGTGGAGGTTGCCACCTTGGGTGGGCGTCTCATTCAGTCCTGGCTCCGCGAGTGAAATCTTACTGTCGTCAGTAGGGAGGCTTCATAGGGGATGTTCTGCGTGTGTTATGCTCAGAGCAGGCACCACTGAACACCAGCAAAGTGACCCAGCAATATTCACAATTACATCATTAACATATGCACTATAATCTGATCAGAAGTCATACTTTAACTATTTAAAGTTCTGCCTTTGTTGGTGAATGATGCTGATGATCATGGATATTTGTAGCACGCTGTCTCTCCTCTGTAGAGAGGTAGCACAGAGCGATTTACAGAGCACGAGTGAACCTAGCCACAACCATACATGCTTTGTAATTGCCCTTCATGGGAGTATTCAAGTGTTTATGACTTGACAGACACACACGTCTCTCTAACACATTTAATCACGACAAACATTTAGCTTGTATTCCTCTCTTTTCCTGCTGACGCTGAATCTCCGTCCCCCATCTACCACCCTTCTCCCACCCCTTTCCCTCATGCTTTTACACACACACACACACACACACACACACACACACACACACACCACACACACACACACACACACACACACACACACACAACACACACACACACACACACACACACACATCACCACCACCACCACCACCACCATCACCACCACCACCCACCCACACACACACACACACACCACACCACACCACACCACAGCACCCCCACCCCATCACACACACACACACTCTCACACAAACACACACACTCATTCATAATTATTTTGTTTATGATGATGGTGGTGATGATGGGGATGATGATATAGGTGATGACAATGTTGATGATAGTGGTGATGTTTATTGTGATAATTGTGATTCACTTTGCTTATATTTTTGTCTGTTTACCTTCTTTCTTTCTTTCTTTCTTTTCGAGGGCTGGATGTAAAAAAGTCTTGTGCTTATTCTATTACCCTCAGAAAATAAAATTTCGATAAAAAATGTCGTTACTCACACACACACACACACACACCACCACCACTACTACCACCACAACAAACTACACACACCACACCACACACACACTCACACACACACTCACCACACACACCCCCCCCCCCCCCCCCCCCCACCGAAACACACACACTCACACACACACAACCCCCCCCCCCTCCCCGCCAACACACACACACTCACACTCAAACACACACCACACCACACACTCAATCTCCCCCCCCCCCTCCCGCCCACACACACACACACCCTCCCACACACCCACACAGGGACCTGAACATAAAACCTGCAGTGGTGATCTCCGCAGCCGAATCTCAGGGCAATACGGCATTTCTATGGCAATGCCATGAGAGAGGAGCCTGGCTTTATAAATCAGGCATCTCATCCCATTCTCAGCTCCATTACACGAATCAATACGCGGCAAACCTGCACCGTCCTCGGCTTCTCTCATACACTACCGACCCTCATATGGTTGGTTGGCTTTTTTCTTCTTTATATATCTTAACATGTGTGTTGTGTGTGGTTGTAGTGTGTGTGTTGTAGTGTGTGTGTGTGTGTGTGTGTGTGTGTGTGTGTGTGTATGTGTGTGTGTGTGTTTTAGTGTGGTGTGTGT
>CM054148.1:49768478-49770978 GCA_028751875.1 Rapana venosa | reverse complement strand
AGCACCGTACAACACTTTTACAACAACAACAACAACAACAACCCAACACAAAATATTATGTATCGACTATACATTTCTTGTCATTAACGCTTTTCTTCCATACCTATGTGCTTGAACTTAATTATTGTTGTTGACGTTGTTGTTGTTGTTGTTGCTGCTATTGCTGCTGCTGCTGTTGTTGTTATTGTTGTTGTTGTAGGGCGTTCCCGAGCCTGACCACAGTGGGACTCACCCGGTATGTGCTTTCTGTCTTACCACACCCTGGGAATCACTGATAAGACCGAGAGTGCAATAAACGGATGAGAAGTTTCCCATGTATGGCTAGCTGCTTGCAAGCTATCTCGCCATAATTTAGAGGCAGCTATACTCCGACTTCAGAGGATTATACGCCCCTCCCCATTTTGCACGAATGGAGGATACATGGGCTGATTTTCAAACTCTCTCGTCCATATAGGCATCTGTACTCCCGACTTCAGAGAAGTGTTCCCGTTCCCCACAACCCCATAGCATGAATGGAGGATACGTGGTCGTTTGAAAACTATCTTGCCACACAGGTAGCTATACTCCGACTTCAGAGGAGTGTTATCCCTTCCTCCCTCCCTCCCCCTTTGCATAAATGGAAGACGTGTGGCTATTTTTCAAACTATCGTGCCATATAGGCGGGATATATTCCGACTTCAGAGACATAACTATTCCGAGCATAGCCACATGGATTGGGTGCAGCAGGTCTTGTCTTGCCCCTTTCGAAGTGTAGAAGTGACTTAGCCCTAAGCGCGAGGCCCGGAACAACACTGCAGACACTTCGAAGCCGATTGATTCTACATGATGTTTCAAGGGTTTGTCTGTTTCGGAGTTGTTGGTTTTTTTTTCTCCATTCCTCGGCTAGAGCTCCGAGGTTCACCAAGGATGAGATTTTGCGTATGCAACCGTTTTTT
Source organism: Rapana venosa (assembly GCA_028751875.1). Classification (NCBI taxonomy): domain Eukaryota; kingdom Metazoa; phylum Mollusca; class Gastropoda; order Neogastropoda; family Muricidae; genus Rapana; species Rapana venosa. The sequence goes on along the minus strand of CM054148.1, from coordinate 49,770,043 downwards.
GTTTAAAACCCCACCATGCAGGTAGCCGCGTTGCAACTTCGGGGATGCATGCTGGGTATGTTCCTGTTTCTGTAACCTACCCAACACTGACATGAATGACGGGATCTTAAGCTTGCGTATTTCATCATCTGCGTGTGTATTTTACACATTGGGAATGAAGGCACTGACAGGTCTGCACTTAAAGGGGACCTGGACGTTCGTAAGTAAGACTCCCCATCCTTATTTTCACCAGACGCCGCCGGGATTTGAACCTACGGCTTCATGGACCCGTGGGATTGAAGTCTGACGGTCTTAACCACTCGTCTACCGAGTCCGTTGTCTCCAGGGTTTACAAGCTTCAAAGCAACGTGTGTTTTTTTAAATCTTAAACTGGGTATATAAAAACATTCTGAGTAAAGCACGCTTTTGTGCCTATCTTCAGATAACTTTAACAGTTTTCTGTGAATGTCCATAGCAAAAAATAACAACAGCAACAATAACAATCTAAAAAAACAACAACCCCAAAAACAACTAAATCCCACGAAACCACAAGATACTCCTGAAGTCTCTCTAGATCTGTATTTCCATAGTGATGCTTTACCAAGGTAACACTTCTATGACGTTCGAGTCTTGTTCAGTTTGTATTTGCGTCCTCCACCATCTGTGCCCCCCATCACACCAGGCCAGCATCTCTTGACATGGCGTAAAACTCGGACTTCTTGTTGCTTAGCAACACAGCAGGGGGAGCAAACTCTGTCACTTGTCCATCACGCATCACCATGACTCTGAAACCGAGAAAAAAAATGTCATGAGTGGGTGGTCTGGGCACTAGTCTTTCGGACGAGACAATAAACCGATGTTTCGTGTGTAACACGCATTTTAGCTCACGTCAAAAAATAAATCCACGGAAACAAGAGAGTTGTCCTTGGAAAAACGCTGTGGAAAAAAGCCACCCTGATAGGGAAACAAAATTTGTTTGTTAATAAACATGCAGACTGGATAAGAGAAAAACCGGGTGGCGCTGCTCTTGTGGCGTCGCGCTCTTCCCTAGGTGAGGGTGGGGTTGGGGTTGGTGAGGTAGGATTTGCTCGAGTATTACAAAGATGATGTGAAGACGATAGCGATGACGGTGGTATGGTGGAGTGGAGGGGAGTAGGGTGGAGTGGAGTGGTGTAGGGTGGAGTGGAGTAGGGTGGAGTGGAGGGGAGTAGGGTGGAGTGGAGGGGAGTAGGGTGGAGTGGAGTGGTGTAGGGTGGAGTGGAGGGGAGTAGGGTGGAGTGGAGGGGAGTAGGGTGGAGTGGAGGGGAGTAGGGTTGGAGTGGAGGGGAGTAGGGTGGAGTGGAGTGGAGTAGGGTGGAGTGGAGTGGAGTAGGGTGGAGTGGAGGGGAGTAGGTGGAGTGGAGGGGAGTAGGGTGGAGGGGAGGGGAGTAGGGTGGAGTGGAGGGGAGTAGGGTGGAGAGGAGTAGGGTGGAGTGGAGTGGAGTAGGGTGGAGTGGAGTGGAGTAGAGTAGGGTGGAGTGGAGTAGGGTGGAGTGGAGGGGAGTAGGGTGGAGTGGAGTGGAGTAGGGTGGAGTGGAGTGGAGTAG
>CM054148.1:49745978-49763478 GCA_028751875.1 Rapana venosa | reverse complement strand
TTACAAGGGCACTGTGGCATGAGTGATTTGCTCTGAACCCAGACTGATTGGGGTGAATAAGGCTGTTTTCATTTAAATGAGTAAGTAGGCATTTATTAATGTGTTTCTCTAATGGTTTTGAAAGGACAGATAGAATTGAGATGGGTCTATAGTTAGAGGGGTCTGTTCGATCTCCTGATTTATACAAAGGAATAATTTTGCTCTGCTTAAACATAGAGGAGAGGAGAGTAGTGACAGTGACAGTGTAGAGGAGTAAGGGTGTGGGGAGTGGGGTTGGGGTTGGGAGTGGGGGTGGAGTGGGGTGGTGTGGGGGGGTGTGGGAGTGGGGTGGAGGTGGAGGGGAGTGGGATGGGGTGGGGTGGAAGGGAGTGGGGTGGGGTAGGGTGGAGTGGGGTGGGGTGGAGGGGGGTGGGGTGGAGTGGGGTGGGGTGGGGTGGGGGGAGGGGAGGGGAGTGGAGGGGAGGGGAGGAGAGTAGGGGGGAGGGGAGTAGGTTGGAGTGGATGGGAGTAGGGTGGAGTGGAGTGGAGTAGGTTGGAGTGGATGGGAGTAGGGTGGAGTGGAGTGGAGTAAGTTGGAGTGGATGGGAGTAGGGTGGAGTGGAGTGGAGGGGAGTAGGTTGGAGTGGAGGGGAGTAGGGTGGAGGGGAGTGGAGTAGGGTGGAGGGGAGAGGAGTAGGTTGGAGTGGATGGGAGTAGGGTGGAGTGGAGTGGAGTAGGTTGGAGTGGATGGGAGTAGGGTGGAGTGGAGTGGAGTAGGTTGGAGTGGAGGGGAGTAGGGTGGAGTGGAGTGGAGGGAGTAGGTTGGAGTGGAGGGGAGTAGGGTGGAGTGGAGGGGAGTGGAGGAGGGGAGGAGGTGGAATGGAGGGAAGGGGAGTAGAGTGGAGGGGAGTGGAGTAGGGTGGAGAGGCGTGGGGGGAGTAGGGTGGAGTGGAGTGGAGGAGAATAGGGTGGAGTAGGATGGAGTGGAGTAGTGTGTATGGAGTGGAGGGGAGTACGGTGGAGTGGAGTGGAGTATGGTGGAGTGGAGTGGAGTAGGGTGGAGTGGAGTGGAGGAGAATAGGGTGGAGTGGAGGGGAGTAGGTTTGAGCGGAGGGAAGGGGAGTAGGGTGGAGCAGAGTGGAGTGGAGTAGGGTTGAGTGGCGTGGGATGGAGTGGGGTGAGGTGGGGTGGGTGGGGTGGAGCGGAGTGGAGTAGAGCAGACGCAGACGCAGAAAATTTATTCATTAAGTCCAAAGCCCCATTTTAAGGGGGGTGAATTGACAAACATGATGTTTTTGTGTTATGAAAAAATATATATATATATATCCTACTCAGCCGCTGGTACAATGACTAACCCGCATAATCTCACGCACTAGTATTTCTTATTACACTACAAATAATAGTTATGATCATGAATATGCGCTAAGTCTTTGGAATGACTTGTATATGATATGATATGATATGATATGTACAGTGCGGAATTATTTGTTCCTTGCTGACAAAAATAAAGCCAATCTAAATGTTGAGGGTCTACTGTCATACTTAGAAGGAATCAGTCTGATTCTCGAGTTACATAGAGCTAGACAAAGTAGAGTAGAGTAGGGTAGGGTAGAGTAGGGTAGAGTAGGGTATAGTAGGGTAGAGTAGGGTAGAGTAGGGTAGAGTAGAGTAGAGTAGAGTAGAGTAGGGTGGAGTAGGGTAGGGTAGAGTAGAGTAGAGTAGGGTAGAGTAGGGTAGAGTAGGGTAGAGTAGGTGTAGGTGGAGTAGGTAGAGTAGGGTAGAGTATGGTAAGTAGGTAAGGGTAGAGTAGGGTAGAGTAAGGGTAGGGTAGGGTTAGAGTAGGGTAGAGTAGGGTAGAGTAGGGTAAGAGTAGGTAGTAAGTAGGGTAGAGAAGGGTAGGTAGGGTAGAGAGTAGAGCAGGGTAGAGTTAGAGGTAGGGGTAGAGTAGGGTAGAGTAGGGTAGGGTTGGGTAGAAGTAGGGTAGAGTAGAGGTAGAGAGGTAGGGTAGAGTAGAGTAGAGCAGGGTAGAGTAGGGTAAGTAGTGGAAGAGTAGAGTAGAGTAGGGTAGGGTAGGTAGAGTAGAGCATAGGGTAGGGTAAGTAGTAGAGTAGAGCAGGGTAGAGTAGGGTAGAGTAGGTAGGGTAGGGTAGGGTAGAGGTAGGTGTAAGTAGGTAGAAGTAGTGTAAGAGAGTAAGTAGAGTAGGGTAGGTAGAGTAGGGTAGGGTAGGAAGGTAGGTAGGTAGGGTAGAGTAGAGTAGGGTAGAGTATGACAGGGCAGAACAGTGTATAGTACAGTATAATATAGTATAGTACAGTATTAGTATAGCATAGTACAGTATTAGTATAGTATAGTACATTACAGTATAGTGTAGTACAGTATAGTACAGTACGGAATAGTATAGTATAGTTAGTATAGTATAGTACAGTATAGTATAGTATAGTATAGTATAGCAGAGAAGAGAAGAGAATAGCAAAGATTAGCATAGCAGAGAAGGACTATTAGTAGTACTAATAGCAGTAGCAGCAGCATTATCATCATCATTATCATCATCATTATTAAAGGGTTGGATACATGTAAAAAACCCCAACAACAACAAAAACAACAACAAAACCCAAACCCAACCACCTAAAAACCTAACCAAACTTATTCTATAACCCGCAAGAAAAAAACAACAACGACAAAATTGGTTCATTCCTCTATTCCGTCTCCAGCCTGTGTAATGTTTGTCCGTCGTGTCCGACGATGACCTCCAAAACAGCAGAGGAGGCAGCTGCTGTTTCGGAAACTGGGCAGAAATTCGATTATAGTGGAGATGCCTTGCCCACAGTACATCCCCACTCTCTCGGCCAAGTGGGCATAAGGACAGTCGGCGTTGGAGATGCTCTCCAAAGGCCAACCAGCCCCCCAGGGCTGCAGCACATAAGGACTGTGCGAGTCAAGCCTCCTAGTCAGAGAGCCATAGTCGATCACTAAAGACTAAGCTGTACAGTGGAATTCCATGAGTGGGAAAGAAAGCCACTGGTCATACAGCCTCTCACTTTGCTGTTGCCCCCACCGTCAATGGTTCAATCAAGAACTGTGATAAAGCCCAGGCGCAGCCTGTGTAACAACCATGCTCTCCAAGTCCCACTGCACTGACCTGAGGTGGGCGCCCTCCTGCCCACACTGGAAGGTCAGCTTTCCGGGCAAGGTCATGACCCAGTCCTTCAGGCGGGCCCTGTCCAAGGCCTGCCACAGCTGGGGGTCGCTGTACTGCTGCCCAGGGTCCAGGTTCATCCTCAGCGTCCCCGAAAACACCACAGGCTCCTGCGACACCGTGCACTGCGCTGCTCAACTTTCTGGTTGCTAGCCAGGTGTGTGTGTGTGTGTGTGTGTGTGTGTGTGTGTTGTGTGTGTGTGTGTGTGTAGATGGTAGTTTTGTGTGTGTGTGTTTTTCCTGTGTGTGCAGTTATGTGTAGAATTGTATGTATGTATATATATAAAATATATATATAATATAAATATATATATATATATATATATATATATATATATATAGAGAGAGAGAGAGAGAGAGAGAGAGAGAGAGAGATTTTGTCTGATGTTGTCATACCATACCACACCATACCATACCATACCATATACCGTACCGTACCGTATCGTACCGTACTCTACTCTACTCTATTCTACTCTACTCTACTCTACCCTACTCTACTCTACTCTACTATACAATACTATACCACGCTACACCGTACCGCACCTTACCACACCACACCACACCACACCACACCACATCACAACATGATTATATCACATAAAACTGTTTGCATTTTCGCTCATATGACAGACAACAGTAGCTGCTGTCTGAGCGTTCGAAGACAGAAAAAGAAGAAAAAGAAGAAAAAGAAGAAGAAAAAGAAGAAGAAGAAGAAGAAGAAGAAGAAGAAGAAGAAGAAGAAGAAGAAGAATTGCGAAGAAGAAGAAGAAGAAAGCAAGAAGAAGAAGAAGAATTGCGAAAAGAAGAAGAATTGCGAAGAAGAAGAAGAAGAAGATAATGATGATGAGCATGTTAGTGTATGTGCCTCACTGATCTGTTTACTGCTAGTGTTATGAGTGACGACACTATCATTGTTCACTGTGGCTTTACAATACAACTGCCACAACCACGATGTCCTTCCTACCTGCGGCAGAATGGCCAGGCGAGTTCGGAGGTCGTGAAGTCCCATATGGGCGATGTTGACGCCATCAATGAAAATGGCCCCTCCTGTACACTCGAGCAGCCGGAAGAGCGCCAAGGTGAGGGACGACTTACCTGCCCCTGTCCTTCCCACAATGCCCACCTGCTGACGTCATGGCAGCGTCATTATCCTAGCCGGTGACTTCTCAATTCTTGTATAATTTCAATCATTTCAGTCATACCATTTCTTTCTTTTAAAAAGAATCTTTCGACTTTTTCCCATTGCCAGTTGCTAATCAACAAGGCTTCACATTACTACGAGAACATATATTTTGGTTATGAATAAGCGCTTTGATTTGGGTTTTTTGCAAGATATAGCGCTGTATAAATTCTATGTATTATTATTATTATGAATAAGCCAGACACATGATTATCAGAGTCCAGTCTCAGATTCCAACACCCCTGTTATTTTGCGGGGCCTCTTAGTACTGTTGGCACACAGTGACTAGGAGGGAGGATGAATGCAGGCATCTGCCTACCCTGCAATGTGTTGTCTTTGGCCCAGGTTAGTCCTGTGGGCTGAGATTTGGTTCCAGAGTAGCTGTGAAACCCCATGCTTGCATGACCAAATCTTGCTGACAGAAATGGAGTGTTGATCAAAGGTCTGCATTGGCTGACTCTGCTGTCTGCTTTCTTTTCTGTCTTCTAAATTATTGTTGCCTATGTTGGTTTGTTTTTCCTTGACCATAACAAGAATATTCTACTTAAAAGAAAAAAAACAACACAAGAAAAACCCAATGGGTTACACGAACATATTCATTAAAATGGTGTACAAGTCTACTCGCAAATTACATACACGCACTTCACATTCACTTTCTAACAGCAATGTTATCATTAGTATACTTACACAATACATATAACCTGGAACACTTCAAAACTTAATGAATATCACTTTAGATGAACGAGCTAAGTTAAGAAGTGTTCGCTCATTTTTATTGTTAGATAACGAATAAAATTGCATTATGTTCGGCTTTTTATAATATACCTTTTGCAATAACTTGGATCAAGTTTCAATGAAATACATGCAGGCATGGGAAAACATAACGAATTGCATCTCCCAAATCATTTATTGTGTATTTGGTACGAATTACTTCGTTACGTAGGACGTTATCTGTTCTTCCTCTCTGAGTGGAAAGCTTACGATTGCGTGTTCTGACCTGTGCAAAAGCCAGTACTGTCTCTTCAGGCAGACGACTTAACCAATTTCAAATGAAAATATTGGTTTGAGATATTCTGTCATTGGTAAAGATTTCATTTGATTCCATCTCAGAGAACCATTTGTGAAATTGGTCCTATGGACATTGTGTGATTTTTAACTTGAAAAGGTTTCAGAATATTGTAACTCGAACTGATTAAACTAGATACTTATTCTTCTTCTTTGTCGAACACTCAGACAGCAGCTATTGTTGTCTGTCATATGAACAAAAATGCGTTGCGCTGCTGTTAAACGCCTGACAAGTCAGACCCAGCGAATCCGACTTCGACGTGGTAGAGAATTGTTATTTTTTTTGTCTTTCTAGAAAAAGGCTGGAGGATAATGGACCAAGAAGGCAGAAAATAGACAAGAAGGGGGTGGCAGGAAGAAAATGAGCAAAGCAGAAACAAAAAGAGCGACAGAGAAGAGGGATTCCTCGCATAGAATTTGCACAAGATGGGGGATGCTATTTATACCGACAGGCCCCGGCATCCCCCACGGGGAAAACCTGATATCAAAGACAGTGTATGGTTTTTAATCTGAAAGTGGCTTTACATTATTGTAACTCAAGTTGATTAAAAACCTGATACCATAGACATTGTATGGTTTTTAATTTGAAAGTGGCTTTACAGTATTGTAACTCAAGTTGATTAAAAACCTGATACCATAGACATTGTGCGGTTTTTAATTTGAAAGTGGTTTTGAAGTATTATAACTCAAACTGATTAACCCAGATACCGTACACAATGTATATTTTTTATATTTGAAAGTGGTTTTACAGTATTGTCACACAAATTGATTAACCCAGTTACTGCATACAATAGATTTTAAAAATAATTTCAAAGTGGTTTCAGGGTATTGCACCTCAAACTGATTAAACAGGCTGCCATAGATATTGTATGGTTTTTAATTTTAAAGTGGTTTCAGAGTAGTGTAATTCAAACTGATTAAACAACATTATAATACAACTCATTGATTAACTTCTCCATCACCGTGGCACTAGTTTTCAGATCACTGCATCTGACCATAGCATTTGCCCATTACTGATGCAAACATAAGCGCTAAGACCTACAGTAGCATGTTTTTAGGTGGGTTTTTTTTGCTGCCTCATCTTCTGTGACGTCCCCCGTCCTGCTGTTCCCACTCCGCTCATCCCAATCTCCCCGCCACAGCCATACCCAGATTTTTTATGTCTCATCCTCAGAATCGGAGGTCCACAGGGAGCCTATCACTATCAGGCCGCCGTGGGGACACCAGCAAGAGGGGCCCTGCACTGCTGCTGGGTCACCTTGGTGGTGTTCAGTGGTGCCTGTTCGGAGCTAACATACGCAGGACACCACCAACTAAGCCCCCTACTAACAACAGTATTAGCTCAGTCGCGGAGCCAGGCTGAGTGAGTTGTCCACCCGAGGTGGCAACCACCACAACGTCCCTCCAACGACCGTCCCCCGCGAACCTCCAACCCCAAGGGCTTTGGCACAAACTCGCCACAGGCACAGAAGTGTATGGGCAAACCAAAAATGAGGTCACTATGAGACCAGCGCAACCGGGACCACCGAATCAAAGGCATTTTTTTTTATTGCATGATGATCAATGACAATGAGGATGACATAATTATACTTCTGTGGAAGTGCATATGCTTTGAAACTACCTGACAGGGTTGTACTCTACGCTTACTATCCTAATATACCCCGGCGTCAACCGGGCCCGAGAGATACAGACACCTGCAGTGCTGGTCAGGTAATTTGAGCAACACTCTCAAACTCGCATCCGTTAAGTGGATGAAGCTCGACTGTGTGGTCCCAGTCTTCCCACTGAGCCCACAGCACCCTCACTCTGGGTAGGAGCTGGCGGAGTCCGAAAAATCCCTATGACTCTTATGGGAATCGAACCTGCGACCTTCCAGTCCGTAACCCAAGGCGCTAACCACTGCGCCATGGCGGCTGGTTCCTACAGTAACATGTTGTTATCTTGTGGAATTGTTGTATTGGTTATTCATTTTCATCCATGACAAGCTCTTAGCGTAATAAACTATGCTCTCCATTAAAGGAGTAAAAACAAAAATCCTCTGAAGTCAAGGTATGGCTGCCTTCCTGGCGGGGTACTGAGAAAGCAGCCATTTACTGGCGAACGTCTCGATAGCGTGATGTTCTGGGGTCACAGTAATTTCCAGGTGGGATCAGAGAGACAGAGCGATAGTCCGAGTTTTACCTTCTGCCCTGTTTTGACTTTTTGCCATGCTTTATCTTTTGGCTACGCTTCACCTGTTTGCCATGCTTGAACTTGTTGCCATGTAGTAAGCTTTTGCCATAATTTGACTTTTTGAAATGTTTGACCTTTTCACCATGCTTGACCTTTTCACCACGCTTGACCTTTTTGCCCATGTTTGACCTTTTGCCATGCTTAAACTTTTTGCCATTCTTGACCTTTTTTGCATTCTTGACCTTTTGCACTGCTTGAACTCTTCACCACATTTGACCTTTCTGCCATGCTTAACCTTTTTGCCATTCTTGACCTTTTGGCCATTCTTGACCTTTTTTTGGGGGGGCCATTCTTGACCTTTTTTGCAATTGCTTGAACTTTTCACCACATTTGACCTTTCTGCCATGCTGGACCTCTGTCGCCATACTTGACCTTTTCGCCGTGCCTGATGGTGAAGGTGACTCCCTTCAGCACCAAGTCCAGGCCAGGGCGGTAGCGGGTATGGACGTTGTCGAACACCACCTCTCCTTTCTGGGGCCACTCAGGGCAAGGGCGCTGGCCGGGCGTGGTCCACTCTGCCTGTTGACCGACACACACAGAGACAGATAGAAAGATAGACAGACAGATAGATAGATAGATAGACAGATAGACAGACATACAGATAGATAGATAGATAGATAGATAGATAGACAGAGAGATAGACAGGTAGGTAGACAGACAGACTGTCAGACAGATTGATAGATAGATAGACAGACAGTCAGACAGATAGACAGATAGACAGACAGAGAGATAGACAGGTAGATAGACAGACTGTCAGACAGATTGATAGATAGATAGACAGACAGATAGACAGACAGACAGACTGTCAGACAGACAGATAGATAGATAGATAGATAGACAGACAGACAGACAGACAGACAGACAGACTGTCAGACAGACAGACAGACAGACAGATAGATAGATAGACAGACAGACAGATAGATAGACAGATAGATAAACAGACAGACAGACAGACAGATAGATAGATAGATAGATAGATAGATAGATAGATAGATAGATAGACAGACAGACAGACAGATAGATAGACAGACAGACAGACAGACTGTCAGACAGACAGAAAGAGAGATAGATCTGTTCCGCTTTTCGCAAGAGTAGGCCATTGTGTGCCGGTGGGAGCAGATGACAGAATTTACAAAACCGCATACACACGAGGACTGGATGTAAAAAAGCGCACACGTGCTTATTCCATTATCCTCGATAAAAAAGAATATTTAAAAAAAATAGCTAGCTAGATATACAGACAGACTGTCAGACAGACAGATAGATAGATAGATAGATAGACAGACAGACTGTCAGACAGACAGATAGATAGATAGATAGATAGACAGACAGACTGTCAGACAGACAGACAGACATATAGATAGATAGACAGACTGTCAGACAAATAGACAGACAGACAGACAGATAGATAGATAGACAGACTGTCAGACAGACAGACAGACAGATAGATAGATAGATAGACAGACTGTCAGACAGACAGACAGACAGACAGATAGATAGACAGACTGTCAACAGACAGATAGATAGACAGACAGACAGACAGACAGACAGACAGACAGACAGACAGACAGACAGACAGACAGACAGACAGACGACAGACAGACAGACAGATAGATATATAGATAGACAGACAGACAGACAGATAGATAGAAAGAAAGACAGAAAGACACATAGATAGACAGACAGACAGATAGACAGCCAGACTGTCGAACAGATAGACAAACAGAATGTCAGACAGACAGAGAGACTGTCAGACAGACAGATAGACAGATGGATAAATAGACAGACAGACAGACAGACTGTCAGACAGACAGACAGATAGATAAACAGACAGACAGACTGTCATACTGAGAGACAGATAGATAGATAGTCAGACAGTCAGTTAGACATATAGACAGACAGACAGACTGTCAGACAGACAGATAGATAGATAGATAGACAGACAGACAAACAGACAGACAGATAGATAGATAGATAGATAGATAGATAGATAGACAGACTGTCAGACAGACTGTCAGACAGACAGACAGACAGACAGACAGACAGACAGACAGACAGACAGACAGACAGACAGACAGATAGATAGATAGATAGATAGATAGACAAACAGACAGACAGACAGATAGATAGATAGATAGATAGATAGACAGACTGTCAGACAGACTGTCAGACAGACAGACAGATAGATAGATAGACAGACAGACAGAGAGACTGTCAGACAGACAGACAGATAGATACATAGACAGACAAACTGTCATACAGGCAGACAGATAGATAGACAGACAAACTGTCAAACAGACAGACATACAGACTGTCAGACAGACAGACATACAGACATTCAGACAGACAACCAGACAGATCTCCCAGGTGGGGGATGCGAGGGTGGGGGTGACTGTCAGTATAAATAGCATCTCCACCTTCTGGAAATGTTGTGCTAGGAATTCCCTCTTGTTGTTTCTCTTTTTCTTCCGCCTCCTTTCTTTTCTTCCAGTCACCTTCTTCCCTTCTGTAATTTGCCTCCATAGTTTATTGTCCTGTCCATTTTTTTTCCATTATGACTTAATATAATTATAACATTTCTCTCCCATGCCGAAGTCGGATGAGCTGGGCCTGACTTGTCAGGCGCTTAAAGGCAGCACAACGCATTTCCGCTCATATGACAGAGAACAACAGTTGTTGTCTGAGCGTTCAACGAAGAAAAGGTAGACAGACAGACAGACAGACAGACAGACAGACAGACAGACCGACAGAGAGAAGGCAGACATAGACACACAACACACACATACACATAACACACACAGACACGGACACACTCAACACACTCATTACACATACAACACTTATACACACACAACACACACACTTACACACGCAACACACACACACGCGCGTACACACACACACACACACTACACACACACACTTACACACACACACCACCAACCACACACACCCACACAACACACACACACACAACACTTAACACCACACAACACAAACACACTTACACACAACACACATACACACCTACACCCACACCCACACACTTACACACACACAACACACACACACTAACACACAAACACACACACACACACACACACACGTACACACACAACCACACACAAACACACCTACACCCACCACAACACACACACACACACACACACCACCACCAACACCACACACACACACACCCGTACACACATAACACACACACACACACATACACACACACACTTACACACACACAACACACACCCACACACACTACTTACACCCCCACACAAATACACACACAACACAAACCCACCCCCCACCCCCACACTCCACACACACCACAACACACACACTTCACCACAACACACCACACACACCACACAAACACACACACACACTTACACACCACACACCACACACTCACTACCACAACACCACCACACACACACACACACACACTTCACACACACACACAACACACTTGCACACACAACACACACACTAACACACACACATTACACACACAACACACACTACAACACAACACACTTACACACAACACACACTTACACACACACACTTACACCACAACACACACACTTCACACAACACACACACAACTCGACAAAACACACACACACACACTTACACACACACAACACACACACAAACTACCACACACACACTTACACACACACACACACACACCACACACACACTTACACACAACACACCACACTTACACAACACATACACACCACTTACACCACAACCAAACACACTTACCCACAACCACACATACACACACTTACACCCACACCCACAACTTACACCACACAACACATACACACAACACACTACCACTACACACACACACACACACACACACTACACACACCACACACAACACTTACACACCACACAACACACACCACACACACTTACTTAACCCCCACACAAACACACACTACACACACAACACTCACCCCAACCCCACACACACACCTCACACACCCACAACACACACACACTTGCACACACAACACACTTACACACACAAACACACACACACCACACACACACCCTCCCCCGCCCACACACACACACTTGCACACACAAAACACACACACACACTTGCACACACAACACACACACACACTGACACACAACACACACACTTGCACACACACACACATACACACTCACACACCCACAACACCCTACCCACCCCACACAACACATTGCACACACAACACACACACTTACACACACAACACACACACACCACACACACACTCCTACCACAACACCACCCACACACACCACTTCACACACACACAACATGCACTCACAACACACACTTACACATCACACCATACACAAACATTACACACACACACACACACTTACACACACACTACACACACAACCACACACTTACACACACAACACGCACACAACACTCGCACACAAACACACACACACACACACACTTACACACACACAACACACACACACTTAAACACACACACACACACTTACACACACAACACACACACTTACACACACATACTTGCACACACACACACACACACTTACACACACAATACACACACTTACACACACACACACTTACACACACAAACTTACACACACAACACACACACACAACACATATACACTTAAGCACACACACACAACACACACTTACACACACACACACACACTTACACACACAACACACACACACACTTACACACACACACTTACACACACAACACACACACTTACACACATAACACACACACACAACACTCGCACACAACACACACACACATTACACACACACAACACACACACACACTTACACACACACACACTTACACACACAACACACACACACTTACACACACACACACACTTGCACACACAACACACACACTTACACACACAATACACACACTTACACACACACACACACACACACACACACACACACACACACACACACACACACACACACACACACACACACACACACACACAAAACACTTAGATAGATGGCTTGATGAAAAAAAGCAAATGCATTGCTTATTCAATGTACCATCTGAAAATAAAATTTGACTTGACTTGACTTGACACACACACAACACACACACACACAACACACACACCCCACACCCACCCAACCACCCACACACACACACACACCACCCACCCACACCCACACCCACAACACACACACCCAGACCCACACACACACACACACAACACAACACACACCCACAACACAACACACACACACACACACACAACACACACACACACACACACACAGACCTCAGTCTGCAGCAAGGAGTAATCCATCAGTCTTTCCACAGACACAATGTTGGACTGCAGTTCCCCCATTTGGCGCGTCATCCACGTCAAAGTGCCTGACACCTGCACAACTCCTCCATCACTCCGTCAGCATCAGGAGTCATTTGACGCGCGCGTCATCTCTCGTCATCACTGCGCTAAACTTGCACAAAGAATGACTCATACTAAGTGCATGACCACAACTCCAAACTGACAGAGAAAGAAAGAAAGATAGAAGAGAGAGAGAGAGAAGAGAGAGAGAGAGAGAGAGGAGAGAGAGAGAGAGAGAGAGAGAGAGAGAGATTCTTTTATTTCGAGGATAATGGAATAAGCACTCATATGCTTTTTTACATCCAGTCCCCGTGTGTATGCAGTTCTGTCAATTTTGTCATCCATTCCCACCGGCACAAGATGGCCTACGCTTCCGAAAAGCAGAACGGGTTTTAACGTGTGCGCAAGATGTTCTGCGTGCGTTCGCAAACGGGACCTCGGTTTATATAGTCTCATCCGAAGGACTTTTAGGGGAAGTGGAGTCGGCACTGATGTTAACTCCAGAGGAAAAAAATCCTCTTGAACGAGATTCGAGCCTGGGTCAGCAGATCACGAGCGCAATGCGCATCACTCTAACCACTAGGCTATCCTGTGCCCCGCCCCCCCCCCCCCCCCCCCCCACGCCTTATCGCCCCCGCCGTTTGTCTGCCTGTCTGTCTGCCTGTCTGTCTGCCTGTCTGCCTGTCTGTCTGCCTGCCTGCCTGCCTGCCTGCCTGCCTGCCTGCCTGCCTGCCTGCCTGCCTGCCTGCCTGCCTGCCTGTCTGTCTGCCTGCCTGTCTGCCTGTCTGCCTGCCTGCCTGCCTGTCTGCCTGCCTGCCTGCCTGCCTGCCTGTCTGCCTGTCTGCCTGCCTGTCTGTCTGCCTGCCTGTCTGCCTGCCTGTCTGCCTGTCTGTCTGCCTGTCTGTCTGTCTGCCGAGCTTCATCCTCTTCACGGATGCGAGTTTGAGAGTGTTGCTCAAATTACCTGACCAACACTACAGGTGTATGTATCTCTCGGGCCCGGTTGACGCCAGGATATATCATGATAGTAAGCCTAGAGTACAACCATGTCAAGTAGTCTCAAAGCATGTGCACCTCCGCAGCAGCATCATTACGTCATCTTCATTATGATTGATCATGTAATTTTTATTTTTAAAAAATTGCCTCTGATTCTCTGGCTCCAGTTGCTCTGGTCTCATGATGACCTCAGATTCAGTTTCCCTATACACTTGTGTGTCTGTGGTGAGTTTGTGTCAAAGCCTTTGGGGTTGGAGGTTCATGGGGGACGGTCATTGGAGGGACGTTGTGGTGGCTGCTACCTAGGGTGGGTAACTCAGTTTGGCTCCGCGACTGAGCTAATACTGTCGTCAGTAGGGGGCTTAGTAGGTGGTGTCTTGAGTATGTTATCTCAGAAACGGCACCCCTGAACACCACCAAAGGGACCCAGCAGCAGTGTAGGGCCCCTCTGGCTAGTGGCCCCGCGGCGGCCTGATATTGATGGGCTCCCTCTTGACTTCCCACCCTGGGGATAAGATATAACGAATCTGGGTATCACTGTCGCTGGAGATTGAAATGAGCGGCGTGGGAACAGCAGGACGGAAGACGTCACAGAATATGAGGCAGATAAGAAAAAAGAAGAAGAAGAAGAAAAAGAAGAAGAAGAAGAAGAAGAAGAAGAAACAGAAGCAGAAGAAGAAGAAGAAGAATCAGCCGAAGAATCAGAAGAAGAAGCAGAAGCAGAAGAAGAAGCAGAATCAGCCGAAGAAGCAGAAGAAGAAGCAGAATCAGCCGAAGAAGCAGAAGAAGAAGCAGAAGAAGAAGCAGAAGCAGACGAGGGAGGCAGGCACCTGCAGAGCATAAGAAATGCACAGGCCGGCATCAGCTGCGGTGGTGGTGGGGGCGTGGATGAGGAAGAGGCAGGCTGAGGTCACCAGCACCGCCGCCAACACGTCCAGGTGCCATTGCATCCACCTGCGTGACACCATCCGTGACGGAGCCATGTTATTGTCAGCCCCACATCATGTTATTGGCAGCCACACATCCATTGTCAGCCACACATCAGCCATGTTATTGTCAGCCCCACATCCACTATGTTGTTGTCAGCCACACATCAGCCATGTTATTGTCAGCCACACATCCACTATGTTATTGTCAGCCACACATCAGCCATGTTATTGTCAGCCACACATCCACTATGTTATTGTCAGCCAGACAATCATTGTCAGCCCCACATTAACCATGTTATTGTCAGCCACACACCATGTTATTGTCAGCCACACATCAGCCATGTTATTGTCGGCCACACATCAGCCATGTTATTGTCGGCCACACATCCACCATGTTATTGTCGGCCACACATCAGCCCTTTTATTGTCAGCCACACATCCACCATGTTATTGTCAGCCCCACATCCACTATGTTAATGTCAGCCACACATCAGCCATGTTATTGTCAGCCCCACATCCGCCATGTTATTGTCAGCCACACATCAGCCATGTTATTGTCAGCCACACATCAACCCTGTTAATGTCAGCCACACATCAGCCATGTTATTGTCAGCCCCACATCCGCCATGTTATTGTCAGCCACACATCAACCCTGTTAATGTCAGCCACACATCAGCCATGTTATTGTCAGCCACACATCAGCCATGTTATTGTCAGCCACACATCCACCATGTTATTGTCAGCCACACATCAACCCTGTTAATGTCAGCCACACATCAGCCATGTTATTGTCAGCCCCACATCAGCCATGTTATTGTCAGCCACACATCAACCCTGTTAATGTCAGCCACACATCAGCCATGTTATTGTCAGCCACACATCAGCCATGTTATTGTCAGCCACACATCCACCATGTTATTGTCAGCCACACATCAGCCATGTTATTTTTCAGCCACGCATCAGCCATGTTATTGTCAGCCACACATCCATCATGTTATTGTCAGCCACACATCAGCCATGTTATTTTTCAGCCACGCATCAGCCATGTTATTGTCAGCCACACATCCATCATGTTATTGTCAGCCACACATCCATCATGTTATTGTCAGCCCTACATTCACTGTCAGCCACATATCAGCCATGTTATTGTCAGCCTCATATCAGCCATGTTATTGTCAGCCACACATCGGCCATGTTATTGTCAGCCACACATCCACCATGTTATTGTCAGCCACACATCAGCCATGTTATTGTCAGCCACACATCCACCATGTTGTTGTCAGCCACACATCCATTGTCAGCCACACATCCACCATGTTGTTGTCAGCCACACATCCACCATGTTGTTGTCAGCCACACATCAGCCATGTTATTGTCAGCCACACATCCACCATGTTATTGTCAGCCACACATCCACCATGTTGTTGTCAGCCACACATCCGCCATGTTGTTGTCAGCCACACATCCACCATGTTATTGTCAGCCACACATCCACCATGTTATTGTCAGCCACACATCCACCATGTTATTGTCAGCCACACATCCACCATGTTGTTGTCAGCCACACATCCACCATGTTGTTGTCAGCCACACATCCATTGTCAGCCACACATCCACCATGTTGTTGTCAGCCACACATCCACCATGTTGTTGTCAGCCACACATCCACCATGTTATTGTCAGCCACACATCCACCATGTTGTTGTCAGCCACACATCCACCATGTTGTCAGCCACACATCCATTGTCAGCCACACATCCACCATGTTATTGTCAGCCACACATCCACCATGTTATTGTCAGCCACACATCCACCATGTTGTTGTCAGCCACACATCCACCATGTTGTTGTCAGCCACACATCCACCATGTTGTTGTCAGCCACACATCCACCATGTTGTTGTCAGCCACACATCCACCATGTTATTGTCAGCCACACATCCACCATGTTGTCAGCCACACATCCACCATGTTGTCAGCCACACATCCATTGTCAGCCACACATCCACCATGTTATTGTCAGCCACACATCCACCATGTTGTCAGCCACACATCCATTGTCAGCCACACATCCACCATGTTGTTGTCAGCCACACATCCACCATGTTGTTGTCAGCCACACATCCACCATGTTATTGTCAGCCACACATCCACCATGTTATTGTCAGCCACACATCCACCATGTTATTGTCAGCCACACATCCACCATGTTATTGTCAGCCACACATCCACCATGTTATTGTCAGCCACACATCCACCATGTTATTGTCAGCCACACATCCACCATGTTATTGTCAGCCACACATCCACCATGTTATTGTCAGCCACACATCCACCATGTTATTGTCAGCCACACATCCACCATGTTATTGTCAGCCACACATCCACCATGTTATTGTCAGCCACACATCCACCATGTTATTGTCAGCCACACATCCACCATGTTG
Organism: Rapana venosa; assembly: GCA_028751875.1. Taxonomy (NCBI): domain Eukaryota; kingdom Metazoa; phylum Mollusca; class Gastropoda; order Neogastropoda; family Muricidae; genus Rapana; species Rapana venosa. The sequence continues at coordinate 49,746,045 of CM054148.1, read as the reverse complement.
TTGTCAGCCACACATCCACCATGTTGTCAGCCACACATCCACCATGTTGTCAGCCACACATCAGCCA
>CM054148.1:49733478-49740978 GCA_028751875.1 Rapana venosa | reverse complement strand
CTCACCACACACCACACACACACACACCCAACCCAACCCAACCCAATACCACCCCCTTCCACCCCCAACACACACACACTACACAGACACACACAATCACACCACACACCACCACCCAATCCCCTCACCACCACACACCAACCCACCAAACCACACCCAACCCATACCACCCCCCTCCACCCCCAACACACACATAACACACACACCACACACCTACACTCACTCACTCACACACACACCCAAACAACAACCCAATACCACCCCCCCACCCCAACACACACAACACAACACACCACACACACACTCACCACCACCACCCACACCCAACCACAACCCACAACCCAATACCACCCCCCCCACCCCCAACACACACAACAACACACATACACACACACACACACACCCCACAACACAACACAACACAAAACCCCACCCCCCACCCCTAACACACACAACACATACACAAACACACAACACACAACACACACACCTCACCACCTCACCCCACCACTAACACATACACCACACCCAACACAACCAACCCAATACCACCCCCTCCACCCCCAACACACACATACACATCAACACACACACACCACACACTCACACAACACCACCCAACACACACACACACACACACACACACACACACCACACCACACACACACACACACACACCCAACCCACCCCAAACCCAACCCAATACACACCCACTTCCACACCCCAACACACACACACACACACACACACACACACACACACACACACACACACACACACACACAAACACACTTCACACACACACACACACACACCCAACGCAACCAAACCCACATCAACCCAACCTAACCCCTACACACACCCCACACCCCACCCCCCAAACAACTACCCTCACACACCAACACACCACACAACACACAACACACACACACACACACACACACACACACACACACACACACACACACACACACACACAACACACACACAAACACACACACACACGAACACAAAACACACTGACCATGCAGTCCCTAAGGATGACAGGCAGGGAAGTGTCCACCGTGTCCACGTCCAGGGACAGCCTGTTGAGGATCCTGCCGGTGGCCGTGGTGTCGAAGAAGGCCATGGGGGCTCGCATCAGCCGATCCACGGACCTGCTGTGGACAGCCTGGGCCCCGCGGGCCATGCGTCTCCAGTACACAGCGTTGAACAGCGCCAGGAACACCGCTGATAAAAAGGTGAAGGCGAAGGTAAAGGTAAAGGTGTCCTGTTTGGACCCGAAACTTGCGCATACCCCCCCCCCCCCCCCTACCCTCAGCCATCCATTAGATTATGAGTGGTGGTCTGCGCGCTAGTCTTTCGGATGAGACGAGAAACCGAGGTCCTGTGTGTTGTGTTGCACATATTTATTTAGTCCACGTAAAACAACCCACGGCAACGAGAGAGTTGTCCCTGGCAAAATTCTGTAGAAAACCCCCCACTCTGATAGGGAAACAAATACTGTTGCAAGACAGGAAAAAAAATGGGGTGGCGCTGCTCTTGTGGCGACGTGCTCTCCCCGGGGAGAGCAGCCCAAATTTCACGCAGAGAAATCTGCCGTGACTTAAAGTGGTATAAATAAAAAAAATAAAAAAAATAACCTATGTGGTCGTAGGAGAGCGAGGCATCAGGAACCTCGGCTTCTCAAGGGGCCAGCGTCTTGAGGGAAGCGGCGCATATCTCCTCTCCCTCGCTGCTTTACTTTCCCTGACCCTAAAGAGGGTACGTACCTATTTCCAGCTGGGTGAACTAGGGAAACTGTACTGAAGCCAAGTCGCGCAAACGGTCACCCATCCAACTGGTAACTACGCTCGACGTTGCTTAACCTTGGCTGGGGGAAAGCGAGTGCTGTGACCACTGAGCTATCCCGTCCCTACACAACTGTAGACAAACAACTGGTGGATCGGTGGTCTAGAGGTAACGCACCTGCCTAGAAAGCGAAAACTCCGGGTTCGAAGTGTGTGGTGGTTTGATCCCCGTTTGGGCCAGAAACTTTACCTCCCTCCATCCACTAGACAGTGAGTGGTGGTCTGGATGCCTAGTCTTTCGGATGAGACGATAAATCGAGGTCCCGCATGCATATTTTTTGCACAGTAAAAGAACCCATGGCAACAAGAGAGTTGTTTCTGGCCAAATACCGTTAAAGAAAGTCACTCTGATAGGGAAACAAGTACACATGAAGACAAGAAAAGACACAAAAAATAAGGGGTGGCGCTGCTCTTGTGGTGGCGACACGCTCTCCCCGGGGACAGCATCAAAATCGCACGCAGAGAAATCTGCCGTGACTTAAAGTGGTATACATCTCAGTTCAATACCAATTAAAAAATATAGCCCTCCTCCACATAATAAGCCACACTGCTCTACTGTCACCTCTCACTCATGTATGCTGCAGTCTAGTATTATTCGTTAGGGCACCACTGAAGATTTTGTATTGTGTAACCCTCCACCTGCCGCCATCATCATCATCATCATCATCATCATCATCATCATCATCATCATCATCACCACCACCACCACCACCACCACCACCACCACCATCATCATCATCATCATCATCATCACTGTCGTCATCGTCATCATCACTACCACAGCCACCGCCACCACCATAACCAGCAAACTGACCTTGTCCCAGTCCAAAGACTCCATAGATGGCCAGACAGAAGTACGTTTCCTTTCTGGCGGCGTCTTCCTGCGTTTGATTGGCCCATGAATGGTTTCCGGTTGTGTTGCAGCCAATGGGAGGGCAGGTGGCATTGGCGTAATGCTTGCAGACGACGTGTCCACTCCTTCAGCCAAAAGCTGGACCCCACGCTGAGTGCCTGTCAGAGCACAACATACCTGTCCTCCCTTTAGCCAGAACCTTTAGTCAAGTAGGATGTGCTGGGCCTGACTTGTCAGGCACTTAACAGCAGCGCAACACATTTTCACTCATATGACAGAATTAGAAAACAGTCGTTACTGTTGGAGTGTTTGAAGAAGAAGAAGAAGTAGAAGAAGAAGAAGAAGAAGAAGAAGAAGAAGAAGAAGAAGAAGAAGAAGAAGAAAAGAAGAAGAAGAAGAAGCCAAAACCTACACTCCAACACATGTCTCTTCTTTTCGGGCGGCTAAAATCTACACCCGAATGTAACATCTCTCTTCCCGTTAGCTAAAATCTACACCCAAACACAACACATCTCTTATCCCTTTAGCAAAAAAACAAAACAAAATTACATGACATGAGTTTCTCTGTTTGTAACATGATAAAGAATTTGAATTGAAACCTACACCCAACACAACACATATCTCATTCTTTTAGCCAAAACCCACACCTTGACACAACGTATCCCTCATTCCTTTCGCCAAAACTCACATCCTGACACAACATATCCCTCATTCCTTTCGCCAAAACTTACACCCTGAAACAACATATCCCTCATTCCTTTCGCCAAAACTTACACTCTGACACAACATATCCCTTTCGCCAACCTCACTACCTGACACAACATATCCCTCTTTCCTTTCGCCAAAACTCACACCCTGACACAAAATATCACTCTTTCCTTTCGCCAAAACTCACACCCAAACATATCACTTACTCTTAAATTTTCAATTCTGTCAGATTAGTGGCAACAGTTAAATCGATACATTTACTGCTACATAATCTCTTATTATGTAGTCTCTGAGAGAGGAAGAGAGAGAGAGAGAGAGGGAGGGAGAGAGAGAAAGAGAGAGAGGGAGGGAGAGGGAGGGAGAGGGAGGGAAAGCAAGAGAGCGAGAGAGAGAGCGAGAAACAGGGACAGAGACAGAGAGAAAGAGAGACAGAAAGACAGAGAGAGAGAAGGAGGAATAAAGGTGTGACCTGGTAGAGACAGAAGCTGAGGAATGCCAGCATCAGAGGGCAAACCCCTAGAGCCCTGGCATAGTACAGTACTGCCTGCCAGGGTACCTGTACAACACACACACACAACATGCACACATACACATGCACATACATATATAAGCGCAAGCACGTGTGCACACACGCATGTAAGCACCTACACACACATATGCACACAAGCACTCACACACACACACTACACATACACACACACACGCACGCACGCATGCATACGCACACACACTCCCTCCCCATCCCCCCACCCACCCCCTAACACACACATACACACGGGCAAAGCTGGGAATCGAACCCAGAACCTGGGCTCACGGTTTACCTGTTAGGCAAGTAAACACCTCATTCGTCCTTCCACCCTTCTTTAACGAGGTTTGAACTGCAACCTGGGGACGGGACAAGCCTAGCGGTTAGAACATTGCGCTCGCAATCTGACAACCCGGGTTTGATTCCCGTTCAAGGGGATATTTTCCCCTGTATTTATTAATTTATTATTTATTTATTTATCCTTTTATATCGAGGATAATGGAATAAGGACTCATGTGCTTATTTACATCCAGTCCCCGTGTGTATGCGGTTTTGTAAATTATGTCATCTGTTCCCACCGCAACACAATGGCCCACTCTTCCGAAAAGCGGAACAGGATTGAACGTGTGCGCAAGATGTTCTGCGTGTAGACTCCACTCTCCCAAAAAGTCCTTCGGATGAGACTATAAACCGAGGCCCCGTGTGCGAACGCACGCGGAACATCTTGCGCACACGTTAAATCCTGTTCCGCTTTTCGTAAGAGTAGGCCATTGTGCGTTGGTGGGAACAGATGACAGAATTTACAAAACCGCATACACACGGGGACTGAATGTAAAAAAAAAGCACATACGTGCTAATTCCATTATCGTCGATATAAAGAAGAATTAAAAAAAAATTAAAATTAAAAAAATGAACCTCAGCCCTTCACTCACCCTTCCGTCACACACCCTGTCTACACTGTCGCTGATGGGACTTCGATCCATCTCTACGTCATCGTTCTGTGACGTAGCCGACAACGTCACCGAGTCCACCACGTCACAAATGCCTGTTCCCCGGGCCTGCAGTCTGTTGACGAGGTCAGGTTTCTGTGACTGGCGGGGTGGCGCCCCACTGTGGCGAGGTCTGGCCGTGCGGTGACGGGCAGAGCATTCCATGGTGTCGGAGCTGTCAGAAAGGTCTGCAGACTGCAGCCTTCGTCTGCGATAGGGGGACAACGGTATGCACTGACACACAACACACACACACACACACACACACACACACACACCACACACACACACACACATACCCAACCACACAGCCATGCACGCACGCTCACGCGCACACAGGTGTACACACACACACAAACGCACCCATAGACACACACACATAGACACATCCACGTGGCGCGCACGCACATACACGCGCGCACACACACACACACACACATACACACACACACTCACGCGCGCGCGCACACACACACACACACCACACACACGCGCGCGCGCACACACACACATACACACTTTTGAGAGTTGGATTGTATCTACATTATCTCACCTCTTTGGTAAAGATAACTTAAAAAATCGTAAAACAAAACAAAAAACCCTTTGTGGCCTAGAAAGAAGAAAATAGTGATGTTAGTGACATTTTTAACGTCTTCTACAATGGAAAATACGAGGACATTAAGACATTTAAGTTGCTAGAAAGGAAGGCAGAAAGTAAAAATCTCTGGGTCACTTCTCTTCTGTCAGGCAGAAAGTAACGATCTCTGGGTCACTTCTGTCAGGCAGAAAGTAATGATCTCTGGGTGACTTCTGTCAGGCAGAAAGTAATGATCTCTGGGTCAGTTCTGTTAGGCAGAAAGTAATTATCTCTGGGTCACTTCTGTCAGGCAGAAAGAAAGGATCTCTGGGTCACTTCTGTCAGACAGAAAGTAATTATCTCTGGGTCACTTCTGTCAGGCAGAAAGTAATGATCTCTGGGTCAGTTCTATTCTGTTAGGCAGAAAGTAATGATCTCTGGGTCACTTCTGTCAGGCAGAAAGTAATGATCTCTGGGTCACTTCTGTCAGGCAGAAAGTAATAATCTCTGGGTCACTTCTGTCAGGCAGAAAGTAATTATCTCTGGGTCAGTTCTGTTAGGCAGAAAGTAATGATCTCTGGGTCACTTCTGTCAGGCAGAAAGTAATTATCTCTGGGTCACTTCTGTCAGGCAGAAAGTAGCGATCTCTGGGTCAGTTCTATTCTTTCACGTATAAAGTAATGAGCTCTGGGTCAGTTGTGTCAGGCAGAAAATAATGATCTCTGGGTCAGCTCTATCAGACAGAAAATAATGATCTAAGGGTCAGCTCTATCAGACAGAAAATAATGATGTCTGGGTCAGCTCTATCAGACAGAAAATAATGATGTCTGGGTCAGCTCTATCAGACAGAAAATAATGATCTCTGGGTCAGCTCTATCAGACAGAAAATAATGATGTCTGGGTCAGCTCTATCAGACAGAAAATAATGATGTCTGGGTCAGTTATGTCAGGCAGAAAGTAATGATGTCTGGGTCAGTTCTATTTTCTCAGGCAGAAAGTAATGATCTCTGGGTCAGGTCTGTCAGGAAGAAAATAATTATCTCTGGGTCACTTCTGTCAGGCAGAAAGTAATGATCTCTGGGTGACTTCCGTCAGGCAGAAAGTAATGATCTCTGGGTCACTTCTGTCAGGCAGACAAAGAACTCTGGGTCAGTTCTGTCAGGCAAACAAAGAACTGTGGGTCAGTTCTGTCCAGGCCGAAAATAACGACCTCTGGGTCAGACCTCACCTCTGATGCACGGTCCTTCGTCGTGACAGCATCAAGGAATCGTCGTCAGAGGAGGCGCATGACGTCACACTCCCCAGCCTCTCTCGCATTCTGCCGTGAATCTCCGCAACTGTTCAAACAGAACACAGTAAAGTCAGTGGTAAAGGTTACCCTGTGTGCTAATTTTAACCCGATTTTCTCGCTTTCTGTCTATCTGTCTGTCTGTCTCTCTGTGTCTGTGTCTTTGTCTGTCTCTGACTGTCTGTCTGTCTGTCTGTCTCCTTTCTTTTCTTTGCCCCCTTCCATAGGAAACAATAGTAGTATCATTTATTATTATTATTATTTTCCTTAATATTTATTATTATTATTATGTTATTATTATTATTATTATTATTATTATTATTATCATTTCTTGTTCTTCTTCTTCTTGTTCTTCTTCTTGTTCTTCTTCTTGTTCTTCTTCTTCTCCTTCTTTTCCTCCTCCTCCTTCTTCTTCTCCTCCTCTTCCTCCTCATCATCACCACCACCACCACCACACCACCACCACCATCACCACCACCACCACCGTCGTCGTCGTCGTCGTCGTCGTCGTCGTCGTCATCACCATCATCATCATCATCATCATCATCATCATCACCACCACCACCACCACCACCACCACCACCACCACCACCACCACCACCACCATCACCATCATCATCATCATCACCACCATCACCACCACCATCATCAACATCATCATCAATACTCCTGCAAAGCAAAAACAACACAAGACAGAAAGAAGAACTAG
>CM054148.1:49725978-49728478 GCA_028751875.1 Rapana venosa | reverse complement strand
AGCCCTTGAGGAACCCTTCAGTCCTTGTAACTAAGCCCTTGAGGAACCCTTCAGGCCTTCTAACTAAGCCCTTGAGAAACCCTTCAGGCCTTGTAACTAATCCCTTGAGGAACCCTTCTGGCCTTGTAACTAAGCCCTTGAGGAACCCTTCTGCCCTTGTAACTAAGCCCTTGAGGAACCCTTCTGGCCTTGTAACTAAGCCCTTGAGGAACCCTTCTGGCCTTCTAACTAAGCACTTGAGGGACCCTTCTGGCCTTCTAAGCCCTTGAGGAACCCTTCTGATCTTCTAACTAAGCCATTGAGGGACCCTTCTGGCCTTCTAACTAAGCCCTTGAGGAACCCTTCTGGCCTTCTAAGCCCCTGAGGAACCCTTCTGGCCTTCTAACTAAGCACTTAAGGAACCCTTCTGGCCTTCTAAGTCCTTGAGGAACCCTTCTGGCCTTGTAACTAAGCCCTTGAGGAACCCTTCTGGCCTTGTAACTAAGCCCTTGAGGAACCCTTCTGGCCTTCTAACTAGGCACTTGAGGAACCCCTTCTGGCCTTCTAAGTCCTTGAGGAACCCGTCTAGCCTTCTAACTAAGCACTTGAGGAACCCTTCTGGCCTTCTAACTTAGCACTTGAGGAACCCTTCTGGCCTTCTAAGTCCTTGAGGAACCCTTCTGACCTTCTAACTAAGCCACTGAGGAACCCTTCTGGCCTTCTAAGTCCTTGAGGAACCCTTCTGGCCTTCTAAGCTCCTGAGGAACCCTTCTGGCCTTCTAACTAAGCACTTGAACCATTCTGGCCTTCTAACTAAGCCCTTGAGGAACCCTTCTGGCCTTCTAAGTTCTTGAGGAACCCGTCTAGCCCTCTAACTAAGCCCTTGAGGAACCCTTCTGGCCTTCTAACTAAGCACTTGAGGAACCCCTTCTGGCCTTCTAAGTCCTTGAGGAACCCGTCTAGCCTTCTAACTAAGCACTTGAGGAACCCTTCTGGCCTTCTAACTAAGCACTTGAGGAACCCTTCTGGCCTTCTAAGTCCTTGAGGAACCCTTCTGACCTTCTAAGTAAGCCATTGGGAACCCTTCTGGCCTTCTAACTAAGCCTTTGAGGAACCCTTCTGTCCTTCTAACTAAGCCATTGAGGAACCCTTCTGGCCTTCTAACTAAGCCATTGAGGAACCCTTCTGGCCTTCTAACTAAGCCATTGAGGAACCCTTCTGGCCTTCTAACTAAGCCATTGAGGAACCCTTCTGGCCTTCTAACTAAGCCATTGAGGAACCCTTCTGGCCTTCTAACTAAGCCCTTGAGGAACCCTTCTGGCCTTCTAACTAAGCCCTTGAGGAACCCTTCTGGCTCTAACTAAGCCTTGAGGAACCCTTCTGGTCCTTCTAACTAAGCCCTTGGGAACCCTTCTGTCCTTCTAACTAAGCCTTGAGGAACCCTTCTGGCCTTCTAAGTCCTTGAGGAACCCTTCTGGCCTTCTAACTAAGCCCTTGAGGAACCCTTCTGGCCTTGTAATAAGCCTTGAGGAACCCTTCTGGCCTTTAACTAAGTCCTTGAGGAACCCTTCTGGCCTTGTAACTAAGTCCTTGAGGAACCCTTCTGGCCTTCTAACTAAGCCCTTGAGGAACCCTTCAGGCCTTGTAACTAAGTCCCTTGAGAAACCCTTCTGGCCTTGCTAACTAAGTCCCTTGAGGAACCCTTCTGGCCTTTCTAACTAATTCCCTTGAGAAATCCTTCGGAAGGCCTTTCGATACTAAGGTCCCTTGAGACCCTTCAGTGCCTTGCACTATAGCCCTATAGGAACCCTACTGGCCATTGGTAATAATTTTGTTCCTCCAGGAAATCGGCGTAACAATTCAATTTGGAGAAATCCCAGGTTCATAGCAGAATGTGTGCTCTGTTCTGAAACTGTTAAGTGCTTCTATAAGCCTTAGTAAATTATGGCACACTCATAAGCAAACAACTGGCTGAATTGATTATGGTTCCTCCGGATGGGGGAAAATTATACGCAAGGCCCTGTTTCATGTGGATAGCAAGTGCTTAGGTACATTCCGGATGTTAGTGAGTTACAGAATCGTTTTAAGTGTTCTTAATGCGATAGCTGGCCTTAACGTTGCAATTATGCACCTCTGATTGCCCGAAATTAATCCGAGTTACAACCAGTGCAAGTCATCCATTAAAAGGTTGCCTCTCGGATGAATTGAGTCGTTGCGAAACGCAGCACTTGCGTACAGGTACCTTCTCGTTCTGTCGATACGCACAGTCTATCGGTGATGAGATGGGAAAAGTGAAATGACAGAAATCGTATTCTAGTAACAAGGGTGTAGGATGGAATAGTGCTTATTCCGTTTCATAGATCGTTACGCAATGCTAGTGGGATCTGCCAACACCAAATCTAATCCTGGCAGTCAACAAACAGTACAAGACTCCACTCCATTCAAAAGTCATTCGGATGAGACTATAAACCGAGTCCACGTGTGCGAACGCACGCAGAACATCTTGCGCACAGGTTAACAT
>CM054148.1:49685978-49720978 GCA_028751875.1 Rapana venosa | reverse complement strand
TGTTTTCGTTCCTCGGCTAGATCTCCGAGTTCTCCTATGGTGAGATTTGCGCATACCACCGTTTTTTTCCCCCCACCTTGAAGGTAGCCACATTCCGACTTCAGGGGTGCATGCTGGGTATATTCGTGTTTCCGTAACCCACAAAACACTGACATAAATGACGGGATCTGTAAAGGCATATCTAATCTCCTGCATGTGTATGTATGTATCTATGTACACATGTACACGAAAGGAATTAAGGCATTAGCAGGTCTGCACTTGAAGTTGACCTGGAAAATCGTAAAAATCCCCTACCCTTCATTCAAAAGACGCCGCCGAGATTCGAACCCACGCCTTCATGGACCCACGTGGTTGACGTCAATCGGTGCTAACCACTCGGCTAAAGCGTCCGTCTTAAATGAACTAACAATCTATCCTGCGCTCCTATGTATAAAGAAACAAGAAGAGAATAAAAACAATCCATGTTGGAGATGCCACGTCGCATTGGAACCTACCTATTGAAGTTTTACGCTGCACAGCATTAGGGTCGAGATCTTCGCTGCCCAGAAACCTGCTCACACGTTTGATGGATACCTGCATCTGTCAAAGCATCAGCACACGGCGTAAAACATCGTATGGTCATTACCACACTGTAGGAATTGTCAGTGTGTCTGCAAAGGTGATCCCAGTGGTTAAAGCGTGGAACGGTACACTTGTTTTTTTGTCTTTAGTTGTAGGAAAATCACTGCAATTAAGACTTGCCAGTTATATCACAGAAAAAAGTCTTAGAGGAACATCTTAGGAATTCATGGGGTTTCATATCCAACGGTTATCCTAAACACACACATATACACACCCACACACATACACAAACACAGAGAGACAGATAGGCACACACACTCACACACATACACACACATACACACACACACACACACAACACATAAACACTCTTGCAATACACACACAGCCACCATCACCACCACTTCCAACAAACACCATTGCCCCTACCACACACCACACCAACCACCCACCCACCCCACCATCCCCATCACCCAAAACATCAAACCATCAGTCAATAGCAAAAACGAAGGAGGAGAACAGAATAACAGAGAACAGAGAACGGAAGAACAGAGAACAGAGAACAGAAGAACAGAAGAACATAGAACAAGAACGAAGAACAGAAGAACAGAGACAGAAAACGAGAAGAACAGAAGAACAGAAGAACGAAGAAGAACAGAAACTAGAGAACGGAAGAACAGAAGAACAGAGAACGGGAGAACAGAGAACAGAGAGCATAGAACGGAAGAACAGAGAACAGAGAACGGAAGAACAGACAACAGAGAACGGGAGAACAGACAGAACAAAAGAGAGAGAAGAGAAGAACAGAGAAGAGAAGAACAGAAAGAGAAGACCAGAAAAACAGAGAAGAAAGGAAGAACAGAATAACAGAGAAGAACAGAAGAAGTGAAGAACAAAATAACAGAGAAAGAGAGAACAGAGGAAGAGAGAACAGAACAGAGGAAGAGAGAACAGAAGAACAGAGGAAGAGACAACAGAAGAAGAGATAACAGAAGAACAGAGAAGAGAAGAACAGAAGAACAGAGGAAGAGAAGAACAGAAAAGAGAAGAACAGAAAACAGAAGAAAAGAAGAACAGAGAAGAGAAGAACAGAGGAACAGAGAAAAACAGAAGAACAGAAAAACAAAGAAGAACAGAAGTGAAGAACAAAATAACAGAGAAAGAGAGAACAGAAGAAGAGATAACAGAAGAACAGAGAAGAGAAGAACAGAAGGACAGAGAAGAGAAGAACAGAGAAGAGAAAAGAACAGAGAGAACAGAGAAGTGAAGTGAAGAAAAGAACAGAGGAACAGACCATGGTGAAGTACATGATCATGCGCGACATGACGGCCAGAGGCTGACGTAGGATGGTGAAGAGGCTGAGGGACACAAAGGCTTTGCCTGCATCCAGCTGACTCCGCTCCTCCAGCAGCACGTACGTCGTCAACGTCACCAACGTCACCTGAACCACACACGTCAACACCAACGTCAATCAACGTCACCTCAACGACACACGTCAGACATAAACTTCAATCAACGTCATCAACATCACTTGAACCGTACACAATCGCACAGACGTTTACAATGTCACCTGAACCATACTCGTCACCACAAACGTCAGCAACGTCACCTGAACCATGCACGTCAGCACAAACGTCATCAACGTCGCCTGAAGAACACACGTCAAGCACAAACGCCATCAACGTTACCTGAACCATGCACGTCAGCACAAACGTCATCAACGTCACCTGAACCATACGCGTCAGCAAAAACGTCTTCAACGTGACTTCACCACTTGTTACGTCAGCACAAGGCCACCAACGTCACCTTGAAAAATGCCATGTCCAATCAAAAAAGGCCTCTATCGTTTACTAAAACTATTGTCACTCTAGCACATTCATCGTCAACATCAATAACGACGGACACTTTAGGTGAGTGGTTAAGGCGATTCGACTTCAGTCCCATAGGTCTATGAAGTCGTGGGTTCGAATCTCGGCGCCGTCTGGTGAGTTAAGGGTGGGGTTGGTTGTTTTATTTTACAATCTCCCAGGTCCACTTCGAGTGCAGAGCTGCCAGTGCTTTACTTTCAATCATGTACATACAGATACAGACTATCAAATAGGCACGTTAGAGGTCCTGTGATTCATGTCAGCGATCGGTGGATTACGAAAACACGAACAAACCCAAGCACGCATTCCCGATATTGGAATGCGGCTACCTTCATGGTGTTGACGAAGAAACGAAGGCAGCCGGATTGACATGGGCTGAGCTGAAGAGGATCTCCCCAAACCGAGTTCGTTGGAAGGGTGTTGTGACAGCCCTATGTTCCCCAAGGAACCAAGAGGCATAAGTCAAGTAAGTCAAACCTTCATGGTGGGAGAAAAAAACCGGTCGTATCTGGAAAATCTCACCATAAGTGAACCTTAGACATCTAGCCGAGGAACGAAAAGAAATAAAGAAACACAAACACAAGGAGAAGAAGAAGAAGAAGACAAAAGAAAAGAAGAAGAAGAAGAAGAAGAAAGAAGAAGAAGAAAAAAGAAAAAGAAAAAGAAATGGAAGAAGAAGGAGGAGGAGGAGGAAGGAGGGAGGAAGGAGAGGAGGAGGGGGAGGAGGAGAGGAGGAGGAAGAGAGGAAGAAGGAAAGAGAAAAGGAGGAGGAGAAGACGAAGAAGAAGAAAAAAAAGAAGAAGAAGAAGAACAACAACAAGGGGGAAAACAGCAACAAGGACAACAATAACAACAGCAACAAGGACAACAATAACAACAGCAACAAGGACAACAATAACAACAGCAACAAGGACAACAAAACAACAAGACAACATCAACAACAAGACAACAAGCAACAATACAACAAGCAACACAACAATAACGGACAACAGCACAACAAGGACAACGCACAAAAGCACCACCACAAGGACACACACACCACCACCACCACCACCACCAACACACCAACCACCAAGAAGGACGACACTACCACCACCACCACCACCACCATCACCACCGCCACTACCACCACCATCACCACCACCACCACCACCACCACTACCACCACCAACCACCCACCAACCACCAACCACCACCACCACCACCACCACAACCACCAACCACCAACCACCACCACCAACCACCAACTACCCACCAACCACCACCAACCACCACCACCACCACAACCACCACCCACCAACCACCAACCACCACCACCACCACCAACAACAACAACAAGAAGGGCGACGTGACCCCAGCACTGACCAGGAAAGGCAGGAGGTCCCAGCAGAGGCTCATGAGCGTGTTGAGCAGAGTCATCTTGAAGAGCACCTTCACCTCCTCCTGGCGGATGTCCCCGATCTTCTGGGTGACAAGAGGCTCCCAGGCACAAAGCTTCACCACCTGGGAGGAGACGGGAGGATGGGGATCAGGTTGAATGTCAAAGTCCTTCGGATGAGACTCTAAACCGAGGCCCCGTGTGCGAACGCATGCAGAACATCTTGCGCACACGTTAAATCCTGTTCCGCTCTTCGAAAGAGTAGGCCATTGTTATGCCGGTGGGAACAGATGACAAAATTAAAAAAACAAACCCGCATACACAAGCATACATTTAAAAAAAAAAAAGTCATCTGAGCGCTTTGATTTGTTACTTTACAAGATTCAGCGCTACGTATATTCCATACGTTATTTTTTTCATTTTTAAACACGACTAAATGTCATCCCTCTCTGAGGGCCGGATAGCTCAGTGGTCAGAGCACTCGCTTTCCCCCACGCTTAAGGTTAAGCAGCATCGAGCGTGGTTACCACTTGGATGGGTGACTGTTTGTACGCTTTGGCTTCAGTTTAGTTCCCCAGTTCACCCAGCTGTAAATGAGTACCTGCCCTCTTTAGGGTCTTCCTTTTTTTGTTCCTCGGCTAGAGCTGCGAGGTTCACCAATGGTGAGATTCTACGTATGTAACGGAAACACGAACATACCCAGCACCTTTTATTGTCCACCACGAAGGTGGCTGCATTCAGTCTTCGAGGTTTGAAATTCCTACCACCTTCCTCTTCCATTCACTAATCACACTGTCAACTGTCCTCCAACCTCTCCCACAGGCACGCTATCTCACCCCACCCCTCACCCCCAAACCACATAGCTGAAGACTCCTACACTGATAACAACAAAGCACGAACACATACGCTGTATGCCTAAATCAACAACAACAACCTGTTTCGAATCTCCAGAAATTGACCCAATCCAAACCGGATCGACCAAGTAAGGAGTAGGCCGACAAAATTCACTGTCAGTATGACCGTCATATTCCACAATGCAACTGCAACAAGAGAGTCATCCCGCAGTGAAGGCCCTGGACGTTATTTTGAATTTGGTTGCAAGATATATGGTTTGCTGCTTTTGCTGCTGTGAATTTTCAAAATAAAGGTGTTTTTTTCGTAATTGTTTTGGTTGGGACATCGCCACATAGCGAGCCGTTTTGAAGTGAGACAAGCCTGAAGTCAATCACGACCAAGTTATGAACAATTTCCAAGTTATAAACAATGATCCTCTGCTCTCTGACGTTTATGCTTTTGTTCTTGCTTACAATTTCTTCAATATGGAAAACAATTACTCTTTTGGATGCGGTAATATATTTGGAAAAGTTTTAGCATTTTACAGATTTGGTAATAGAAACGAAATGTGTGTATTGATGTATGTTTCTAATGGGTGGGCAGGCGTTGCGGATTTACTTAGCATGGTCCTGACATTGTTATTCAATTCGGTCAGGTGAGCAGAAGATAAGCGAGAAGTCAAGTCAAGTTAGAGCAAGTCACCTTCATGCCAGTCAGGATTTCAGGATCTCACCTTCATGCCAGTCAGGATTTCAGGATCTCACTTTCATGTCAGTCAGGATTTCAGGATCTCACTTTCATGCCAGTCAGGATTTCAAGATCTCACCTTCATGCCAGTCAGGATTTCAGGATCTCACCTTCATGCCAGTCAGGATTTCAGGATCTCACCTTCATGCCAGTCAGGATTTCAGGATCTCACCTTCATGCCAGTCAGGATTTCAGGATCTCACTTTCATGCCAGTCAGGATTTCAGGATCTCACTTTCATGCCAGTCAGGATTTCAGGATCTCACCTTCATGCCAGTCAGGGTCTCAGGATCTCACCTTCATGCCAGTCAGGATTTCAGGATCTCACCTTCATGCCAGTCAGGATTTCAGGATCTCACCTTCATGCCAGTCAGGATTTCAGGATCTCACCTTCATGCCAGTCAGGATTTCAGGATCTCACTTTCATGCCAGTCAGGATTTCAGGATCTCACCTTCATGCCAGTCAGGATTTCAGGATCTCACCTTCATGCCAGTCAGGATTTCAGGATCTCACTTTCATGCCAGTCAGGATCTCAGGATGTCATCTTCATGCCAGTCAGGGTCTCAGGATCTCACCTTCATGCCAGTCAGGATTTCAGGATCTCACCTTCATGCCAGTCAGGATTTCAGGATCTCACCTTCATGCCAGTCAGGATTTCAGGATCTCACCTTCATGCCAGTCAGGATTTCAGGATCTCACCTTCATGCCAGTCAGGATTTCAGGATCTCACCTTCATGCCAGTCAGGATTTCAGGATCTCACCTTCAAGCCAGTCAGGGTCTCAGGATCTCACCTTCATGCCAGTCAAGATTTCAGGATCTCACCTTCAAGCCAGTCAGGGTCTCAGGATCTCACCTTCATGCCAGTCAGGATCTCCTGGAAGAGGCGGATCCTGTTGTCCTTGAAGGCCAGACTGCTGTTCTGCAGGCGGCGCTGCCTGGAGATGACGTAAGCGTTGACAGGGATGCAGCACAGAAACAGCAGCACTCCCACACAGATGGCCGGCCCTGCCACCAGAACCATGCGCTGATCATGACAACAACTACAACACCTGCATCCACAGACGGTTATCATAACCATTATGGGAATCTGTTGTCATAAATGTCATCATCGTTACCATTGTCGAGCTCGTCATCATCAATTGCAGAAGCAGAAGCAGTAGCTGTATTAGTAGCAAAAGCAGAAGCATACGCAGTAGTATAGTATAGCAGTAGAAAAAAGTAGTAGCAGCCTAGTAAAATAGTAGTAGTAGTAGTAGAAAGCAAAAGCAGAAGCAGAAGCGTAGCAGTAGTATAGTAGTAGTAGTAGTAGCAGCATTGAAGAAGCATTTCAGTTGTATGTAGTAGCAGAAGCAGTACGATTAGTAGCGAAGCATACAGTATTATAGCAGAAGCAGAAGCAAAGCAGTACATAGTATAGCAACAGAGCGCAGCAGCAAAAATAGCAGAAACAGTACACAGCACGCAGTAACACAGCAGTAGTGAAGTAGCAAGAAGTAAGCAAAGCATTAACGTATTTGAATCAGCCACACACTAGGTACTGTAATAACTGACCTAACAAAAGTAAAACTCAAAACAGAATACAGGGGGGCATTTACAACTGAAGGGAAAAACAGCCAATAATTCGCTTCATTCCTGCCACCCCCAAACCCCTTGCAAACCCTAGAAAAGACAAAGGACAGGGCCTCAGGCGCAAAGACACAAACCTCTGGCAAAGGACAGACATCAGGGAAAGGACAGCATCGGGGACAAAGGATGCAGCACAGGGAAAGGCAGACCTCAGGGAAAAAGGGCGACATAAGGCAAAGGACAGACCTCAGGCAGACCAAGTATGACAGAATCAGGGAAAGGAAAATCAGGCAAAGGACAGACCTCAGGCAAAGACAGACATCAGGGAAATGAAGACCTCAGGGAAAGGACAGACCCCAGGGAAAGGGCGAATCGGCAAAGGACAACATCAGGGAAAGGCAGACCTAGGCAAAAAGGGCAGACACGGGAAAGGACAGACATCAGGCAAAGGACAGACTCAGGGAAAGGACAACATAGGCAAAGGGCAACCCCAGGCAAAGGACAGCCTCAGGGAAAGGACAGACCTCGGGAAGGACAACCTTAGTTTAGACAGTGGGTTTCACTGACCTATAGTGTAGTAAAAAAGGGTACGGGGAAAAAATGAATAATGAAAAGAATGAATAAAAAAAATGAGATGAATAAATGAATGAATGAATAATGAAAAAAAGTATCGCTACGACCGAAAGGGAGTAAAGGGGGGATGACCGAATAAATGAAAAAATGAATAATGAACGAAGAAAAATGTCTTTTGCTATGACAATGTGGTAGTAAGAGAATGACTACTACTGAGATGACTACTGAAGAGAATACTGACGATGAATGAATGAAAAAAAAGAATCCTCGCTACTGACCATAGGTATAAGGAAAGATGACTGGCTGACTTTCTGAAACTGAACGAAAACAATGTCTTCGCACGACCTATAGGGATAAAAGGAAATGACTCACTGACTGACTGACTGAACAACAAAAAGAAGTCCTCGTTTTCGCCTTAGTGTATAAAGGAGGTGACCAAATAATGACTGAATGAAAAATGAACGAAGAAGTACTCGCTATGACCGATAGTAATAAGGGGGAATGACGACTGACTGACACTGACTGACTGACTGAACGAACGAAAGAACGAACGAACGAACGAACGAACAACGAACGAAAGACGAACGAACGAATGAATGAACGAATGAATGAACGAACAAGAAGTCCTGCTACTGACCTATAGTGTAGTAAGAGGAGAACTTAATGAATGACTGAGATGATGAATGACTGAATGAATGAATAACGAACGAAGTCCTCCTACTGACCTATAGTGTAGTAGAGGAGATGAGATGATACTGACTGACTGACTGACCGACTGAATGAATGAATGAATGATGACAACGAACGAAGTCCTGCTATGACCATATAGTGTAGTAGAGGAAATTAGACTGACTGACTGACTGACTGACGTGACTGAAGAGAAGGGAACGAAGTCTGCTACTGACATATATGTAGAGAGAATGAACTGGGACTGAATGAAATGAAAAACGAAACGAATGAAGTCCTGCTACTGACCTATAGTGTAGTAGAGGAGATCGAGAATGACTGAATGACTGACTGACTGGATGAATGACTGAATGAATGAATGAACGAACGAACAAACGAAGTCCTCGCTACTGACCTATAGTGTAGTAGAGGAGAATGACTGACTGGCTGACTGACTGAATGACTGAACGAATGAACAAAGTCTTCGCTACTGACCTATAGTGTAGTAGAGAGAATGACGAAGACTAGAACATGAAACTGAACGAACGAACGAACAAGCATCCCGCTACTGACCGATAGTGTAGTAGAGGAGAATGAATGACATGACATGAATAAAATAACGAACGAAGTACTCGCCACTGACCGATAGTGTAGTAGAGGAAAAGGATGACTGAGTGACTGACTGAGTGACTGACTGAACGAACGAACAACCTTTGACTGACCTGAGTGGAATCAATGAATGACTGAATGAATGAATGAATAAACTGAATGAATGAACAAGTCCTCGCTACTGACCTATAGTGTAGTAAGGGGAATGAGAATGAAAGGGAATTACTGACTATGAACGAACGAACGAAGTCTCGCCACTGACCATAGTGTGTAGAGGAAATGTTCTGACTGACTGACTGACTGATTGACTGACTGACTGAATGAATGAATGAACAACGAGAAAACGAAGCCCCGCACTGACCTATAGTGTAGTAGAGGAGAATGACCGACTGACTGACGATGAATAATGAAATGAAGACATGAAGAACAAACGAAGTCCTCGCTACTGACCGATAGTGTAGTAAGAAGAATGACCGATATGACTGATGACATGACATGAATGAATAATGGAAGAATAAGAGCTCGCACTACCTATAGTGTAGAGAAGATGACGATAAGATGATGACAATGAGAATCGACAAGTCCTGCTACTGACCATAGTGTAGAAAGGAGGATGACGATGAATGACATGACTGAATGATAACTGATGACTGAATGAATGATAATGAATGAATAACGAACGAACGAAGACCTCGCTACTGACTATAGTGTAGTAGAGGAGACTGATGACTGACTGACTGACTGACTGACTGATGCTGACTGACTGAATGAATGAATGAACAAAAACGAAGTCCTCGCTACTGACCTATAGTGTAGTAGAGGAAGATGACGAAAATGACTGAATGATGAGAATGAATGACTGAATAAATGAATGATAATGAACTAAGAAGACGAACGAACGAAGTCCTCGCTACTGACCTATAGTGTAGTAGAGGAGACATAAATGAATGACTGACTGACTGATGACTGACTGAATGAAGAATGAACTGAACGAACGAACGAAGTCTCCTGCACTGACCGATAGTGTAGTAGAGGAGAACTGAATGACTGACTGAGACTGACTGACTGACTGACTGAATGACTGAATGAACGAACGAACGAATGAAGTCCTCGCTACTGACCTATAGTGTAGTAGAGGAGATCGAAATGACCTGAATGATGACTGAATGAATGAATGAAAAATGAATGAACGAAGAACAAGTCCTCGCCACTGACCGATAGTGTAGTAGAGGAGATCGAGAATGACTGACTGACTAGATGAATGACTGAATAAATAAATGAATGAACGAACGAACGAACGAACGAAGCACCCGCCACTGACCGATAGTGTAGTAGAGGACAATGACTGAATGACTGACTGGCTGGATGAATGACTGACTGACTGACTGACTGACTGACTGAACGAATGAACGAACGAACGAAGTCCCCGCTACTGACCTATAGTGTAGTAGAGGAGAATGACTGACTGACTGACTGACTGACTGACTGACTGAACGAATGAACAAAAGAAGTCCTCGCCACTGACCGATAGTGTAGTAAAGGAGGAATGACCGATGAATGAAACTGAATGAATGAATGAACGAACGAACAAGTCTCGCTACTGACCATAGTGTAGTAGAGGAAATGACTGAATGACTGACTGGCTGATGACTGACTGACTGACTGACTGAACGAACGAACGAAGAACAAGAACGAACGAAGAACGACGAACGAAAGAACGAACGAAGACGACGACGACGACTGACGACGAACGAACGAACGAACGAAGTCCTTGCTACTGACCTATAGTGTAGTAAAGGAGATGACCAAATGAATGACTGAATGAATGACTGAATGACTGAATGAATGAACGAAGTCCTCGCTACTGACCTATAGTGTAGAAGAGGAAATCGAGATGACTAAATGATGATGATGACTGAATGAATAAATGAAGAACAACGAAGTCCTCGCTACTGACCAATAGTGTAGTAAGGATGATGACTGATGATGACTATTGACTGAATGACTGAATGAATGAATGAACAAAGACAAGTCCTCGCTACTGACCATAGTGTATAGAGGAAATGACGAATGATGACGATGATGAATAATGAATGAAAGAACGAACGAACGAAGTCCTCGCTACTGACCTATAGTGTAGTAGAGAAGAATGACTGACTGACTGACTGACTGACTGACTGAATGAATGAATAAATGAATGAATGAATGAACAAACGAAATCCTCGCTACTGACCGATAGTGTAGTAGAGGACAATGACCGAATGAATGAATTACTGAATGAACGAACGAACGAAGTCCTCGCTACTGACCGATAGTGTAGTAGAGAAGAATGACTGACTGACTGACTGACTGACTGACTGACTGGCTGGATGAATGACTGAATAAATGAATGACTGAACGAACGAACGAAGCACCCGCCACTGACCTATAGTATAGTACAGGAGGAGGACGGCCACCAGAAACTGCAGGGGGCCAGTGGCAGCGTAGAAGCACACCACCATGACGTCTTGCACACGTTGAGCATCCACCGACATCAGGTTGACGATTTCTCCAACCGTCGTCTTCCTTTCCGCCACAGGGCTGCGGGTCAGAGCCTGCAGCAGTGCCAGAGCAGAGACAGCAGGCATGGGACAGTGAAGAGGGCAAGGGGGTGGGGGAGGTGAGTGGGGGGGCGGTGGGGGGGGGGGGGGGGGGGGAGGGGGGTGTGGAGCGACAGAAAAGAAAAATTGCATTTTTTAATTTATTTTACTGTTTTGTTTTGTTGTTGTTGTTGTCGCTCTTCTTTTTTCCTCGTTATTGTTGTTGTTGTTGTGATTATTGTTGTTGTTGATGTTGCTGTTGTTGTTGTTGTTGTTGTTGTTGCTGTTGTTGTTGTTGTTGTTGTTCTTCTTCTTCTTCTTCTTCTTCTTCTCTTCTTCTTCTTCTTCTTCTTCTTCCTTCTTCTTCTCTTCTTCTCTTCTTCTTCTTCACACCTCCTCCTTCCTCCTCCTTCTTCTTCTTTCTCAGCCTATTTCTTCTCCTTCTTCTCCTCCTCCTCCTCCTCCTACTCCTCCTCCTTCTTCTTCTTCTTCTTCTTCTTCTTCGTCTTCGTCGTCGTCGTCGTCATCGTCGAACGCGCAGACAGCAGCTATTGTTGTCTGTCATCTGAGCGAAAAAGATTAATGCGTTGGGCTGCCACTAAGCGCCTGACAAGTCAGGCCCAGCGCACCGACTTCGGCAGTGGGAGAGAATTGTTATCTTTTCAGTCTTTCTTGGAAAAAAAAGGCAGGAGAACGGATCAAGAAGGCAAACAAATAGACAAGAAGGAGGTGTCAGGAAGAAAAGGAACAAGGCAGATAAAAAGAGAGGGATAGAAAAGAGGGAATTCCTAGCGCAGAATCTCCAGAAGGTGGGGATACTGTTCATACGGACAGGCCCCGCGTAACTCCAAAGGGAGAGAATAAATGAATGAATAATGAATTTCTTCATCTATGTTTTTCTTTAATCATGTATTTATTATGTCTACTTACGTGTTCTTTTATTGCGAATATAATAGAATAAGATCTAGTGTGCTTTTTTTTTTTTTATAAAACCCAGACCCAGTCCCAGTGTATTTGCGGTTTTGTAATGTTTGCCTTCCGTTCCCACCGGCACACAATGGCCTACTCTTTTCAAAAGGCGAAACAGGTTCTAACGAGTGTCCAAGTTGTTGTGCGTGGGTCCACACGCGGGGCCTAGGATTATAATTATTGTCTTATCCAAAGGACTGTTTATCTATTTATTTATCTATGTACTTTTTCTTTCCTTTTTCGTGTGCTTTTTTCTTAACCCATTCCCCTTTTGCTTGCAGTTTTCTAATGTTTGCCATCCGTTGTATGAACGAAAGGAAGGAAGGAAAGAGGGAACAATTGAAGAGACAAGAAAGAGAGAGAGGTAAAGGAAGAAAGAGAGAAAGAAAGAGAGAGAGAGAGAGAGAGAGAGAGAGAGAGAGAGAGAGAGAGAGAGAGAGAAGAGGAGAGAGAGAGAGAGAGAAGAGAGAGAGAGAGAAGAGAGGCAGACACGACACAAAGAGAGACAGACGACGAGACAGACAGAGAAGCAGGAAGACAGAGAGCATAGAAGAGAGAGAGAGAGAGAGAGAGAGAGAGAGAGAGAGAGGAGAGAGGAGAGAGAGAGAGAGAGAGAGAGAGAGAGAGAGAGAGAGAGAGACAGCAGACAGACAGACAGACAGACAGACAGAGAAAGGAGGAGGGAGAGGAGAGAGAGAGAGAGAGAGAGAGAGAGAGAGAGAGAGAGAGAGAGAGAGAGAGAGCAGACACACACACAGAGCCAGTCAGCCAGCCAGCCAGCCAAACTGACAGACAGCCAGCCAGCCAACAGACAGACAGCCAGCCAGCCAGACAGCCAGCCAGCCAACAGACAGACAGCCAGCCAGCCAGCCAGACAGAACCAGACAGCCAGCCAGCCAGCCAACAGCCAGCAAGACAGCCAGCCAGCCAACAGACAGACAGACAGACAGACAGACAGCCAGCCAGCCAGCCAGCCAGACGGACAGACAGCCAGCCAGCCAACAGACAGACAGACAGACAGCCATCCATCCATCCATCCATCCAGCCAGCCAGCCAGCCAGCCAGCCAGCCAGAAAGACAGACAGACAGACAAACAGCCAGCCAGCCAACAGACAGACAGACAGACAGCCAGCCAGCCAGCCATCCAGCCAGCCAGACAGCCATCCATCCAGCCAGCCAGACAGACAGACAGACAGACAAACGGACAAAAGAATGAAAAGACAGAAAAAGAGCCAGAGAAAGAGACGAGAAAGAAGACGAGAGAAGAGAGACCGGCCGGCACCTTGCGGTAGATGGCTGCAATGAGCGTGGTCTTCATACGCAGGCCCAGCCGTGCCGCTCGGAACATGGAGTGAGCGAAGAGCAGGGACTTGAGGAGGAGAGCCGCCAGCATCGCCACACATACCGTGTACCCCTGCCACTCCCTGCCTGGCGGTCGGGTGGACAGGTACCCCATTAACAGTCTGTCACACACACACACACACACACCTCAACATACCCCGACTGGTTTCAACAAGATTTTTTAAAAATTCAATATTATACATAATGAATTATACATCCCGTTTGGACCCGAAACTTCTCCCCCCCCTCTCCCGCATACACACACACCCACACCCATAAGACCAAGAGTGGGTGGGTCTGGGTGCTAGTCTTTCGGGTGAGGCTATAAACCGAGGTCTTGTGTGTTACACATCATTATTTAGCGCACGTTAAAGAACCCACGGCAACAAAAGTGTTGTCCCTGGTAACATTTTGTAGGAAAAAAAGCCACTCTGATAGGGAAACAGTTGCAGACAGGAAAAATAAAAATAAATAATGGGTGGCGCTTCTCCTGTGGCGATGCACTTTCCCCCGGGGAAAGCATCCCGAATTTCACGCAGAGAAATCTGCCGTGACTTAAAGTGGTGTAAAATCAATAAATGAAATAAATAAACACAACATAAGCAAACATGACGATAGCAGGGGAAAGGCATTAATCAAGCCACAGCTTGCTGTGAGTCCCATCTCAATAGCAAAGTTTCGCGAACATTAACCGTACACAAACACCATTTATCATTTTTTTGTTTTTTTGATTTTTCGTTGCTTGGCTAGTTAAAGCGCCGTGGTTCACCAGTGATGAGATTTTTGCCTATGTGACTGTTTTTGTCGGTTGTTAGAGTAGCCGTACTTTGGCTTCGGGGATAAACAACATTTAATGTAGTTCAGGTGCAGTCCGTTATTCATCCTGCTTACGGCAAATAATAATGAAGGCATCTAAATGAATAAGTGTTCAATTTCGTGTACCATTGCCTTGGGAATAGTTCAATATGGCCGCCAAAGTTGCAGGTTTAAATCTTGTGAAAATTCTGACAGAAAATAAATGGAAAACAATTGTATTTACATATGTTTTACCACCTACGGGCTTCAAATTTACACAGAAAAATCTTCATATCTTCACGCAGCAATATATAAGACAAACAAAACACTGCAATATACAAGACTAACAAAACATTGCAATATATCAGACTAACAAAACATTGCAATATATAAGACTAACAAAACACTGCAATATATAAGACTAACGAAACACTGCAATATATAAGACTAGCAAAACATTGCAATATATAAGACTAACAAAACACTGCAATATATAAGACTAACAAACCATTGCAATATATAAGACTAACAAACCATTGCAATATATAAGACTAACGAAACACTGCAATATATAAGACTAACAAAACATTGCAATATACAAGACTAACAAAACATTGCAATATATAAGACTAACAAAACATTGCAATATAATATAAGACTAACAAAACATTGCAATATATAAGACTAACAAACCATTGCAATATATAAGACTAACAAAACATTGCAATATATAAGACTAACAAAACATTGCAATATATCAGACTAACAAAACATTGCAATATATAAGACTAACAAAACATTGCAATATATAAGACTAACGAAACATTGCAATATATAAGACTAACAAAACATTGCAATATATAAGACTAACGAAACATTGCAATATATAAGACTAACAAAACATTGCAATATATAAGACTACCTAAACGTTATACTAGTTTCTTACACTCATGTTCCTGGGAGCGAGGTTTCAAAATCCTCAGCTTCTCTAAAGGCCAACTTCTTGAGGTGGCGCCAATCTCCTTTCCCTCTCTGCTGTACCTTCCCCGTCCCTAAAGTGGGAAGGTACACATACCTATACAGCTGGGTGAACTGGGGGACTGTACTGAAGCCTAGATAAAAGCACGGTCACCATCTGCGAGGCAACCACTCTCGACGTCGCATAACTTTAGCCTGTGGACGGTGAGTGTTCTGACCACTGAGCTACCTTGTCCCCTTCAGCCCCTCTGGCGATGTTGTCCTGTGCCATCTTCAGCCTGACATTGTTAGCTGTACTGCATTCTGCAGAGTTCCACATTGCAGAATCCTCTCTGGCCCAGGACCACAGTTTTGTCAATCGTAGCCAGCAAAGTACCAAGACCTACATTGAAATGCTGTCATGCATTCCGATGCTATACTGAGAACGCTTTTGAGCGATGGTAAGCCCTCAGCAAAATAATCTGTGTTTTTTCTTGAAGGGAGAAAAAAAATCTTGCACAGTCAAAGAGCTTAGTTGCCTAAATGGCGAGCAATCTGAAGACAAGACGTAAATTTCTCATCCAGTATGTACAGTGATTTACAGTGATTCCCAAGTGTCAAGAGTGACACAGAGCGCATAATATTATTAAAGGCAGCATCTAGGATTATCAAGCTGTGTATCACTCCTTAACAACTGCATCAATAACAACAAGAAAAACAACAGCAGCAACAACAGCCACAGGAACAGCAACAACACAATAAGTGCATCAGCATATTGATCTGCCTAGAGAGGTTGGGGGTGATATTCATAAAGATAATGAGAAGGGTAGGTGCTATAACAACTCCCAGTGGGACACCTTCTATGATGTCGATAGTATTGATCAGGCTGCTACCAAGCTTTTCTCTAGGAAATATATTATACAGGAGACTTCTGATCCAGTGGAACATAGCTATACCCGATTTTGACAGGTATATATAGAATACCTTTCTTTAAAACTTTATAAAACGCTTTTCACAAATCGAAAAAGATGGCAAACTTTTCTTTTTTTATTCTATGAAGCGTTTTCAATCAAGTGGCTAAGTGAAATGTATTGGTGCTGCTGGGCAGAAGTTGTATCTGCAGGGGAGAGGGAGGACTGGGGAAAAGAAAATAGAGAGAAAATGGCAAGAAGGGGGAAGAGTGTTGGCCCAAGCCCAAAAGCTTGGCCAGTGACTGGTGTAAGCAAGTCACCAAGGCCTGCCTTGTTTACTGTTACGTTTGGAAACTTAACGTGGACACTGTCTTCATCCATGACAAGCTTTCACCATAACCATTTGTTTTCTCCATAACAAAAATAAAATACTTCTTATGGTGAAATATTTGAAAACACACAAATTTGTCTCAACAGTGAGCTTGATGTCAGACGGTGATTTCATGGTATCAGTTAGATAGTGTTTTTATGTGTAAACCTCAGGGTGTAAAGTTGAGAGGGACGTGCAAAACTACAAAAACAACAACAGCAACAACAACAACAACAATACCACCAGCAACACACACTGACCCCATGAGGAGAGGACAGATGAGGTACAGAAGGTCAGACATCAGTTTGCAGATCACGATGACCCCCAGGTCCCTAACCGCCATCTTCAGCAAGATGATCAACAGACGGCGTGCCGGTCTGTTCCTCTCCTGCCATCCCAGGATAATTATGGTCATAATATCATAGTGATGACAACACACAGCACATCATAATACAGATCATAACACCCAACAATGCATTACAATGATGGCAACAAAGAGGATGAACGCAAAGAACAAGAACAAAAAGAAGAAAAAATGCAAAGAAGAAGAGAAGAAAAAGAATAACAGCAAAATGCAACGAAGAAGAAGAATGACAGAAGAGAAATTGCAAAGAATGCCCCGCAGAAGAACGACTAGCAAGAGAATGCAACGAAGAAGAAGAAATGCAAGAAAAAGAAAAGAAGAATGCAAAGAAGAAGAAGAATGCAAAGAAGAAGAAGAAGAATGCAAAATGCAACGAAGAAGAGAAGCAAAGAGAAGAAGAACGCAAAGAAGAAGAATGCAGAAAGCAAAGAAGAAGAACGCAAAGAAGAAGAAGAAGAAGAATGCAAAGAAGAAGAACGCAAAGAAGAAGAAGAAGAAGAAGAATGCAAAGAATGCAACGAAGAAGAAAAATGCCAAAGAAGAAGAAAAAAGAAGAAGAAGAATGCAAACGAGAAGAACGAGGAAAAACAAGTAATCTGAGCGCTTTGATTTGTTGCTTTACAAAATTCAGCGCTATATAAACTCCATACTATTATTATTATTATTATTATTATTATTATTATTATTATTATTATTATTATTTATATTAAGAATGCAAAGAAGAAAAATGCAAAGAAGAAGAAAAAGAAATCCTTAAAACGCCTACACGACCCTCGCCAATCGACCAACATATCTATTCCACCTCTCCATCCATCCAGCCACCTACCTCCCTTCCTCATCTATCCCATTCCCAAACCATCCACCCACATACAAGCTTTTCCAGGAGACTATAAACCAAGGTCCCGTGTCCCAACATTTTGCGAACACGTTAAAACATGTTCCACTTTTCCGAAAAGTAGGCGCTTTGTGCCAGTGGAAACGGATGGCAAAAATTGACAAAACTGCATACAAACGGGGATTGGAAGCAAAAAGGAAAAAAGCACATGAGTGCTTAGTTCATTATACTCGAAACAAAACATAAATGAATAATAGATAGATGGGTAAATAAATAGTATGTAGCCTCAGTTTCATATCTATACATAATGATGTGTCATAATCATCTACATCCATTCCAATTGATTTTTTATTCTGGAGATGAATGTGTGGTGTGAGAGACTAGTCATGTTAACAATTCCTGTCATCTCCTTCCGGACCATTTAAAAAAGATACCTAATGCTTCTGATATGATAATATATGATATGACACGACACAATTCTATATCTGATATGATATATTAATGTGATATGTTTTGATTTGATATGATTTGATTTGAAGCGCACCCACTCAATAATCTCACTTCAGTTTAATCCATGCTTCCCATTCACCTCATCCACTCGCTTACTCCTCTCCTCTTCTCTCCCTCCCCTCTCTCTATCTCTCTTCTATCTCTCTCTCTCCTTCTATATCTCTCTCTCTCCCTCTCTCTCTTCTCTTTCAGTGTTCAGAGTTCTTCTCTCTCCTCCTTCTCTCTTCTCCTCTCTCGTCTTCTCCTTCTGCTCTCTCTCTCTCTTCTTCTCTCTCTCTCCTCTCTCTCTCCCTCTCTCTCTTTCAGAGTTCAAGTTCTCTCTCTCTCTCTCTTCTCTCTCTCTCTCTTCTCTCTTCTCCTCTCTCTCCCTCCCCCTCTCCCCTCTCCATTCCCCCCTCCCTCCTCTCTCTTCATCTCTCTCCCCTCTCCTCTCTCTCTCTCTCTCCTCTCTCCTCTCTCTCTCCTCTCTCTCTCTCTCTCCCCCCCTCTCTCTCGCATACCTGTGTGGATGTGTGTGCAGTGTGGGCAGGGGAGGGGGGACGGGACAGCAGCGGGGTTTCTTCGTCTGCACTTGTTTCTGCCTGAGGACTCCTGCTGTTCTTTTCCTGGCGGGTAGGTCTGTAGACAACAACACTGACAAACCTAACAACAACAACAACATCAACAACAACGACAACGACACCAAGACTGACATCAATGACCACAACAGTAACTTCAACAACAATATCAACCATTGCTGCTGGCCCTGAAAACAATATCACCAACATCAGTATCCCCACAAAAAAGAATACTATACGGATAACAACAAAACGGATACTATGCAGAGTACGATAGGACACTGAAAAATAGGGAAAGGTCGCACTATTCACAGGGCAAAAGGACACTATACAAAATACAAAGAAGCATAAACAAAGGACAAAAGGACATTATACCAACACAAAAGGACACTGTACAGAATATAAAAGGACACTGTACAGAATACAAAAGGACACTATGCATAATAGAAATGGACACTACACAAAATACAAAAGAACACTCTACAGAATACAAATGGACATTATATAGAGAACAAACGGACATCTTACAGAGAAGAAAATGAAAAGGAAAACAGGATTCTCTACAAAGGACAGAGGGACATCATACACAGGAGGAAAATATGCAATAAAAGAACGAAAAAGGACATAATGCAAAGAACAAAAAACCCGGTCCCCCAAACAGTTAAATCGGACCCAACAACAAGAGCAAAATGATTCAGTAAAAAGAATATTATACCAAGGATACCAAAAGCATTATACGAAGACCAACAGGACACCATACAAAGGACAAAAAGACCACTGTACAAGCAACGAAAGGACCACATAGGGAGGACAGAACTAGAAAGGCAAAAAATCAAGGGCGCTAACCCAGTGAGACAACCTACCCTGTCCCCGAAACCTCCTCGTCGCTCTGGCGAGGTGTCCACAGTGTGTTGAAGTGGGACGTCAGAGTGGCGCTCTGTTCAGGGGCAGGTAACTGCCACAGATCTGCTGACTGCAGCTGTCGGTTATAGCCCTTGACCAGCAGTCTGCACCCCCAACGCGCGCGCACGCACACACACACACACGTACACGCCCACACACGCGCGCACGTACACGAGCGCACACACACCGCACGCGCGCGCACTACACACACACGCACGCACACGCACATACGCCCGCCCACACACACACACACACACTCAGAGCTTAATACATAAAAACATGTATTATGCAAACGCAACTAACCACCACCATTACCACTACCACCACTACTGCTACTAAAACAACTATTCGTTTGCTTCGTTTGCTTCTGTTACGTCTACAACTAGTCGAGCGGCTCACCATCATCACCTCCATCATCATCATCAACACCATCATAACCATGATCTCCATTATCACCTCCATCATCACTATCATCACCACCAGCACTACCGTGATCAGCGCCTGGGCTTTATCACAGTTCTTGATTAAACCATTGACGCTGGGGGCAACAGCAGAGTGTGAGGCTGTATGACCAGTGGCTTTCCAACTCATGGAATTCCACTTTACAGCTTAGTCTTTAGTGATCGACTATGACTCTCTGACTAGGAGGCTTGACTCGCAAAGTCTTTATGTGCTGCAGCCTTTGGAGAACATCTCCAACGCTGACTGTCCTTATGCCCACTTGGCCGAGAGTAGGGATGTGCTGTGGGCAAGACATCTCCACTATAATCAAATTTCTGCCCAGTTTCCAAAACAGCAGCTGCCTCCTCTGCTGTTTTGGAGGTCATCGTCGGACACGACGGACAAACATACAGATCACCATCATCACCAACATAATCACCACCATCATCAGTATCACCACCACCACAACCGTGATCACCATCATCACCACCATCACCAAAACCACCATCACCACCACCACTACCATCACCACCACCACCACCATCATCACCATCACCACCACCACCACCAAAACCACCACCATCACCATCAACCACCACCCACCATCACTATCACCATCACCACCACCACCACCATCACCATCACCCCCACCACCATCAGAATCACTATCACCACCATCTTCACTACCACCACCACCACCATCACCATCACCACCACCATCACCATCACCACAACCACCAATACATCACCATAACCAACAGCATCAACACCAACACCACCACCACCATCACCACCGCCATCACCACCACTACCATCACCATCACACACCACCACCACCATACCACCACCACCACCATCACCACCACCACCACCACCATCACCCCCATCCACACACACCATCACCATCACCACACCACCATCAGAATCACTATCACCACCATCATTACCACCACCACCACCACATCACCACCACCAACACCATCACCATCAGCATCACCACCAACCACCACCAACACCCCCACCACCACCATCACCACCATCACCACCACCACCACCACCATCACCACCATCACCACTACAACAACCAAACCACCATCCACCACCACCACCACCATCACCACCATCACCACCACTACCACTACTACCATCACCACACCACCACCACGCCATAGAACCATCACCATCACCAACCATCACCATCAGAATCACTATCACACACACCACCATCACCACAACCACCACCACCACCACCATCAGAATCACTAATCACCACCACCATCACCACTCCCCCCACCACCACCACCACCACCATCACCACCCACCACCACCCCAACCCCCATCACATACACCACCACCCACCACACCCACAATATAGCATCACCACCACCTCCCACCCTCACCAACCACCAACCACCACCACCACCACCACCAATCCTTCCCACCACCCCTACTATCAGCATCACCCCCCCACCCCAGCCCCACCCCTACCACAATCACACCACCACCACCACCACCCCCACCACCACCCCCCACCACCACCCCCAATGACCACACACCACCACCCACCACCACCACCATCACACACACCACCCATCAAACCACACCACCCAGCCCCACCCCACCACCCCCCCCCCACCCCACCCCCACTACCACCCCCCACCCCCACCACCCACCACCAACACCACACACCACCCACCCCCACCCCCACTACCAACCCCCCCACCCCCCACCACATCACCACACACACACCCCCACCCCCACTACCACCCCACCACCCCACCACCCATCACCATCACCACACCACCACCCCCACCCCCACTACCACCCCCCCCCCCCACCACCATCACCACACCACCACCCCCACCACCCACCACCACCCACCATCACCACCCACCACCACCACCACCCCCCCCACCCCCACATCCCCCACCACCCACCACCACCACCACCACCCACCACCCACTCACCACCACCACCACCCCCACCACCCACCACCACCACCACCTCACCACCACCACCCCCACCACCCACCCACCACTCACCACCACCACCACCCACCACCACCACCACTCACCCCCCACCACCACCCACCACACCACCACCACTCACACCACCACCCACCACCACCACCCCACCCACCACCACCCCACCACCACCACCACCACCACCACCCACCACCCCCCACCACCACCACCACCACCCCCACCACCCACCACCACCACCACTCACCCACCACCACCACCACCCACCACCCACCACCCATCACCACCACCACCACTCCACACACCACCACCACCCACCACCCCCACCACCCACCACCACCACCACCACCACCACCACCACACCACCAACCCACCACACCACCACCACTCACCACCACCACCACCACCACCCACCACCCATCACCACCACCACCACTCACCCAGTCATCCACCAGAAGCCCAGGTAGGAGAGGAAGGAACAGGTCGTTTCTGGACAGGGCTTTTCCTGAACATAGAAAAATGATAATAATTATGGAGACAGAAATAATAATAATATCACTGTTGTTCTGTCCTCTACAGAATCAGCATCTGTATTCCCCTCCCCCATCCCCCTCTCCCCCCCCCCCCCTATCGACACACACATATACACGTGCGCACGCACGCACGCGCGTACGCACCCACGCGCGTGCACGCACACAAACATACACACACACATACACGCTCGCGCGCACACACACACGCACACGAACGCACACACACACACACACACAAAGACACACACACACTCTCTTTTTTATGTGTGAGGGCAGGATGAAAAAAAGTTGTATAAACTTAATCTTTTACCCTCAATAAAGATCAGTTTGACTTGACTTAACTTCACACACACACACACACACACACACACACACACACCCCACACACACACACACACACACACACACACACACACACACACACGCACAAGCACACACACACACACACGCACGCACAAGCACACACACACACACACGCGCACACACGCAATCACACACACACGTACACACGCGCACAAGCACACACACGCACGCACGCGCACACACGCAATCACACACACGTACACACGCGCGCACACACACACACAAACACGCACGCACACACACACACACACACACACACACACACACACGCACGCACACACACACACACACACACACACACACACACACACCACACACACACACACACGCACGCACACACACGCACAAACACACACACCACACACACACGCACACAAACACACAAACACACACACGCACACACACACACACACGTACACACGCGCGCACACACACACACACACACACACACATACACACACACACACACACGCACGCACGCACGTATGTACGCACAAACAGAGCTTTTCTATGTAAGTGAAAACCAAAAGCAAAGCAAAGGGTCACCTTGGCACTGACGTCAGTGACGGCGTGGTTGTGAACAAGAGCGGAGAGCAGCAGAGAACAGACATGCAGCGTGTAACTTAGCAGAAAGACCACACAGCTGAGGGGCTGACTCTCACAGGTCTGTTATACAACACACACACACACACACACACACACACGCGCACACACACACGCAGGCATGCCCGCGCGCACACACACACACACACACACACACACGCACACACGCACGCAAGCACGCGCGCGCGAGCCCGCACACTCACACATACACACACACATTGAACAAATGATATGTATTCAGTTAAAGCTCCACATTTTCACCAGAATATGGGATAGCTTAATTTTTGTGTGTGTGGATAGCTTAATTAATGCTTCGCCTTTTTTAAAAAAAAGGTTACATTTCCGATACCAAAACCATTCGATGCAAAGTCTGTGAATGAATTGGGCTACATTTTCTTTAGTTTAAAAACAAACAACATTCATTGCTGACTTTTGGCCCAAGACCAAAAAAGGGTTGTCAGATATTGGTTTAAACACATTTATGAAAAAGATCTCTTTATATAAATAAATAAACAAACAAATAAATAAATATATATATATATATAAACAATCAGCAGCAGCATTTCTACAAGCTTAAAACATACTGTGCTCAAAAGACATCATCAGTGTGAAGACTGGTGGACAGAGTACGTACATAAATATATTTTAACACACATTTGACTGGCTACAGTGTCCAGCAAGCTTTTATAGCAAAAGGAGACCCTCCCCCCTTCCCCCCCCCCCCCCCTCCCCAAATCCCTCTTCCTCCTCTCGCTCTCTTCACACCACAGTCTCCTGTCCCGTGGTGTGAGGTAGGCCTACCTTTTCTATGATGACGGTATAGAGAGGTATGACGTTGCACAATGACGTCAGCAGCCAGAAGAGGGAGGGGACGGTTGATGAGTGCACCCCTGTCAGGGCCTCGTATTGCGTCATCACGCACAGCGTCCACTGTAACAGGCACTTTCTGTTGTCTTAATAGGTCAGTATTGTATGTTTCTTTCTGTTTTCTTGATTGGTCAGTATTGTGTCTCTTTCTGTTTTCTTAATTGGTCAATATTGTATTTTCTTTCTGTTTTCTTAATAGGTCAGTATTGTGTTTCTTTCTGTTTTCTTAATAGGTCAGTATTGTACGTTCCTTTCTGTTTTCTTAATAGGTCAGTATTGTGTTTCTTTCTGTTGTCTTAATAGGTCAAGTATTGTATGTTTTTTTCTGTTGTCTTAATAGGTCAGTATTGTGTCTCTTTCTGTTTTCTTAATTGGTCAATATTGTATTTTCTTTCTGTTTTCTTAATAGGTCAGTATTGTGTTTCTTTCTGTTTTCTTAATAGGTCAGTATTGTACGTTCCTTTCTGTTTTCTTAATAGGTCAGTATTGTGTTTCTTTCTGTTGTCTTAATAGGTCAAGTATTGTATGTTTCTTTCTGTTGTCTGAATAGGTCAGTATTGTGTCTCTTTCTGTTTTCTTAATAGGTCAGTATTGTATGTTTCTTTCTGTTTTCTTAATTGGTCAGTATTGTGTTTCTTTCTGTTTTCTTAATACGTCAGTATTGTGTTTCTTTCTGTTTTTTATAGGTCAGTATTGTGTTTCTTTGTTTTCTTAATAGGTCAGTATTGTATGTTTCTTTCCGTTTTCTTAATTGGTCAGTATTGTGTTTCTTTCTGGTTTTCTATAGGTCAGTATTGTGTTTCTGTTTTCTTAATAGGTCAGTATTGTGTTTCTTTTTCTTAATATGTCAGTATTGTATGTTTCTTTCTGTTGTCTTAATAGGTCAGTATTGCATGTTTCTTTCTGTTGTCTTAATATGTCAGTATTGTACATTTCTTTCTGTTTTCTTAACGGGTAAGTATTGTATGTGTCTTTCTGTTTTCTTAATATGTCAGTATTGCATGTTTCTTTCTGTTGTCTTAATATGTCAGTATTGTATATTTCTTTCTGTTTTCTTAATTTTTCACAGGGAGACAGAGTATGTTTCCAATGTAATGTGTCTTTTTCAGGGGATGGAATTTATTTTATCATGGAATGTCCCTACTTTAATCATTGACTACAACGTTTTATTCCACGGCATTTTTTAAGCCGAGATTCAAATTATAATTTCTGTAAGCTAATGAAATCCAATCCAATTCAATCCAGTCCTGTTATTTTAAGCCCCAACAACCACAGAGGCCATATCAGGGCTATCGCCTCGTCAAATTTTAAATCTTAGATTAAATTTGTGCAGCTATATACAAATTAAAACAGGGTATAAAACAAGCTCTACTGTCTTTCCTTGTATCAACGCCCTGATCAACCATAAGGGTCAACCCAAGACGGGCACCGCGTTGTGGGAAAACCACATCAACCACACATAAAATGCGATAAAACTAACACCAGATTCCTTAACACAACCTTGTTCTTAGTGACTAGCTTTTACACCTTCACTCATATCAGAATGGAAAAGCCTGATTCTCTTAGGAAGTTAAAAATGGTTTCCGCGGAACTTCACCACATCCAAATCTCGACAAGTTCCTCTGTCTGTCAAAATGTATCGAAGTTGCCGTTATTTCATGAAACTGAAATTAGTTATTTCCTTTCACAACTGAGTACATTTTTACAGAGTCTTCAATTAAATTGTATTTTTAAGTAGATGTAAAACTTTTCAAACTTCCTTACATTCTTTATCGTTTTGCTAAACACTTGTTTTTCAGTTTCTGTTGGGACTGATAAAATGTTAAAGTCAATTGCTTTTAGCATTATTCTCCTGTTAAATATGTTTGTAATCCTCCATACCCCAAAAGGGGTTAAAGAAGATAAATGTTAAAATCTTTAAAATCTTGTTTTTTTATGTAGCAATTCTGGTTTTACTTCTCTCTGCTAACAGTTTTCGCTTTTGTCTGTTCCCATTTCACTTCTCTAACAAGTGAAACTGCGAAGAAATATCTCTCTTTACGCTTTACCCTACAGTCTAGATTAAAAACAACAACACCAACAACAACACTGGGATACACAGGAGGTGGGGGTAACATTGAGAAATCGGTGTCTACATAAGTCTGCCAAAGTGTATCTCTGTGTGTTCTATTTGAATTCTTTTACTTGGAGAATAATGGAATCAACACTCATGTGTATGTCGAGCCAGTCAGTGTGCCTGGGGATGAGTGTGTGCAAGTGTTCCCTATTGTGTACCAAGATCAGCGTAAGGTACACAGCCGATTGGGGGTCTAGAAGTAAACGCACCTGCCTGGAAAGCGAAAATCCCGGATTCGAAGTGTGTGGAGGTTCGATCCTCGTTTGTGTTCAAAACTTTTCCCCCATCCACTAGACCGCGAGTGGTGATCTGGGTGGTGCTAGTCTTCTAGACATTCAAAACTGGATGACTCAAAATAAGTTACAGCTAAATGCCGATAAAACGGAAGCCATGCTCATGGGGACCAAACATAAACTTTCCTCCATCACAACGGTTTCAGTGGAATTCAGCAATACGTCGGTTCCTCTGTCCAGCTCTGTGAAGTATCTAGGTGTGGTTCTTGACAACACACTCTCTATGAAATAATTTCATCACCCAGACCTGCCAGTCTTGCTACTATCAATTATGGCGCATAAGTGCAATTCGCAAGTATCTGTCTACTGAAGCAACATCCAAACTTGTCACATCTCTCATTCTTTCTCGACTGGACTACTGTAATTCTCTCCTGGCTGGTTTGCCGGCATTATCCATCCACTCCCTTCAACGCATACAAAACTCTGCAGTTCGACTGGTCCTTAGAAAGAAAAAAATCTGAACACATCACTCTTCTTTTGCGACCTCTTCACTGGCTGCCTGTCTCACAAACAATAAAGAATAAGATTAATACCCTCTGTTTCAAATGTCTCCACAAATTTGCATCCTCTTATCTCTATAACTGTCTTCACCTGTACACTCCGTCCCGTTCCCTTCGTTCAGCTGTAGATACGTTGTGCTTTTTAACACCCAGATTTAAACAAACCACTGTTGGCCGTCGCTCTTTCTCTGTTTCCGGTCCCTCCACATGGAACGACCTCCCTCTTCCACTTCGCCAAAAGCCTTCATTTGATTCTTTCAATTCTAGCATCAAAACGCACTTATACTCTACTTGAGATCTTCCCCTGTTATCTGCTCCTACTTTTCAATAGCTACCTTCACCTCCCCCACCCCCACCTAAGTGTATTGTGTATATAAATTTGATATTTGATTATCTTGATATTTGTGGATGGTTGCATGCGTGTGAATGATTTGAATGCAAGCGCTTTGATTTGTTTACTTTATAAGATTCAGCGCTATATAAATTCCATACTTTGTTATTACTATTATTATTATTATTATTATTAGTCTTATGGATGAGGCGATAAACCGAGGTCCCGTGTGCAACATGCACCTAGCGCACGTAAAGGAACTCAAGGCAATAAGAGAAGTGTCCCTGGCAACATTTTGTAGTGAAAAGCCACTCTGATAGGGAAACAAAAAACCATATGCACACAGAAAAGGATAAACATGGGTGGCGCTACTCTCGTGGCGACGCGCTCTTCCCAGGTAGAGCAGCCCAAATTTCACGCAGAAAAATCTGCTGTGACATAAAATGGGTATACCATACAACACAATACAATATTACACTACAATACGCTACGCTACACTCCACTCCACTCCATCCCGTTCCACTAGTCCAAAACCACAAAAATGCAAGCTCTCTGCATTTTGCTAGCCTTTAAAAATAAGCACCAGGGACAGACACAAGGTCCGTGTAATCACAACACACAGACAGTCAGACAGACAGACAGACAGACAAACGGGCGGACAGACAGACAGACAGGTGTACTAACGTAGGTGAGGATGCAGATGCAATCTCCCAGGTAGGCAGCAGCAGAGACAGAGGCGTCCATACCACAGGCCCTCATCAGCAGACCGATACAGGACAGCGCCAGCAGCGCCATGCACAGCCCCTGACCACCACCACCACCAACATCACCACCAACATCACCACCAACACCACCACCAACATCACCACCAACATCACCACCAACATCACCACCAACATCACAGCACCACCACCACCACCAACATCACACCAACACCACCACCAACATCACCACCAACACCACCACCAACATCACCACCAACACCCCCACCAACATCACAGCAACACCACTACAACATCACAGCAACACCACCACCACCAACATCACAGCAACACCACCACCACCAACATCACAGCAACAAGACCACCACCAACATCACAGCAACACCAACACCACCAACATCACACCAACACCACCACCACCAACATCACAGCAACACCACCGCCAACATCACCACCAACACCACCACCAACATCATAGCGACAACATCAGCCAGTAACTTCTCAACAACAACGGGGGCTGGGGTAGCCTGGTGGTTAGAGGGCATCAATCTTAACCACTAGGCTATCCCGTCCCCCGTGATCTGCTGGCCCGGGTTCGAATCTTGTTCAAAAGGATATTTCCTCTGTAGTTAACATCAGTGCCAACCCCACTCTCCCCAAAAGTTCTTTGGATGAGACTATAAACCGAGGTCCCGTGTGCGAACGCGCACAGAAATCTTACCCACACGTTAAAACCCATCCGCGTTTCGGAAGAGTAGGCCATTGTGTGCCGGTGGGAACGGATGACACAATTTACTAAATTGCATACACATAGAGACTGGATGTGAAAAAGCACATGAGTGCTTATTCCATTATCCTCGAAATAAAAGAATAGATAAATAAACAGAAGTGGTGATGAGAAATGTAGAAAAATGTACACACACACACGCATATAGATAGATAGATAGATGGATAGATAGATAGATAGATGGACAGATAGATAGATAGATAGATAGATGGATAGATAGATAGATAGATAGATAGATAGATGGATAGATAGATAGATAGATAGATAGATAGATAGATAGATAGATAGATAGATGGATAGATAGATAGATAAATAGTCGTATTCTGTCTAACGCTAGTCTTGTCACCTCAGGATTCAACTATTTCTTGAAGGTAATAAAACTATCAACCTGCAAACTCTTGGATTATAAATGGGTTGAGGTTCACTTACAAAAACTATGAAAACCATAGCACACTCTGCCATAAAGCCTTAAGTTACACCACCACACTGCACCAAAATACACCGCCCCATACTGAAACACTCCACATCATACCAAAATACAGCACACTACATCAAAACTAAATCGCACCAGTCGCACTCCAAACAGCGAGGTCATCTTGAAGCGGACGTTGGTGGCGCTCTTCCTGACGGAAGTGACGTAGAAAGGCAGGGCCAGAAAGAGGAATGCACACGGCACCCAGATTAGGACCGTGTGCAGAAAGCAGTCCGTGAACTGAGGCCAGGTGTTGTCCAGCAGCAGGGAAGAATTCTGTTCAAAGAAAGAAAAAAAAACACCGAAAGAAATAAACAACACAAACTTTAACTGAAATCAATCTAATCCAATCCTGTTCTTTATAGCCCTGCCGACCACAGAGGCCATATCAGGACTGTCATGTCACGTCACCTCGCGTCAAATTTTAAATCTCAGATTAAACCTTTGCAGCTACATACAGATTAAAACAGGGTATAAAACCAATCTACGGTGGTTCCTTGTATCCACGCCCTGGTCCACCATAAGGGTCAACCCAGGAAACCACATCAACCACACATAAAATGAAATAAAACCAAAACTAGATTCCTTAAATCAACGGTGTACCTTAACTAAAACAATACAAGATTGACAAGAAAAAAGTCCAAACCACTCTCCTTCCTCTCTCACCCATCTCCTCTCAGGAAAAAAAGAAGGGATTAGTTAAGACAATACCCATATGTTTTAAACCAACTAAGCAAAATTGTGACCATCTACGACAAATTGAGTCACCTAGCACTTGACCCACTTTTCTGCTAGGAATAAATTTAGATAGGTGGGGGTCAGATTGTAGATTTTTAAGACTTTGATTGCTTATTTATTTATTTATTTATTTATTTATTTAATTCTTTATATCGAGGATAATGGAATAAGCACTTATGTTTTTTTTTACATCCAATCCCCGTCTGTATGCGGTTTTGTAAATTTGTTATCTGTTCCCACCGGCACACAATGGCCTAATCTTACGAACAGAGGAACAGGATTTAACGTGTGCGCAAGGTGTTCTGTGTGCGTTCGCACACGGGACCTCGGTTTATAGTATCATCCGAAGAACTTTTGGGGAGAGTGGAGTCTGCACTGATGTTAACTCCAGGGGAAAATATCCCCTTGAATGAGAATCGAACCCAGGTCGTCAGATTGCGAGCGCAATCTTCTAACCACTAGGCTATCCCGTCCCCCTATATAAAACTATAAGTTGTCTTCTATCTTGTAGTGAAGCATTAAGACAAAATTTGATTTTCTGTTGCTTTCAAAACGCGTTTAGAAACACCCAAGTTCGCATTCTGACCACTTATTACGATGCAAAATTCCTCCATTTCTCATTTTGTTGCTTCCTAGAGTCTAACATTTCCATTTGTAAAAAGTTTTCATCGAACTGTCCGATTTTCAATCTGTTCTATTTTTAAATTTTTAAAAAGTCTTTTTGATTGGCACACATATACAGTTCAAAACAAACAAATTATCTTTTTATCCAGACAACATTTCATCATTTCCATTTTACAGGCGTACAATACGAATCAATCATCATTTTCGTTGTCAAGTCAAGATTTATAGATTACATACATAATTTTACTAATATTTTAAAATGGTTTTCAACTTTCTACTAAGTTTATGTACTAGAACCATTTTTTCTGAAAATAAGAAAACTGCATTTGTTTGCTATGCTCCAGCTTTTCCATTTCATATTTATATTTAAGTTCATTCAGAAAATTACCACCATTAGGTTTTGTTTTACCAATCCGACATTTATAAACATAGAACTTTGCTAACAGTATTATTAAGTCGAACACTTCATCAGTTGTTGTAATTGCATCAGTGCCAAAAAGCACTATCCCCACATTAAGGTCCAGTCTCTCGCAATGAGAACAGTTGTGTTTTATAGTCACTTCAAGTTCTTTCCAGAAATTCTGTACATACTGACACTCCCATAAATAATGGTTTATCGTGTCCTTTTCCTTGCCACAAAAACTGCATTTGTCACAATATGTTCTTTTATTGGGTACCTTTTTCATGACAGGTTACTAAAACCCTAACAGTATTAAAACTGACCTCCAGTGCACTGCGATTTATTATGTGGTGGAGGGTCTCAAATATACAGACCAACACCACACACCAAGTGAAGACAGTACATGCTCCTGCTGCACAAAAAGCTAAGGATATCGTTTCCTTCTCTACACACAACAGAAAAGTTGCTGTTCCCCATAACCCTAAGATATAGTTATTCTCATCCTTATTCCTCATCGAACGCTCATACAACCACTATTGTTGTCTGTCATATGAGCAAAACTGTTCCTCGGCTAGAGCTCCGAGGTTCACCAGTGGTCAGATTTCGCGCATGCGACAGTTCTGGTCCACTGTGAAGGTAGCTGCATTCCAACTTCAGGGATTTATGAAGGAAGGTGGCAGGATGGTTCAGACGTTTGCCTGCCAACAAGTAAACCGTGAGGTTCTGGGTTCGATTCCCAGCCTCGCCCTTTCTTCCCAGTTTGACCCCAAAAATCGAGCTGAATGTCAAAGTCCTTCGGATGAGACTATAAACCGAGGCCCCGTGTGCGAACGCATGCAGAACATCTTGCGCACACGTTAAATCTTGTTCCGCTTTTCGAAAGAGTAGGCCATTGTGTGCCGGTGGGAACAGATGACAAAATTAAAAAAAACCCGCATACACACGCCCCCCCCCCCCCCCAAGTCATCTGAGCGCTTTGATTTGTTGCTTTACAAGATTCAGCGCTATATAAATTCCATACATTATTATTATTATTATTATTATGATTATGTCTGCTGAGTATTCTCGTGTTTCCATAACCCACCAAACGCTGACATGAGTTACGGGATCTTTAACGAGCATTTTTCATCTTCTGCATGTGTATATACCCGAGGGGAATGAAGGCACTTGCAGGCCTGCACTTATCGTTGACCTGGGAGATCGCAAAACCCCTCCACCCTTAATTCATCACACGCTACCGAGATTCGAGCCCATGACTTCATGGACCTATGGGGTTGAAGTCAAACGATCCTAACCACTCGGCTATGGTGTCCATCGCTTGTCTGTATTTCACTCACCCACAGAGGTCCATCACAGAAAGCCGCCATAGCCAGCGGGTAATGCAGCTTCCTCTGGGATGCCCTGGAGGCAAATGCAAGACCACATGAGCTTCCAATCATCCATCCATCCATCCATCCATCCATCCAGCCAGCCAGCCAGCCAGCCAGCCAGCCAGCCAGCCAGCCAGCCAGCCAGCCAGCCAGCCAGCCAGTCAGCCAGCCACTCACCCATCGCTCCATTCACTCACCCATCCCCACCCACCCATCCTTCCCTCCCTACCTCCCTCCACCCACCTACCTACCCACCTATTGATCCATCCATCCATTCCCCCACCCATCCATCTATCCATCCCTTCATCCCTCCCTCCATCCTTCTATCCATTCATCCATCTATTAACCCCCTCACATATTTCACAATAGTTACACCTCTACTTAAAAAGGTCGGCCTCGATCCTAACACTGAAGAATTATAGACCTGTATCCAACCTACCGTTCACCTCTGAAGTCCTTGAAAAAGTTGTTCTGAAACAACTCAACAGCTATCTTCATTCAAATAGTCTCCTTCCCCCTTTTCAGTCTGCCTATCGCGCCAACCCCAGCACCGAAACCACTCTAGTCCACACCTTAAACACGCTTCTACACGCGTCTGACTCAGGGAAAATCTCCCTTCTCACTCTTCTCGACTTATCTGCAGCATTCAACACTATAGACCACTCAATTCTTCTCTCTCGTCTCAAAAAATCTTTTGGTATTAAAGGAACAGCTCTCATCTAGATCAGTTCATAACTTGCAGATCGATTCCACATAGTTGCAGTAAACAAGATTCAATTAACACCTGCCAAACTGGAATATGGAGTCCCACAGGGATCAGTTCTCGGCCCTGTTCTTTTCATTCTCTACACTACTCCTCTATCACACATAATAAATCGTCATCAGATCAACCATCATTTTTATGCAGATGACTCTCAGATTCTTAGCAGTGATACCCTGAAAATCTGCCTTCTCTCTTGACAAATAGGGACTACTGCCTTCAAGATATCCAAAATTGGATGATACAGAACAAGATACAGCTAAATGCAGATAAAACCGAAGCCATGCTTGTAGGGACCAAACACAAACTCTCTTCCATCACCACAGCTTCAATAGAATTCAGCAATACATCTGTCCCTCTATCCACTACTGTGAAATATCTAGGGGTCGTTATCCACAACACACTCTCCATGCAAAAATTCATCACCCAAACCTGCCAGTCGTGCTACTATCAATTGCGGCGCATCAGTACATTTCGAAAGTACATGTTCACTGATGCAACATTCAACGTCTGGACTATTGCAATTCTCTTTTGGCTGGTCTACCAGCATCATCTATCCACTCCCTTCAACGTATACAAAGCTCTGCAGATCGCCTAGTCCTCAGAAAGAAAAAAGTCTGAGCACATTACTCCTCTTTTGCGATCTCTCCACTGGCTGCCTGTGCCACAAAGAGTAAAATATAAGATCAGTACCCTCTGTTACAAATGCTTCCATAAAACAGCACCTTCCTACCTCTGTGAATATCTTCACTTGTACACTCCTCCTCGTTCCCTCTGCTCTGCTGCAGATACCTTGTG
Source organism: Rapana venosa (assembly GCA_028751875.1). Taxonomy (NCBI): domain Eukaryota; kingdom Metazoa; phylum Mollusca; class Gastropoda; order Neogastropoda; family Muricidae; genus Rapana; species Rapana venosa. The sequence goes on along the minus strand of CM054148.1, from coordinate 49,686,384 downwards.
CTTAAGAATACCTAGATTCAACCAGTCCACCGTTAGCCGTTGCTCTTTCTATTTCTGGTCCATCGATCTGGAATGACCTCCCTTTCTCCCTTCGCCAAAAGCCTTCTCATCGCGCTTTTAAATTTGGCCTCAAAACACATATATTTCAAATCTAAGATTCTCCCCTCTTGTTCCATTTTTATTCTTGTGTATGTCCTTATCCCAACAGCGTAATGTATAACTATTTTGTTTTGTCTTATAGAAAAAATGTTCTAACAGAACCTAGGTAGTGTCAACCCATACACACACTTCTTTGTTGAACTATTTCGTTTAAGAGCGCGGCAAATGCATATTCACATGACAATTCAATTTACAGTCCCATCCAAAAAAGTAGACTAGCACTCTGACTTTAAATTTGTTATTGTAC
>CM054148.1:49675978-49678478 GCA_028751875.1 Rapana venosa | reverse complement strand
GGTAGGAGAGGCGGTAGGAGTTGAGGTATGAGAGGAGGTAGGCGAGGAGGTAGGAGAGGCGGTAGGAGAGGCGGTAGGAGAGGTGGTAGGAGAGGCGGTAGGAGTTGAGGTAGGAGAGGCGGTAGGAGAGGAGGTAGGAGGTACATTGAAGAAGGAACGCATTTGGTTTTTTTCATCAAGCCATCTATCTAAGAACAAATTTCTTAATGATTATGCTGAAATACTACATTATTGCATTCTTTATCATTGAATTAAACCAGTAAAAAAAGTAAAATCGATAACGTATTACATTGAAAATACAAATTACCACATATACATATACACACACTCACATACTCATTGACACCTGCGCGCGTGCGCGCTCACGTCCAAACACACATTTAAATAAAGAATGTTTTAAGAATTAAAAAAAGAAAATCATAAAACGTTAGGAAAAACAAATTACTTCACCTACTGTTTCATCCATTCTTTCACGTTTATACTTTAGATAATAAAAAGGTACAGGAACAAAACGTTAGAAAATACTAGACATTCGTTGCGTCATTACTGGCAATATTGCCTTCAATGACCTCCCTCCTCTCCTCCTCCACCCAGCAAACGTGTGCTTTTTATGCGCTCATACTCTTCAAATAGCGCTTTTTAAAAATAATGTATATTCACACAATAACTATCAAAGAAGCAAGATAAGTCAAATAAGACAATAATAATGATTATTATAATAGAGATACAATGATAGCAACAATCATCCATCACCATGAGACAACAATATAACAAATAATCCCCATCACCATGAGACAACAACATGACGATGATAACAGAAAAGCATAGGAAAGGATAGGGGGTGGGGGAGGAGTATCAGGGGAAAGGGGAAAAACACATTCAATCAAATAGAAAAATAATAATAAAAAAACAATTATTCAAACAAGTAAAACCTCTATACGATACAAAATTCAAAAGCCCATAATCAACTGAACTATCAAACTAAAACAATATCAAACTAAAACAGTATCGCTTATAATAGTACTATTAATTTCATCTCTAACTGCAATAAAAACAACATCCATGACAAAATCTATTGAATTGGACAAGAGAAAGGGCATGAGGAGAGGAGAGGAGAGGGGAGGAGAGGAGAGGAGAGGAGAGAGAGAGAGAGAGAGAGGAGAGAGAGAGAGAGAGAGAGAGAGAGAGCTCCCTCCACATATACAGCGTGTGACTGTAGAATTTCTAGTCACAGTAAGACATACTTGATTTTTTTTTAAAGGAATGCCGTAAGTGCTGATAAATGTAAGTATGGTTAATTTTGCTGTATTAGTCATGGTTGATTTGCCTTATTAGTCAATTCCTAGGCATTCATGCATTAGATGGCTTTTTAGCTGTGTCTTGAACTGATTTTTGTTTTTGATACATTTTAAGCGTTTTGGGAGCTTGTTCCATAAATCACTACCTGAGTACAAGAAGCTTATTTTGTAAAGATTATTTCTTGGTCTCGGAAATGTTAGTAGATGATTATGTCTATGGTCATTGATTTTGAAGCTATTGGTGATCTTTGGAGGGGCATTTCCATTGACAACTTTATGGACAAATAGAGCTTTATTTAGATAAAGTCTGTTTTTGAAGGTAAGGATATTTGTTTGCTTATAATCGTTGATGGTTAGGGAGCTTGATTTTCGTAGAACAAGTTTCAGTGCTCTTTTATATAGTCGATGAATCAATTTTAAATCTGTATCACTGCAGCCGTCCCAAAGAGATGAAGCATAGTCAACTATAAGCAAAATATGGCCGCAAAAAAAGAGTTTGCGAGAGTGGTTATTCAGAAAATGTTTTATTTTTGATAACTGAAGTAGCTTGTAAGCGAGACGTTTTCCTAGCGCCATCACATGGTCAGTCCAAGCAAGAGTTTTGTCAATAATTACACCCAGAATTCTGTGGGAGTCAACTTCTTCAATTACTCTTTTACCTATCAACAGAGGCTGGAATTTACCTTTCATTTTTTGTCTCTTTTGTATTGCTAGTACATACATACACTTAGTTTTTCGTGTATTTAGGGACATAATTATGGTTTAGCTGAGTCCAAGTAACCAATCTGTAAATACTGTTTTGAAGATTTGTTATGTCTCATCCCCAGGGTCGGAGGTCCACAGGGAGCCCGTCAATATCAGGCCGCCGTGGGGCCACCAGCCAGAGAGGCCCTGCACTGCTGCTGGGTCACTTTGGTGGTGTTCAGTGGTGCCTGTTCTGAGCTAACATACGCAGGACACCACCTACTAAGCCCCCTACTAACGACAGTATTAGCTCAGTCGCGGAGCCAGACTGAGTGAGTTGCCCACCCTAGGCGGCAACCACCACAACGTCCCTCCAACGACCGTTTCCACCCTGAACCTCCAACCCCAAAGGCTTTGACACAAACTCACCACAGGCACAGAAGTGTATGGGCAAACCGAATCTGAGGTCACCATAAGACCAGAGCAGCTGGGACCAGAGGCAATTTTTTTTTTTACCA
>CM054148.1:49665978-49670978 GCA_028751875.1 Rapana venosa | reverse complement strand
ATCACGTGTGCGGCAGTATGTCTGGAGAACACACAGACACGTTTATATACAAACAGAAATTTTATGTCATTCAGCATCGTTTCTATCTCTTTCGTTCCTTTTTTCCCTGTCACCTCCTTCTTGGTCCATCCTTCTGCCATTTTACCAGGAAGAATATAAAAGATAACAATTATCTTCCACGCTGAAGTCGGGTGCGCTGGGCCTGATTTGCCAGGCGCTTGATGGCAGCGCAACGCATTTTCGAATTCACTCATTTGATAGACAGCAAAAGTTGCTGTCTGAGCGTTCGACGAAAAAGAATACCAACACAATCAATTCTTTTATGGAGCTTATAGCATAAGCAGTGTACTACAACAACAACATTGGAGAATGGTTTCGAACAACAGTTGGAGTAAGGCAGGGCTGTCTACTCTCACCCACTCTTTTCAACATCTTCCTTGAGAGAATCATGGCTGATGTGCTGGAACATCATGAAGGATCAGTCAGCATTGGTGGCAGAACGATCACAAACCTCCGCTTCGCAGATGACATTGATAGAATAGCAGGATCAGAAAAAGAGCTTGCCAGCCTAACAGAACACTTGAATAAGGCCTCCAAAACATACGGCATGGAAATCAGTGCAGAGAAGACCAAACTGATGACTAATAACACCAACGGCATTAGCACTGATATCAGGGTTAATGACCAGAAGCTGGAAACAGTTCAAAGCTTCAAGTACCTGGGAGCCATTGTATCAGACCAGAGATCCAAGCCAGAAGTAGTATGGAGGACTGCATAGACAATAACAGCTTTGTCAAAACTAAACACCATCTGGAGAGATAAAAATATCTCACTTATCTCCAAGATCAGACTAATGCGCTCCCTTATCATATCCATATTTCTGTATGCCTGTGAATCATGGACCCTGACTGCAGATTTGGAGAGAAGAGTACAGGCGGTGGAGATGAGATGCTTTCGGAGACTCCTTGGCATCTCCTACAAAGACCACATAAGCAACGAAAGCGTGCATAACAGAATCCAGCAAACCATTGGACCCTATGAGAACCTTCTAACGATCGTGAAAAAGCGTAAACTTAAATGGTATGGGCATGTCACAAGATCCAAAGGACTTGCAAAGACAGTTTTACAAGGCACTGTCCAAGGAGGAAGAAGAAGAGGCAGACCAAGGAAGAGCTGGGAGGATAACATCAGCGAATGGACAGGCCTAGAACTCAACAAAACCCTGAGAAAGGTGGTCTAGAGGTAACGCGCCTGTCTAGAAAGCGAAAAGTCCGGGTCGGAAGTGTGCGGCGGTTCGTACCCCGTTTGGACCGGAAACTTTTCCCCCATCCATTAGACCATGAGTGGTGGTCTGGGCGCTAGTCTTTCGGATGAGACGATAAACCGAGGTCCCGTGTGTTACACGTAATTATTTAGCGCACGTAAAAGAACCCACGGCAACAAGAGAGTTGTCCCTGGCAAAATTCTTAGAAAAAAGCCACTCTGATAGAGAAACAAATACAGTTGCAGACATGAAAAAAAAGGGTGGCGCTGCGCTTGTGGCGACGCGCTCTCCCGCTCTCCCCGGGGAGAGCAGCCCGAATTTCACGGAGAGAAATCTGCCGTGACTTAAAGTGGTATGAAATGAAATCTGAGCGCTTTGATTTGTTGCTTTACAAGATTCAGCGCTATATAAATTCCACACATTATTATTATTATTATTATTATTATTATTATTATTATATTATTAGAAAGGCATAACAGAGAGAGGAATGGAGGGAACTGGTTGTTGAGTCTTTGAGGGTGCCCCCACGGTCGTCAGACTACGGGACAGATAGATAGATAGATAGATAGATAGATAGATAGATAGATAGATAGATAGCATAAGAAGTACTTCATTTCATGGAACTCACAGAGGACATTCAATCTTGAATAACAGGATTGCCAATAAAAGACAGATTCATTAATTTCCAGATATTAGGATTAGCATTTTCTTTTCCAATGACAGAAAGGCAAGACAGATTGGTTCTTTTTCCAGTGAAAAGCATGACAGACAAGCAAGCAGATAGATAACCTACAATAATGTAAAGACATACAGACAGAAAAAAAGCCAGACAGACAGGTTGGCGGTCGAAAAGAAAGAATGGCAGATTGGCAGAAATAATGGTAAAGTGGAAAAAATGGCAGACAGGCAGAACAAAATAGGCAGGCAGGCAGATAGAATGGCAGACAGGCAGATAGAATGGCAGACAGAATGGCAGACAGATAGATAGAATGGCAGACAGGCAGAACAAAATAGGCAGAGAGGCAGATAGAATGACAGACAGGCAGAACAAAATAGGCAGAGAGGCAGATAGAATGGCAGACAGGCAGATAGATTGGCAGACAGGCAGATAGAATGGCAGACAGGCAGATAGATTGGCAGACAGACAGAATGGCAGACAGGCAGATAGATTGGCAGACAGACAGACAGAATGGCAGACAGACAGATAAAGGGGCAGACAGACAGGCATACAGGCAGGCGAAGACTGTTTTATAACCCAACACAAACAAACCGCCATTCAGGCAGTCAGGCAAGCAGACAGACAGACAGGACAGACAGACAGATAGACCGTCATGAGGATAGGCTGACACAAAGACGGACAGACACACACACAGACAAGACAGACATACATACATACAGACAGACAGACCGTCGTGAGGATCGACTGACAGAAAGACGGACAGACAGACAGACAGACAGACAAGGCTGTCAAGCATGCAGGCAGGAAGACGAACAAGTAAACTGGCAGACAGACAGACAGACTGACAGGCGAAGAGACGAAGACAAAGACAAGGGTAGACAGAAAGACAGACAGACAGACATACAGACAGACAGACAGACAAGTCCTGCGCTACCTGAGCATAGGAGATGAAGAACATCTGATCATTGGTGAAGCGTCCCCCTGGCATTTGGGGCTCTCCGCCTGTCGTGTGTATCCACTTCTTGTAGGCCTGCACACACACCCACACACAAACACACACACACACACACACACACACACACACACACACACACACACAACAAACAACACACACACAGAGATCACAAACGCGTACACACAAACACACACACAGACACATACACACACATACACAGACACATACACACACACACACACACACACACACACACACACACACACACACACACACACACACACACACACACAGACACACACACACACACAGATCACAAACGCGTACACACAAACACACACACAGACACATACACACACAGAGATCGCAAACACACACACACACACACACACACATACACACAAACAGACACATACACACACGTACACACGGACACACACACACACACACACACACACCACACACGCGTACACACAGACAGACACAGACACACACACACACACACATACACACACGGAGTGAAGTTTCAGAAGAAGTATAATAAGCTTTACAGGAACCAAAACTTCATTCTATTCTATTCTATTCTATTCTATTCTATTCTATTCTATTCCTTCCTTCCTTCCTTCCTTGCTTCCTTCTTACCTACCTTCCTTCCTTCCTACCTACTTTCCTTCCTTCCTTCCTTCCTACCTTCCTTCCTTCCTTCCTACCTTCCTTCCTTCCTATCTTCCTTCCTTCCTTGCTTCCTTCTTACCTACCTCCCTTCCTTCCTTCCTCCCTTCTTTCCTTCCTTCCTACATTCATTCATCATTCATTCCTTCATTCATTTGTCCATGCTGAACAGAGCTCTAAATGTTAACAGAGGCACCCTCAACCAAACAGCCATTTCTCTGTCTGTCTCGTCTGTCTGTCTGTCTGTCTGTCTGTCTGTCTGTCTGTCTGTCTGTCTGTCTGTCTGTCTGTCTGTCTGTCTGTCTGTCTGTCTGTCTGTCTCTCTCTCTCTCTCTCTCTCTCTCTCTCTCTCTCTCTGTGTTTAAGCCAGCCAGTAAGCCAGTCAGCCAACAACTTACTTAGCCAACCCGCCAGCCAGCCAGCCAGTTCCCAAACAGCTACCACATAGCCAGCCAGCCAACCAGCCACTCGCTCGTGCATACCTACTCCCTACTCCTTCTCTCACAAATTTCGCTTGCTCACAAGCTCATCCCCTTCCTCCATTGCTTGTTCTCTTGCTCACTCACTCACTCACTCACTCACTCACTCACTCACTCACTCACTCTCACTCACTCACTCACTCACTCACCCACCCACTCACTCATTCACTCACTCACTCACTCACCCACCCACTAACTCACTCACTCACTCATTCACTCGCTCGCTCGCTCGCTTGTTCGCTCGGTTGCTCACTCAGTCAATTGCCCACTCCCTCGTTACTCATCTCTTACCCACACTTACCCGCCCATTAACTCACCCATCCATTAACCCACTCATTTACCCCCACTCGCTCGCTCACTCATTCGCTAACTACTCATGTCTTACCCATTCACCCACTCACTCACTCACTCATCCATCCATCCTCTCACTCATTCACTCACGCACCCTCTCATTCACCTACCCTTCCACCCATCCTTTCACTCACTCACTCACTCACCCATCCATCCTCTCACTCACTAACTCACTCATCCACCCTCTTACTCACTAACCCACCCTCTCGCTCACTAACTCACTCACCCACCCTCTCACTCACTCACCCCCCTCACTCACTCGCCCACCCTCTCTCACTCACTCACCCACCCTCATTCACTCACCCACCCTCTCACTCACTCACTCCACCCCTCACTCACTCCCACCCTCTCACTCACTCATCCCACCCTCTTACTCACTCCACCCACCCTCTCACTCACTAACCCACCCTCTCACTCACTAATCCCACCCTCTCTCTCACTAACCCACCCTATCACCTCACCCACCCCCTAACCCCACCCTCTCACTCACTAATAACCCACCCTCTCTCTCACTAACTCACTCACTCCCCCTCTCACTCCCTAACCCACCCACCTCTCACTCACTAACCCATCCTCTCACGCACTCACTCCTTAACTCAC
>CM054148.1:49655978-49660978 GCA_028751875.1 Rapana venosa | reverse complement strand
GTTAATCGAGATTCATTTTACCATGTTAATTGCGGTTCACCTTACCATGCTAATTGAGGTTCACCTTACCATGCTAATTGAGGTTCACTTTACCATGTTAATTGAGGTTCTCTTTACCATGCTAATTGAGGTTCACCTTACCATGCTAAAGGAGATTCTCTTTACGATGTTAATTGAGATTCATTTTACCATGTTAAAGGAGATTCACTTTATCATGTTAATTGAGGTTCATTTTACCATGTTAAAGGAGATTCATTTTACCATGTTAATTGAGGTTTATTTTACCATGTTAATCGAGGTTCGCTTTACCACGTTAATTGAGGTTCATTTTACCATATTAATCGAGGTTCATTTTACCACGTTAATTGAGGTTTACCTTACCATGTTAATTGAGGTTCATTTTACCATGTTAATTGAGGCTCACCTTACCACGTTAATCGAGGTTCATTTTACCATGCTAATTGAGGTTCATTTTACCACGTTAATTGAGGTTCATTTTACCATGCTAATTGAGGTTCATTTTACCACGTTAATTGAGGTTCATTTTACCATGTTAATATAGGTTCATTTTACCAGGTAAATCTAGGTTCATTTTACCATGTAATCGAGGTTCACTTTACCACGTTGATTAAGGTTCATTTTATCATGTTGATCGAGGATCATTTTACCATGTTAATTGAGGTTCACCTTACCATGTTAATTGAGGTTCATTTTACCACGTTAATTGAGGTTCACCTTACCATGTTAATTGAGGTTCATTTTACCATGTTAATTGGGGTTCACCTTACCATGTTAATTGGGGTTCACCTTACCATGTTAATTGGGGTTCACCTTACCATGTTAATTAAGGTTCACTTTACCCTGTTGATTGAGGTTCACCTTACCATGTTTATCGAGGTTCATTTTACCATGCTAATTGAGGTTCACCTTACCATGTTAATCGGGGTTCATTTTACCACGTTAATTGAGGTTCACCGTACCATGCTAAAGGAGATTCTCTTTACCAGTTTAATGGAGGTTCTCATTGCTATGTTAAGGGAGATTCTCTTCACTATCTTCAAGGAGATTCACTTCACTATGTTATAAGGGGATTCTCTCTCCTAATATGTGAATGGAGATCTACATCACCATGTCACGGGAGATTTTCTTTTACCTTCTTTGAACCGATTCGCTTTACCACGTAGATTTTCTCCATCATCTGAAAGAAGATTCACTTTACCGTGTTAACAGAGATTCACTTACCAGCCGCCATGTTGCAGTGGTTAGCGCCTTGGGTTACGGACTGGGAGGTCACGGGTTCGAATCCCATGAGTCACACTGACTTTTTCGAACTCCAAGAGGCAAGAGGGAATTCCTAACCCAGAACTTATAGGAAGGTGGGGATGCTATTCATACTGACTGACGACATCCCCGCGAGGATGGTGCCATGTTAGAAGAAAGTTTCCTTATCATCTAAAAGGAGATTCACTTTACCATATGGAATGCTTATTTAATCACCTTAAAAGAGGTTCTCTTTATCATCTCACAGAGGATTTGATGTACAATCTTAAAGGATTCTTTCTTTATCATCTGATTGAAGATATACTTTCCCATCTTAAGAGAAATTTATCTAAAAGAAGATTTCGTTAATAATCTTAAAAGAGAGAGAGTGTCTATTATTCAAAAGAAGATTCATTTTCTACAATCGTAAAAGAGATTCTATTTAACATCTGAAAGAAGATTTATTTAGCATCTTAGAGGAGATTCGCTCTAGCATGTGAAAGGAAATTCACCTAATGATTAATTTTTTAGAGGAGATTCTCTTTGTCATGTGAAAGGAGACTCTACACCTTTATGGACCTTCACTTTACTATCTCCACCATCATAAAGAAGATATGTAGTACCACCTGAACTAAGAACTACTTTACTTTCTAGTACAACAGTCAGTGTACCCCTGTTAAAGGCTTCGTACATGCTACTGGATTCAAACAGACACCACTGAACACCACCACAAGTGACCCAAGATCATTGCAGGGCCCCCTCTGGCAGGTATTAAACAACGATATATCAGCGATTTGTAGTTTTCTAGCCGTGGGGATTCGACATGACGAGAGGGAAGGGGGGCCGGAGGTAGTGAGATTGCGACGCGCGATGCTGGAAGGAAACATCAGGACAGGTGGATCGGTGGTCTAGAGGTAACGCACCTGCCTAGACAGTGACAAGCCCGCGTCCGAAGTGTGCGGTGGTTCGATCCCCGTTTGGGCCCCAAACTTCCCCCCCCCCCATCTATTAGGGTTTAGGTACTGTCTTTCGGATGAGACGATAAACCGAGGTCTCGTGTGTTATATAAGGTACATAGTGCATGTAAAAGAACCCACAACAACAAGAGAGTTCTCCCTGGCAACATTCTGTAGAAGAAAAAGCCACTCTGAAAGGGAAACAATTAATTTTGCAGACAGGGGGAAAAAATGATAACGGGTGGCGCTGCTCTTGTGGCGACGCGCTCTTCTCCCCAGAGGGGGGGGGGGGGGGTGCATTTGTGCGCAGAGAAATCTGCCGTGACTGAAAGTGGTATGAACATGAAAGTGAAACGAAAAAGGTGAAAGACCAAGGAGAAGAAGATGGCGAACTAAGGTATGAACATGAAAGTGAAACGAAAAAGCTAAAAACAGACCAAGAACAAGATGGCGAACTAGGGTATGAACATGAAAATGAAAACGAAAAAGGTAAAATACCAAGAAGAAGGTGGTGAACTAGGTATGAACATGAAACGAAACGGTAAAAGACCAAGAAGAAGATGGTGAACTAAGGTATGAAACATGAAACAAACGAAAAAGGTGAAAGACCAAGAAGAAGATGGTGAACTAAGGTTGGGAATTGAAAGTGAAGAAAAGGTGAAAGACCAAAAGGAATAACTAAGGTATGAACATGAAGTGAAACGAAAAAGGTAACAACAGACAAGAAGAAGAAGATGGCGAACTAAGGTATGAAATGAAAGCGAAAACGAAAAAAGCTAAAACAGACCAAGAGGAGAAGAAGTGGGAACTAGGTATGAACATGAAAGTGAAAAAAAAAGGGAAGAAGACCAACAAGAAGATGGTGAACTAAGGTATGAACATGAAAACGAAAAAAGTTAAAGACCAAGAAGGAAGATGGTGAACTAAGGTGAATGGAAAAGAAAAGTGAAACGAAAGAGGTGAAAGACAGAAGGAGAAAAAGAAAGACGAAACTAAGTATGAAAATGAAGGTGAAACAAAAAAGGTAACAACAGACAAGAGAAAAAGATGGAACTAAGGTACGAACATGAAAGCGAAAAACGAAAAAAAAGCTAACAAACAGACCAAAGAGTAGAAGAGTGGGAACTAAGGTACGAACATGAAACGAAACAAAAACAAAAAAAAGAACTAAGATAACTGACAAAGGAAAGACAAGAAGAAATGGCGAACAATGGAATGAAAGTCGCGGTGCAAGAAGGAGGTGGTTGAACTAAAGGGTACTACATAAAGCAAACGAAAAAGCTAACCAGACCTAAAGAGCAATAGGATGACCAAACTAAGTATAAAGCGTGGGTCAGCTACCGCCCCAAAGAAGATGCAGAGAGAATGTGAACTAAGTCGCTGATAAGTGGAACCAGTGAGAGAGTAGATGGGGAACTGAAGAATGCCCACACATGAACAGGCTGGCTTCACTCCAGGGGCTCTAGTACTAGGCACAAGTCATAGGCGGACTAGGCCTACTGGTTAGGCTGTCTGCTTAGGTGGTATGGCCATCCACGGGTGGTCAGCCGCCCTGAAGAAGCCGTTGATTGCTAGGAGGTTTGGTGTAGTCTCGCCAATGCCCAGCCGAGAAAGGTTCAGGGGTGGTGGTGGTGTGGTGGGTCGTGGCGGGGTAGGGGTGGGGGTTGTGGTGGTTTGGGGTGGTGGTTAGTGTCCTGGAGAGAAAGCGTTGAAAGGGGTTTGTGATGTGTAGGTTCTCGGCAATGTCCGGCTAGAAAGGTTCAAATGGAAAAATAAAAAAAAAAAGGTGGGTGGGTGGGTGGTGGTGGTTGGTGGTGGTGGTGGTGGAGAGAAGCACTTTAAGGGGTATGTGAATGTCGTACGGTTACGCGTTGTGCTGGGGTTTTATAAGCTGCTTGGCTCGAAGTGTTTTATTTTATTTTAGTTTAGTTTAGTTTATTTATTCGTTTTATATCGAGGATAATGGAATTAAGCACTTATGTGTCTTTTTTATATTTTTTTTTACAATCCATCCCCCGTGTGTATGTGGTTTTGTCAATTCTGTCATCTGTTCCCACCGGCACACAGGTGGCCTACTCTTACGAAAAGCGGAACGGGATTTAACGTGTGCGCAAGATGTTCTGCGCGCGTTCGCACACGGGGCCCCGGTTTATAGTCTCACCCGAAGTGTGAGTGAATGAGTGATTGAGTGAGTGAATGAGTGAAAGAATGAATGAATGAAAGAATGAAATGAAACGAAGTGAATGAATAAACGAATCGATCAATCAAAGCGCATACAAGGATAAAAAAGAAAACGAAAAGAAAAAGAAAGAAAGAGAGAACAAAAGAAAGAAAAGAAAAGAAAACCACCTTCATAGTTAGCAAAAGCGTCATTACAGTCTTGGGTGGGTGGGGGTGGGTGGGGGGCAAGGGGAGGGAGCGAGGGAAAAGCGATATAAGGCACAAACACACGTGCACACACACCACACACATAGACAACAATCAACACACAGCACAAAAACACAAAAAGAAATACAACTTACGCGCATACAACATCAAAACAACACACACAAAGAAAAAAAACTTACTCGCTAAACACAGCACAACAGAAAAAAACTTACTTGCAAACAACACACACAAAATACAACTTTCTCGCAAACAAACACACAAAAAAAACTACATGCTAACACACACACACACACACACACACACACACACACACACACACAAAAATACAACTTACTCGCTAACACACACACACACACACACACACACACATAAACACACCACACACACACACACAAA
>CM054148.1:49648478-49653478 GCA_028751875.1 Rapana venosa | reverse complement strand
GTGTATTGACCTTCTGGATGGCGGCCTGTTTGGAGGGCCCTGACATCCAGGAGCTTTTCTCCAGACTCTCCAGCAGTGCTGCTTTCACGTACTTCGTGATGCCGTGGGCCTGAACATGCACCAACACACATACACATACAACCACACACAAACACACACAAGCTCACACAACAACATACACACCGACACACACAACTACACAGACCACACACACAACACACACACTTTCAAATATCGTCCGAATACATCAATCTCTTTAAACTTACCACCATAATTTGTTCTAATATTTGTATCCACCTCCCTGTATAAAGCAAATGAACAATGCAGCATCGATTCCATATCATACAGCATTACCCCCACTGTTTCCTGCAGTACTCAACCCACCATGAACAAAATTCCAACAGAGCAAGCACCCAACAAAAGAACACAGAATACCTTTTAAAACTTAGAGTTGTATACATAATTTACAACGTGTCGACCACTGCCCATATCTTGTAATGCATCCTTCTCAACTAGATTCACCGTTTTTATGTCCGTGAGAAGGAGCACATTTAGACATGAAGTAAATGCATTCCTTACAATCTTTGAAACTGTCGATGTCTTGTGGGGTCATATTCCATCTCATATCATATTTCGATGCCCTATTGTCAAACCTTTTTAACCTACATTTCTGAACGTCTCTGAAACATCATTGAATCAAGCTAGCCTTTGCCATTGCCAATTATTATTCATATCCACTATGAATATTTATTTATAGTTACTATTATGTTATTTCATGTTTCCACATGTTGAGTTTATATTTGCTCCAATAAAGTCTGATCCACTGTTTCTAGGGTTGTTTTTCCACACAAAAATACCAACACGAGCATCACTAACCTGCCCCACACACTTCCACTCACCTCTATTAACTTCCTTACACTTTCTATTCCCTCCTAATATCACTTAAGTGAACAGACGTTAAATTGAAGACAACAACAACAACAACACACACACACTCAGTTCATGTAACCCGTTCACCTTTTGTTTGTCTAAAACCCTTATATATCCGTGTAACAAAATCTACCTGCGTATTATCAAAAGTAAACAGCAAATTGAAAACCCCACAACACTCCGAACTCCATTCAATACAGCCATTAACCATTCAGGATTGTTTCCTAGGTTAAATTATAACGTTAACAAGACTAGTTCATTCCTTTGAATCAGAAAGCATAGCCCCAAACATATCGATACCCTGTAATCTATTTTGCAAAACATTTGTTCCAAGATATAACCTGTGTCGACCACTTACGTATGGAAAAGCATGTCTCTCGACTGCATTACACGACGTCATTTTTGTCTCGTTTCGGAAACCGAGAACATTTGAGACATGACACAGATAATTATTATCTATTACGGTTATCTTCGACTGTTTGGAATTTCTTGGTGTTTGCGCACTTCAGTTTGGAAAATTTCGTATTGCTTATCTCAATTTTCATATTTTAAAAAATCTGCTAATATCAAGATACTGAATGACCACAGCACACATCTGAATCAAGCTGCTTAATATATATATATATATATATATATATATATATATATATATATAATATATATATATATATAATATATATATATATATATATATAAAAGGCAACAGTTATTGCTATTATCTGAGGCCACACACTAATCAGTCTGATCACAGTGTTTCCAAGGGTGGCTACTACTTTACACGTAACCACACAACACACACACCACCACGCACGCACGCACGCAGCACACACACACCACACACACACACACACACACACACACACACACACACACACTCAGCAGATGGGATGGTCCAGAAAGCCAAAAGTCCGGGTCCGAAGTGTGTGGTGGTTCGATTCCCGTTTTTGCCCGAAACTTTCCCCCCATCCACTAGACCGTGAGTGGTTGTCTGGGTGGCTAGTCTTTCGGATGAGGCAATACGAGTGCAATACGCATTTAGTGCATGTAAAAGAACCCTCGGCGACAAGAGAGCTGACCCTGGAAAATTCCTGTAGAAAAAGTCACTCTGTTAGGAAAAAAAGATACACAGGCAGACACGGAAAAAAAGTAATGGGTGGCGCTGCTCTTGTGGCGACGCACTCTCCCCGGGAAAAGCATCCCGAATTCCACGCAGAGAAATCTGCCGTAACTTAAAAGTTGTATACAATATAATATACAATGCAATGCAATGCAATGCAATACAATACAAAACATTACAAGACCCTACATCACACCACGATGCAATACAAAACATTACAAGACACTGCATTACACTACAACACAGTGCAATTCAAGATAATACAAAACATTACAAGACACTGCCTTACACTACAACACAATGCAATTCAAGATAATACAAAACATTACAAGACACTGCACTACACTACAAGTACATACAATAAAAAAAAATACAAGAAACAATACTACAAAAAAATGACAAGACAATATACTACAGACAATACACAATACAAAAACATCACAAGACATTACACTCATCACAACAACACAACACACCCCACCCGACCCCATCCCACTCCACCTCACACCAAACCACTCCACACACCCCACCCCACCATCCCCCCACCCCACCCCACCCCACCCACCCCACCCACACCCATCACTCCAACCACTCCCACCCCACACCACACCCTCCACACCCACCCCACCCCACCACATCCTACCACCACCACACTCCACCCCACCCCACTACATCCCACCCACCCACACCCCACCCCCCAACCCAACCCCACTCCCACCCCACCCCACCCTCACCACCATCCCACTCACCACACACCCATCCCACCCCACCCCACCCCACCCCAACACCCCACCCCATACCCACCACCCCACCCCAACCCCAACCCACACCCCACCCCAACACCCACCCACCCAACCCCACCCCACCCCACCCACCCCAACACCCACCCCAACCCCACCCCCACCCACCCCCACCCCAACACCCACCCCAACCCACACCCCACCCTCTCACCCACACCCCAACCCCACCCCACCCACCCCACCCCACGCCTAACGTCCCTGTCCCTGGAGAATGGTTCGAGATGAAAAGCGCCCAGGCCCTCCTTCACCCCCTGCCACTTTGCCACGCAGACCGCCACCCAGCCCAAAAGTCACCCTGCCCGTCACGTCCACGTAGTATCTCTGGTTGGCGTGGATGTTTATCCGTCCAGGAGAGGTCCTGGTCATAAGTTTGGTGCGCGATGGTCCAGAGTAGGTAGTTTGTTGAGGATGCTTGACAGTGTGGGGAGAAAGAGAAAGAAAGAAAGAAAGAAGCACATGGCGATAAACACCACACACACACACACACATAGTCTTCTTCTTCTTCTTTCTTGCTCTTGTTGTTTTTTTAAAATAATAATAATAATAAATGGAACTTATATCGCGCTATATCTTGCAAAAGACAAATCAAAGCGCATGCATTCAACCTAATCTTACACAGGCATGCAATCGATGGTAAATAAGCACTAGTTTAAACAAACAGATATTACAAAACATGGTGCGCTGCAGACAAAATCTATGAACTAAAAGTTCAATAGTCAAATGTTTTTCAAAAGCACACACACTCACACTGGTCGTATACTTAAGCAGGGTGATAGGACATGGGTTAGTGAAGGTGGGATAGTTCTGATATGAAACAGGAGGGGGGAAATCTTAGGTTTGAAATAAATATGTCTTGAGGCTGGATTTAACAGTGTCATAACTAGGTTTCTGGCGAAGAGAGAGAGGGAGCTCATTCCAGGTCGATGGACCCGAAATAGAGAAAGAGCGGCGGCCAACAGTGGATTGGTTGAATCTAGGTATTCGTAGGAACAAGCTATCTGCAGCAGAGCGGAGGGAACGTGATGGAGTGTACAGGTTAAGACATTTTTCTTCTTCTTGTTCTGGTTCTTCTTCTTCTTGTTCTTCTTCTTCTTCTTCTCCCTCCTCCTCCTCCTCCTCCTACTACTACTACTACTACTACTACTACTACTACTACTACTACTACTACTACTACTACTACTCTGCTGCTACTACTACTACTGCTCTACTACTACCCTCTACTACTACTACTTACTACTGCCTCTACTACTACTACTTACATACACTGCTCTACTACTACTACTACTACTACTACTACTACTGCTACTTACTACTACTAACTTACTACTACTACTACTACTACTACTACTCTACTACTACTACTACTACCTACTACTACTACTACTACTACTCACTACTACTCTACTACTACTACTACTACTATACTACTACTACTACTTACTACTTACTACTAACCTACTACTACTACTACTACTTCTACCTACTACTACCTACTACACTACTACTACTACTACTCTACTCTACTACTACTCTACTACTACTATCTACTACTCCTACTACTACTACTACTTACTCTACTACTACTAACTCTACCTCCACTACTATCACTACTCACTAATACTACTACTACTACTACTATCTCCTTATCTATTCTCTATCTACTTTATACTTTTTCTTTTCTGTCGTGAACCCTCTAAAATCATCTTGCTTCTGTCATTCGAGCCAAAACAACTATCATGCTGTCTAAGATAGTATTCGACAAACCAGGCCCAGCGCATCCGATTTCAACGTGTAATACAACACATCACAACTGCTATCTCCCTTTTCCAACCACCCCCCCCCCCCTCCCAACTCCCCCTCTCCCGAGGGTCCCATTGACAGGGCGTCAGTATAAATAGCATCCTGCCCACCTTCTGGAAGTTCTGTGCTAGGAATTCCCTCTTTTCTATCCCTCTCTTTTTGTTTCTGCCTGGTTTCTTTTCTTCCTGTCATCTCCTTCTTGTTTATTTTTTTTTTGCCTTCTTGGTCCATTGTCCTGCCCCTCCCCCCCCCCCCAAGACACTTGTGTCAGGCAGGCAGGCAGGCAGGCAGGCAGGCAGGCGCTTAACGGCAGTGCAACGCATTTTCGCTCATATGACAGAAAGCAGAGTTGC
>CM054148.1:49625978-49643478 GCA_028751875.1 Rapana venosa | reverse complement strand
AGACAGCCAGACAGAGGGAAGGACAGACAGCCAGACAGACAGACAGCCAGACAGACAGACAGACAGCCAGCCAGACAGAGAGGGACAGCCCCCACCTTGGCCAGCTCACTCTCCACAAAGAAGGCGTCCTGCACAAAGGTGTCCAGGCGGTAGCTTCTCTCCGTGTCGTTCAGCTGCAGCCCAGAGTCTCTCAGCAACAGGCCCCCCACCTTCCGGATGTACTTCTTGTAGCTGTCCAGGTACTGCCATCACCAGCACCAGCATCAGCATCAGCAATCCATCATCATCAACTTCATCAGCATCAGCATCATCAATCCATCATCATCTTCATCAGCATCAATCCATCATCATCTTCATCAGCATCAATCCATTATCTTAATCAGCATCAGCAATCCATCATCATCAATCCATCATTCATCAGCATCATCAATCCATCATCATCAATCCATCATCATCTTTATCAGCATCATCACCAAATCATCATCATCACTACCAATCCATCATCAGCATCATCACTATAACCATCACCATCATCATCGTCGTCGTCGCCGTCATCATCATTATCATCATCATCGTCGTCGTCGTCGTCGTCTTCACCATCACCATCATTATTGTCATTATCACCATTATTGCCGGCGTCATCATCACCACCATCACCACCGCCGCCGCCGCCGCCGCCACCATCGTCATCATCATCATCGTCATCACCATAATCGTTATCATCATCACAACCGTCACCTTCAAAATCTTCCTCCTACCTGTCCTCATTATCATCGTTCCAAAACAAGGATGGCCAGAAATGGGGGATATCATTATCATACATATGTCAGAGTGGTGCAGTTAAGTTGAAAATGTACATGTCTGAGTATGTAAAAATTTATGAACCGAGAATACGTCACACGCCGAAGTCGAATGCGCTGGGCCTGGCTTGTCAGGTGTTTAATGGCAGCGCAATGCATTTTCGGTCATATGACAGACAACAGTTGCTGTCTGAGCGTTTGACGAAGAAGAAGATGTCGTGTACGTTTAGCAAATGAGTGTGGTAATAACTGCAGAATGCACCATTTGGCAGCTGCTGACAGCAGCGAAGTCTGAAAGGCATCATGTATGCAAATGTAAAAATTAGCCATGCTGATGAGTCCAAAATGCATCGCTCACATGCCAAAAATACCCATGCAGATGTGTTAAGACTGCATGCCCAACGAAATAATAGGAAGGAGTCGAAACATTCTACATTGTATACATGGCACACAGAACGATGCTGATCAGTGAGGAATACGTCATGCATAAAGGAAAGATAACGATTCTGATCAGTTCAAAAGATGTCAGGTATTTGCCATGCCAAAAATAAAACCGCCCAGAAATACACCTTCTGGATGGCAGCAACTACAAGGCTAATGACCAAAAAAACAAACAGACCCAGACAATATATATTCTAAGAAAACAAGGTGACTCCAAATGTTAAAAGACTATTTTCAGGACCTAGAAATACAGCAGCAGAATGCCAGACATGATCATGCTGTGGTAATCAGGGAATGTCTCATAGTCATGCCCAAAAAAGAAAAGAAACAGCCAGTACTGACGGGGTTTTGTGTGGAAAAAACCCCAAACGATGTTGTTCCTCAATCCAGAAATAAATCGCATCCCGAAATAAGAATACTGACGATACCTGGATACCATCACTTTCAGAAGAAAAAAAAACCAAGGATGCTAAGACCTGAAAACAGATCTTCTGTACGGTAAAGATTTACCTTGGTGTTATTTCGGAGTGCATCATCATAGAAGAAAAGTTCACTTCTGTGCTTAACACATGAATCTAGCGTCTCAGAAATATATCACCTTTCTCTTTGGAACAAGGATGCTACTGTCTCTGAAGTATATCATCATCTCTAACCTTGAAACAATAACCACGGTGTCTTAGAATAGGTCATTCATATCTTGAAAGTAATATAAAAAGTCCGAAAGATTTAATACTTCTGTGCTCAGAACAAGTATACTGACGTACTACAAAATTTGATGCAAGTACATCAGCTATCTATGTCAAATGGCGATGCTAATGTTCTTTAGTATATGTCCCAACAATATCTAGCATCCGGCAGCCTGGAATTACTGCTCTCTTTACGTTCAACATGGAGACGTTAACTTCCCAGAAATATGCTAATATTGCAGAAAAAATATTGCCACTTCTGTGCTTAAAAAGATGACGTTACAATTCCAGAAATTACTAACATCCCGGATATACTACCATCTACACGCTTAAAACGAAGATAGTATTGGTAATATCCTGGATGTATTGTCACATGACAGTGAATGTCCCGGGAGATTGCTAATATCCGGGACATGTTTGTCACTGATAGTGATGTTTACAACAATACTGCTGAAGGCCAAGTTAGGACAGAAGGACTGACTCATCTGGGTGCTGAGAATGTTAGTGCCTACGACTTTTTGTCCGCTACTGCACTAGCACTGTTCCTGTCAATGACAGCATGCTGATCACCTGGCTCAGAGACAACACCCAGCTCCGAGGGGGCAATTCTGCAGGCAAAAGACAGGGTACCAGTGACCCCTGTCACGGGGTCAAAGGTTCATAGGGAAAAGGTCATCACTAGGGGACGGTGTGGCAGCCACCACCCTAGGTGGGCCTCTCACTCAGGTCTGATTCTGCAACTTTTGCTCTTTAGGGGCTTAGTCGGTGGGCATCACTGAACACCTCTAAAGTGACCCAACAGCAGTGCAGGGTCTCTTATGCTTGGTGGCCTCACCGCGGCCAAACATGTTGATTAAAGGTCTCCGTGGACCTCCAGTTCCGAGTACACGGGACAAGCCCGGGTATTAACGGGGGGGTGGGGGTGGACAGATCGGAATAAGCTGCTTGAGAACAGCAGGATAGAGACTTCGCAGAAGAGACAAGTTAGTAAAGGGATGAACAATGGATGAATGATAACTTTGTGGGGAACAAATGCAGATTTCTTCTTCTTCTTCTTCCTCTTCTTCCTCTTCTTCCTCTTCTCCTCCTCCTCCTCCTCCTCCTCCTCCTCCTCCTCCTCCTCCTCCTCCCTCTTCTTCTTCTTCTTCTTCTTCTTCTTCTTCTTTTTTCGTCGAACGCTCAGGCAGCAACTATTGTCTGTCAGCGAAGCAAAACTGCGTCGCGCTGCCGTTAAGCGCCTGACAAGACAGGCCCAGCACATCCGACTTCGGCGTGGGAAAGACTCGTTATTCGTTAAATCTTTGAGAGTGGGAGGGGGGGGGGGGGGTTGATGGCAAGAGAATGGACCCAGAAGGCAGAAAATAGACCAAAAAAGGAGGAGGTGGTGCCAGGAAGACAAGAAGGAAGAAGGCAGAAACAAAAGCAGTGAAAATGACCGGCAGGCACAGCCACAGTGGTGACCAGTTAGTCAGCCCCCCCTGCCCCCCCTGCACCCCCCCCCCTCCCCCCAACTTACTTTCGACAGACTTGGCGTGTAGTAGTATTGGTAGCGTAGACCCATGCCAGACAGGCCGATCTGCAACAGTCAAGCCACATCATTGCTCTTCTGCTGGGCGATTCTCACTCTCTCTCTCTCCTCTGTCTCTGTCTGTCTCTGTCTCTGTCTGTCTGTCTGTCTGTTTGTCTCTCTCTCTCTCTCTCGGTCTGTCTCTCTGTCTGTCTGTCTCTCTCTCTCTGTCTCTGTCTCTCTCTGTCTCTCTCTCTCTCTCATAAAACAGTCAAATCATACATCATCGTTCTTTTGTAATACAAAATAAAGCCACGAAATAATGGCAACACTAAAATGACACCCCCCCCCCCCCACTTGTCACTTTGTACCCAGCCATAAAATGATTCCATCATATCAACGTTGTTTTGCTGTTATTGCCACGTCATATCCACGGTGTTCTGCTGTTAACGTCACGCCATATCAACGTTGTCCTAGTGTTAACTTCACGTCATACCGGCGCTGTTTTGCTGTTAACGTCACGTCATATCAACGTTGTCCTGATGTTAACGTCACGTCACGCCGACGTTGTTGTTAACGTCACGTCATTCCGACGTTGTTTTGATGTTCACGTCACGTCATACCAACAGTGCCCTGCTGTTAATGTCACGCCATACCAACGGAGTCCTGCTATTAAAGTCACGTCTTATGAACGTTCTTCTGTGTTAACATGACGTTATACCAACGTTTGTTCCGCTGTTAACGTAACCTCATTACAACGTTCTTCTGCCGTCAATATGTACTCTACAATAAACGGTCATATACGAAGACCAAATCTTTAACAAATATATTTGAAAAGGGCGAGAAATTATCATATCAATTTTCCTCTGCTGCCAAAACGCAACCATAGAACAGTCAAATGTTGTTCTATCATGCTACCAACAATACACCAGCCATGAAAGTCGCCAGATATTAAAGTCCTCCTCTTGTCAACATGTAAAAGGTCAAGGTAAAGGTGTCCCATAACCTATGAGGTCGAAGGAGAGCCAGGCGTCAGAGACCTCAGCTTCTCAAGGGGCCAGCGTATTGAGGGCGGCGCCCATCTCCTCTCCCTCGCTGCTTTACCTTCCCTGACCCTAAAGAGGGCAAGTACCCATTTACAGCTGGGTGAACTGGGGGAACTGTACTGAGGCCAAGTCGCGCAAACGGTCACCCATCCAACTGGTAACTACGCTCGACGCTGCTTAACTTGGCTGGGGGAAAGCGAGCGCTCTGACCACTGAGCTATCGCGTCCCGTCACCACTTCAGCAACCAAAACAATGCGAATCATAATATCGACGTTCTTTCATTGTCTACTTCAAACCAGCCACAGACTGTTCAGTCAAGGTCATTAGTGGACAAACTTTTTTTTAAAACAGATTTATCTGATACTGTTTTCAGGGCTTCTGTCCGTCCGTCCATCCACCCATCCATTCATCCATCTACCTACCCACCCATAAATCCAGCGCTCTCTCTCTCTCTCTCTCGCTCTCATCTTTCTCTCTTTCTCTGTCTCTCTCCCTCTCTCTCTCTCTCTCCTTCTCTCTCTCTCTCTCTCTCTCTCTCTCTCTTCCCCCCCCCCCCCCCAAGTGTACTGTGACATAAGGCCGATGTACATTGAAACCATTTTCGAGTTCTCTCTCTCTCTCTGTCTCTCTCTCTCTCTGTCTCTCTCCCTCTCTGTCTCTCCCTCTCTCTCTCTCTGTCTCTCTCTCTCTGTCTCTCTCCCTCTCTCTCTCTGTCTCTCTCTCTCTGTCTTTCTCTCTCTGTCTCTCTCTCTCTCTGTCTCTCTCTCTCTCTGTCTCTCTCTCTCTCTCTCTCTCTCTCTCTCTCCTTTCTCTCCCCCCCTCCCCAAGTGTACTGTGACATAAGGCCGATGTACATTAAACCATTTTCGAGTTCTCTCTCTCTCTCTCTCTCTCTCTCTCTCTCTCTCTCTCTCTCTCTCTCTCTCTCTCTCTCTTTCCCTCTGTCTGTCTGTCTGTGTATTTCTCTGTCACTGTCTCTCTGTGTCTCTCTTCTTGATGGTTTTCTTAACTCCCCCCCCCCCCTTCCCTCCACCTCTCCTCATCTCTCCTTCTGCCCCCCTCCCCCCCCCCCCCCCCGACCTACCCCCTTTTCCCTGGTTCTGTTCATACATAATGCGCTGTACCATTTCCCCAAAAGGACCAAGCCATTTCGCCACCCTGTCTCCAAAAAATATCTAGGAGGTGGTCGGCGATGCGGAACCCATCGGTCCGTGGGTAGGTAGGTACCAGCCACAAACCGCTCGGCCCCAAACACACACACACACACACAAACACAAAGCCCAGTTTATGCTAACATCACAAGCACCTCCTTATGTGGCCAGCCAGGCATGACCAATTGGGTATATATAATTATGTTAAATGCGTTCTCTCTCTCTCTCTCTCTCTCTCTCTCTCTCCTTTCATTGGCTTACAGCTAGAAGTACGAGACCTATTTTCCTTGCCCTCTTTCTCTTTCAAGCAAGACAATATATACATATATAACAGGGTATATAATATATATATTCATCCAATTGAAAACGTATGTTGGCGTCACGACTGAACATTTTAAAGTTTGGTTTTGTAATGTTACCCGTCTCTGCCCCCATTTTGGGAAACAAAACAAACAAAGGCGTATTTTCACTGACAAAGACTTGTTCGCTTGTTGACCTAACAGAAGCGGAGGAAAACAAGGGCAGGTAACCAGCTACAATCTTCCCATCATTTCGAAAAGAGGTTCATCAAAGATTCAAATCCAGAACAACAACAAAATGAAAAAAGCAGAAAAAAGTACGGTTAGAAAATGAACTCTTTCAGTGACAGCATTGTACACACTACCGAGTAAGTACTCATCCCTTTGGTGGGATCTGATTCAAGTTTCGGCTCCTGGATGTGCGTGCACTCTTGATTAAATTGTTGACATATCTGAAGTTGGAATACGGCTACCCGAACGCTAGGGGGGCACAATAACAAGGTCACATAAGCAAAATTCTCACTATCTGAGAATCTCGGAGCTTAAGCCGAGGAACGAAAAAGGGGTCACATTTTTTTTGGTAATTCAATACGCAAGATTAAAGTGTTTTATATCGAGATTTGCACGGGCACACACACAGACATGGTAGCTTTCATAAGAAAAGTTCTGTCAGAATTCTTCGTCATACACTCACACAGCAATTACTGTTGTTTGTCATATGAGCCAAAATGTGCTAAGCTTCCGCTAAGCGCCTGACAAGTCAGGCCCAGCGCATCCGACTTAGGCGTGGCTAGAACGACTAGTTGCGAGGCAAGGGTTGATGGACATTAACGAAGAAATAGACCGAAGAAACACCGATGTACAGATAGATAACATTGTGCCGAAACACTGACTTTGACACATAACCCACTTCAATACAGAAATCAGATGAAAAACTTCTTCATACTGTCATACCTGGATGTTTTTTTCTTTCCTCGATTACAGCTCCAAGGGTCACCAACGGTCAGATTTTGCGTATGCGACCGTTTTTGCCCACCATGAAGGTAGCTGCATTCCGTCTTTGGAGATGGGGGTCTAAATGCCAGTGTACATCCAGGTTTTAGTTGTTCTTTTTAAAAAATAATTTTTTGGTCATCCGTTCTTACTGGCACGAATGGCCTACTCTTCTAAAAGGCGAAACAGGTTATAACGTGGGTGTTAGATGTTCTGCGGGACGCACTGATGTCAGTCAACTCAGGGGGAAAAAAGTCCACCTTGAACGGGCTCAAACGGTGGTGGCTCGAACCCGGGCCGTCAGATCACGAATGCAACACTCTAACCACTAGGCTATCCCCCCCAACCACTCCACAATCTCGTCTAAAAGGCTCGTGGAGGGAATTTGGAGTGGAGCAGAGCGTAGTAAGTACAGACATCAACTTCAGAGGAAAACAGCTCCCTCCAAAGGAACTCCTCAGCAAGATACTCGGACCCGAACCCTTCACTCAACTGACGTCATATTATCACCAGCTCGACGCGAGTTCTAACCACTAGGCTAACCTCCTAACCCCTACCCACTCCCCCCCCCCCCCCACCCTTTTTCTTATCCCTGACGACACAGGGACACAAGTCAAACTGGCCCGGTAAAAAGGTGTCAGAGTTCCAAGGAACGGGAGAGAGGGAACTAAACAAGAGGGAAGGGGAATGTTGAGGAGAGCATAAAATCAGTTGAAGCGAAGGCAATGCAGAAAGACAGACAGACAGGTAGGGAGCTAGCTAGGTAGGTAGGTAGGTAGCAGTGCCAATTGCTGTGAAGACAAGATCGGTCTGTCTATTCATGTCGCTGAGCTCAGCTAGCTTACCTTCAGAGAGACAAAGACTTTAACTGTTGTGGGAGTAAACATCGTAAACACGCATTGCACATAACTCGTATCCGCTTGTGTAAGCACCGAGCAGACGAGGAAGTGCGCACGTACGCACGTGAATAGACATACATATACACGCGCGCACGCATGCACGCAGCACATACACACGAGAGGGTCAAGGGGGCAACATGGTTGCCCCCCTTGAGGGTTAAGGGTGGCAAACTATATGGTTGCCCCCCTTGAGGTTCAATGAACATTTTACTATTCTCTGAAGAGAGAGAGAGAGAGAGAGGAGAGAGAGAGAGAGAGAGAGAGAGAGAGAGGAGATACCCCCCATCGCCACGCACACACACGCGCACGCGCACGCACGCACACACACACACAAACACACACACAAACACACACACACACAACACACACACACACATACGCACGCGCGCGTAAATCGCATGACCAGATATTAATTTACATAACATTCAAAACAGAATGGGGAGAGGGGAATGTGGGGAGGGGAGTTCTGATCTCTTTTGGAGATGACACGAACAAAGAATCCTGTTCCTCTCAGCCCCCCCCCCCCCCCCCCATTCCATCCACCCCCTACTTCCACCTCATATCACCCATCCTCTTCTTCCATACCTTTCTCTCCTTCGCCTCCCCCCCCCCCTCCCCCCTCAGTCTCCCAATAATATAAAATTTGATGTATGCAAACAAAGATATATGCCATACGGTGTTTACCAGCCGCCTGGTTGACTTGAATGACAGCTTTACACTGAGTTCAGTCTGCTTTTGTGTGGTACGGTGTGGGGTGGGGTGGTGTGGTGTGGTGTGGTGTGGTGTGGTGTGGTGTAGGGTCTGGTATGATAATAGAATATGGTGTGAATTGATTTTGCGGGGAGGGGGCCGCAGGGGAGGGGGGGGGCATCAGGTAAGGGGAGGGGGAAGGGGCGACAGTGGAGTGGGATGGAGGGGGAGGTAACCTCGTGCTTAGGGCTTTGTACACATGATCTGATTACAGTTTCTCCTGACAGGTCCTCCAGCAGGTATTTCAACTTCACTGTAGGATTTTTTAAAAAAACTTTTGGATTCTATCCCGTAGTCTAGTAGACCGTTGGGGCACCACTGAAGATACTGCAACCAGATTCCTCCACTTCTCACGGCTTTCAGCTTTCCGTACGCTCCATTAGAGGCAAAGCAGGTTATCTCCAGTGCGCCCAGTGAAGGACTTAACCTGGTTTGGCACTGGCACTAATGTAGCGCGTAGCAAGTCGTTCCAGTCAAGGCCAGTCCACTCTCTGATGTTGTCGTCCCATCGTTTTCTCTGTCTGCCTCTTCGTCTCCTTCCTTGCACTGTTCCCTGTAGGACAGTCTTGGCCAGTCCAGATGTTCGTGTGACGTGCCCGTACCAAGTCAGTTTGCTGGGGGGGGTTTCCCCTCTGAAATCAGGAGCACTTCATAGGGGCCGACGGCGTTTTCAATTCTGTTTTCTCTTCCTCGTTAGTGATGTGATCTCTGTATGAGATACCAAGAAGTCTTTGAAGCATCCCATCTCCATTGCCTGTGTCTTTCTTTCAGTGTCTGCTGTTATGGTCCACGTTTCAAATGCGCACAAAAATATGGACATGGTCAGGGAATGCAACAGTCTGATCTTGATGCTGATGGCGATGTTCTTGTTGTTACAGAGGACTTTCAGTTTGGTCATTGCAGCTGAAGTTGAGGTTTTGATCCTTTATCCCATATAATTCTAGCTCCCAGGTATTTAAAGATACCGATGGTCTCAATTTTCTTGTTGTCTATGGTAATGTCAGTACTGATGCCATTGGCACTATTCGTCATCAGCTAAGTTTTGTCTGCACTGACCTGCATGCCATATGCTGAAGTGGCTTCATCAGGGTGATTTACCAGGTTGACCAGCTCTTGCTTTTTTTCCAGCTGGGCCATCGATGTCGTCGGCAAAACGTCAGTTTGTAACTGTCCTGCCTCCATTGCTGACCGTTCCTTCATGGTTTTTCAGTCAACCTTACAGTAAACATCTTCACATAATCAGACAGAAGATCAAATGAAAGCATTCTTGATGAACTCTCAGTGCACATCTCAGTGCAAAGACAAACGTTGGCTGAAACTGATAAGCGCAGACTGAGATACAGTGGTCATGCAAAGAGAAACACAGACAACTCTCAGGACCACAGTTCTAAAAGGCAATGTTGTCGCGAGGGCAGAAGGAAAAGAGGCAGACCACCAACATCCTACCTTGCCAACATCACTGAGATCAGTGGTCTGGGAGGAGGGCTACAGGAGATGATAGGTAGAACTCAGCAGAGACAAAGAAAGAGAGATGGTGAACCCTGGTGTTGGCATTGCGTGGAGCTCCTACCGACGACAGCAGCAATAGAGACAGTTGAGGTGACTTGAGTTAACATCGGTACTAAATGGAAGACAGGAGGGAATGGAGACAGCTGTCGGCCATGCATCTGCGGTTACCATCTAAACTGACAACACTGACAGGGGAACAGGAGATCCAACGACTCTTTAAGGAGTCACGGAGAAGTCATGACTTTACAACAACAACAAAAACCTGCCGAACGCAGGCAGCCTTCAGTGTGTCTGTCTCTGATGCCGATAACAGGGCAGGTCTGGCTGTTGTCCTGCCGCAGTTTAGAGCTTCCAGGTTCCCCCATGGGGAGATTGTCAAGTATGCAACTCGTTTTTATCTACCATTAGCATAGCCGCTTTTCGATCTCTTCACTGGCTGCCTGTCTCACAAAGACTGGAGTATAAGATCAATACCCTCTGTTTCAAATGTCTCCACAAATCTGCACCCTCTTATCTCTGTAACTGTCTTCACCTGTACACTCCATCCCGTTCCCTTCGTTCGGCCGCAGATACTTTGTGCTTTCAAACACCCAGATTCAAACAAACCCCTGTTGGCCGTCGCGCTTTCTCTGTTTCTGGTCCATCCACCTGGAATGACCTCCCTCTTTCACTTCCCCAAAAGCCTTCACTTGATACCTTCAAACCCAGCCTCAAAACATACTTATTTCCTACCTGAGACTTTCCCCCACATATCTGTCGTAATTTTCAACAGCATCTTTCACCTCCTAAGTGTGTTCGCGAGTATGTGTGTGTTTGTGTGTGTGTGTGTGTGTGTGTGTGTGTGTGTGTTTGTGTGTGTGTGTGTGTGTGTGTGCGTGCGTACATGCGCGCGCGCGCATGGGTTTGAAATCTGTTGTTCATTATGCTTAAGGAGAGTTGCATGCGTGTAAATGATTTGAGTGCAAGCGCTTCCATTTGTTTGTTTTTTACAAGATTCAGCGCTATATGAATTCCATATATCATTATTATTATTATTATTATTATCGATTTCGGGGATGCTGTCTAAACACCACCCCAGTCCGCTCGCATTTTCTTTTCAAATGTTTTGTCGTCCGTTCTTACCGGCACGAATAGCCTACTCTTCCGAAAGGCAGAACGGGTTGCACGTGTGCGTAAATAAAAAGGTTCCACGTCCCATCGCACACAACACCTCGGGTTATAGTCTCACCTGAAGGACTTTTTGGAGGAGTAGAATCAGAACTTGTGTTGTTAACTCTAGGGGAAAATCCTCTCGAACGGGCGCCTCATTGGTGACTGGAACCCGGGCCGTCAGATCACAGGGGCAAGGCTCAAACCACTTGGCCATCCCGCCCCTCCACTGTCGCTACAAAGGCAGCTCACGTTGTATTGACTAAGGCAGGCAGCTTTGTGGCTCTTTTTACTTAGGTGGTATAAAGTCCTTCGCGTGAGACTATAAACCGAGGGAGGCCCCGTGTGCGAACGCATGCAGAACATCTTGCGCACACGTTAAATTCTGTTCCGCTGTTCGAAAGAGTAGGCCATTGTTGTGCCGGTGGGAACAGATGACAAAATTTAAAAAAAACCGCATTCACATGCATAATTTTTTTTGTTAAAAAGCGCTTTGATTTGTTGCTTTACAAGATTCAGCGCTATATAAATTCCATACATTATTATTATTATTGTTATTATTATTATTATTATTTATTATTATTATTATTATTATTAATTTATTATTACTATTATTCTTCTTCTTATTATTATTATAATATAAAAAGATGTCCAAAGTAGTATAGCTTGCGGTAAAAAAACAACAACAACAACCATGACTACCTGCATGACTGTGTTAATGCTTACAGCAGAAAAGTCATGTCCGGGTTCACGGCTTGTTTTCTGCACGTTACAGAGACGTGGTGCGTCGTTTGACTTATAGCTAGTCACTTTTTTCCCCCTTTCGTTCATGGGCTATAGCTCCGAGGCTCGTTAATGGTGAGATTTTTGCGTATGCGACAGCCCCCCCCCCCTCCCCACCGTCCCAAATGTAGGTAGCCACATTCCGATATCGGGGATGATGTCTAAACACGATACCTGTGTGCATTCGGTTTTAAAAAAAAACAAATTTGTCATTCATTCTGTTGGCACGACATTTAAATTTAAAAAAAAATTTAAATCGAGGATAATGGAATAAGCACGTGATGTGCTTTTTTTTTTTACATCCGGTCCCCGTGTGTATGCGGATTTGTAAAGTTTGTCATCTGTTCACACCGGCACGCAATGGCCTACTCTTTCGAAAAGCGGAACAGGATTTAACGTGTGCGCAAGATGTTCTGCGTGCGTTCGCACACGGGGCCTCGGTTTATAGTCTCATCCGAAGGACTTGGCACGAAATGGCGTAAGCTTCCCAAAGGCGGAACGGGTTTTCAACGTATGTTCAATACGTTCTGGGAGCATTTGCACATGGGGCCTCCGTTAATAGTCTCATCCGAAGGCCTTTAGGACTTTGACATTCGGTTCGATTCTTTTTGTCAACCTGGGAAGAACGGGCGAGTTGGGAATCGAACCCAGAACCTCACGGTTTACTTGTTAGGCAGGTGAACCTCTTAACCATCCTGCCACCTTCCTTCTTAGGTGAAGAAATGATCTTGGGTAGGCAAGTATAAAGAGTTCAGGACTTGCCTGGTCTTCCAATCTGTCCTTGCGAAAAGGCAATGCGGCGAATGAATTGAGAAAACATAATCATAAAGAAATCCAACGACAACAACAAGAAGAACGAAAAGTCATCAAACTATTGTACTACGAAGTAATTTCTTTTTCTTTCCTTTTTGAGATGTGTGCACTTATAAGATTGTACATAAATGTATGAGTACTCTCTCACACACGTACACACACACTCTTTCTCTCTCTCTCTCTCTCTCTCTCTCTCTCTCTCTCTCTCTCTCTCTCTCTCTCTCTCTCTCCTCTCCTCTCTCTCTCTCCTCTCTCTCTCTCTACACACACACACACACACACACACACACACACACACACACACACACACACACACACACAAACACACAGGGACAGAGAGATAGAGGGAGACAGAGACAGCCAGGCAGAGAGAGAGAGAGAGACACAGAGAGAGAGACAAAGAGACAGAGACAGAGAGACAGAGATACAGTGAGACAGACAGGTATACAAAAGAGAGAGAGAGAGAGAGAGAGAGAGAAGAGAGAGAGAGAGAGAGAGAGAGAGAGAGAGAGAGAGAGAGAGAGAGAGAGAGAGAGAGAGATTGTATTTCACGCGTAGAAGATAAAAGAAGTAAATGGCTGCGTATTAGTAAAGTTATGTTGCAAGTTTATAACTTCCTCTTTGCATGCATTCCCCCTCATCCCCCCTCCACACACACACACACACACACTTACTGTGATTCATGAGATTTACTGGACATTTCTCAAGAGTAATACAATGGGATTGTTATTGTCCGTCACACCACTCATTGCAAGGGGAGTGTTAGTGCTTGGAGGAGCTCCCTGGCTGATCAGTAGACTTTGAATTTCACTGGTATTACAACCAGAAATCAATATCTTTTTATTGCTTTCCCGGTCGTTGCAATATATATATATATATATATAACACATTTTATTTATTCTTTTATATCGAAGAGAATGGAATAAGCACTCTGGTGCTTTTTTACATCCAGTCCCCGTGTGTATGCGGTTGTGTAAATTTTTGTCATCTGTTCACACCGGCACACAATGGCCTACTCTTCCGAAAAGCGGAACAGGATTTAACGTGTGCGCAAGATGTTCTGCGTGCGTTCGAACACGGGGCCTCGGTTTATAGTCTCATCCGAAGGACTTGACTCAAATGCAAGCCTTCTATCATGAATTATTAGACTTGTTAATATACAACATGGTGTTGTTTTCCTTCAATGGCCGGAGCTCCGAGCGCGATTCACCTACGGTGAGACTTTTGCTTCCTAATTATGCCATCGTGTTATTTTTTCAATGTTTTCTTTCGCTCCTACCGACACAAATGGCCTACTCTTCCGAAAAGCGGGAACGGGTTTTAACATGCGCGCAAGATGTTCTGCGTGCGTTTGCACACG
Source organism: Rapana venosa (assembly GCA_028751875.1). Taxonomy (NCBI): domain Eukaryota; kingdom Metazoa; phylum Mollusca; class Gastropoda; order Neogastropoda; family Muricidae; genus Rapana; species Rapana venosa. The sequence goes on along the minus strand of CM054148.1, from coordinate 49,629,291 downwards.
GGGCCTCGGTTGACAGTCTACTCCGAAAGGACTTTCTGGGGAGTGGAATTGGTACTGATGTCAACTCCAAGGGAAAAATATGGTACCCTTGAATGGGTGTTTTGGTTGTGGTGGTTCGAATCCGGGCTGTTAGAACACATGCGCAAGACTCTAACCACTAGGCTATTACGTCCCTACACCAGAAATGAATGGCGCAGTGTATTGTCTTAGGCTATAGGGAGTGTGGTTACTCCTTGCCGTTTTCGATTCAAACAGAACAGTTACCTTGACTGGAGTGTGTGTGTGTGTGTGTAAGTGTGTGTGTGCGCGTGCGCGTGCACGCATGCATGTGTTTGTGGCCATAACTGTTTATGTGCGCGCATACCAACCTCTTTCTCTCCCTCTCTCTATCGCGTGCACGCTCTCCCTCTCTCTTTCTCTCCCTCTCTCTCTCCTCTACTGCTCTCTCTCTCTCTCTCTTCTCTCTCTCTCTCTCCTCTCTCTCCCCTCTCTCTTTCCTCTCTCTTCTCCCTCATCTCTCTCTCTCTCTCCCTCTCTCTCCTCTCTCTCTCTCTCTCTCTATCTCTCTCTCCTCTCCTCTCTCTTCTCTCTCTCCTCCATCTTCTCCTCCTCTCCCTCTCCTCTCTCTCTCCATCTCTCTATCTCTCATCTCTCTCTCTCTCCTCTCTCTCTCTCTCTCATCTCTCTCCCCCTCTCTCTCTCTCTCTCTCTTCTCCTCCCTCTATCGCGTGCACGCTCTCTCTCTCCCCCCCTCTCCTCTCCTTCTCTCTATCCTCACCTTTCTCTCCCCCCCCCCCCCCCCCCCCCCTCTCTCTCTCTCTCTCATGTTTCTCATTGAACAGTTCTGAGTATCGTCTTCATGAATCTTTCATCGTCTGCACCATGTTTGCTCTGGAAGACCAACGAGCCGAGGACCAAACACAGTATGCTGCACTCACTGTCTTGATCAGCTACCCGCGGGAAATCAGCATCAACTGATCAATCATTCATTCATCCTGGTTCTCCTCTTATGCAGCAACTCCCCTCCTCCCCCCCCTCCCCCCCTCCCCCCCCCCATCCCACCACTTATACCACCCTACCACCGTCACCATCCCTGGCCCTCCAATCACCATCACTACAACGGTCACCACTACCATCACCATCACTATAACCATCACCACTAGCACTGCTATCATTCACACCTACAACACTACAACCGTCAACACTATCATCATCGTCACCACTCATAGAGAGGGGAGAGAGAGAGAGAGAGAGGGATAGAGAGCGAGAGAGAGAGAGAGCGAGAGAGAGAGAGAGAGAGAGGGATAGAAAGCGAGAGAGAGAGAGAGAGCGAGAGAGAGAGAGAGAGGGATAGAGAGCGAGAGAGAGAGAGAGAGGGAATGCGAATGCAAATGCGAAAGTTTTATTCATTATAGGCCTTGGCCCCTCATGAAGGGTGTGTGTGTATATAAACAACATTCCAAAACATGTTGTATAAGAAACATTTATGAACAGAAGAATAATACCTCAAGTACAGATATTATTTCTAATTTTAAAAGCTTTATACAAATAAATTGCTAGTCGCTTATTAATCGAGGCGTGGAGAGAGAGAGGGAGAGAGAGAGAGAGAGAGAGAGAGAGAGAGAGAGAGAGAGAGAGAGAGAGAGAGCGAGAGAGAGAGAGAGCGAGAGAGAGAGAGAGCGAGAGAGAGAGAGAGAGAGAGAGAGAGGGGGGGGGGGAGGCTTGAGAGAGAGGTGGTAGCAGTATTCCGACTTTGAGAATGTCTGCTGGGTATATTCGAGTTGTATTGCATCGTATTGTTTTGTGTCGTAGTGTAGAGTAGTGTTGTGTACATCCTTTCCACTTTACATTTCTCTGCATAACATTTAAAACTGCTCTTACCAGAAAGAGAGTGTGTCGTCGCGCCACAATAACAGCGCCATCCATTGTTCTTGGGTTTTTTTCTTATCTGCGCACGCGCGTGCGTGTATGTGTGTGTGTGTGTGTGTGTGTGTGTGTGTGCGCGCGTTTCTTCTTGTGAGCGCTTTGATTTGTTGCTTTACAAGATTCAGCTGCTATAATCATACATTATTATTTATTATTATTGTGTTATTATTATTATTATTTATGTATTATTATTATTATTATTATTATATATACGAGTGACCTTTCACTATAGACTTTTGCCAGAGACGACTTTCTTGTTGCAAAGGGGTTGTTTAATGTGCTATAAAACGCGTGGTTTTTGGTGAGGGGGGAGGGGGGGTTGGAGGGCGGTGGGGGGGGGGGTGGGGTGAGAGTTGCACATGGGGCTTCAGACTGTCGTATCATCTGAAAGACTAGCTCCCAGACCACTACCCTAGCGTGATGAGTGGAACACTTGGGATCAAACGGGGATAGAACCTACAACGTCTCACTTTCTAGACCTGGGTGTAAACCTCTAGACCATCGGTATACCTGAAAGTCCTTAGAACGAGGCTTCCACCACCACCCCTCCCCCCGCACCCCCCCCCCCCCCCCCCAACCCCCTACCCCAGCTACTAGAACTCCGCGGTTCACCAATGATGATATTTTACGTATAGTAACCCTTTGCCTCCTACCATTCATCAAGGTACCCATATTCCGTCTTCGAGGGCTGGGTTATGAGGCTTCTCTGTTTCCGGTCCCTCCACATGGAACGACCTCCCTCTTCCACTTCGCCAAAAGCCTTCTTTCGATTCTTTCAAATCTAGCCTCAAAACGCACTTATACTCTACTCAAGATCTTCCCCTGTTATATGTTCCTACTTCTCAATAGCTGCCTTCACCTCCACCACCCCCACCTAAGTGTGTTGTGTATATAAATTTGATATTTGTTTATCTTGATATTTATGGCTGGTTGCATGCGTGTGAATGATTTGAATGCAAGCGCTTTGATTTGTTTACTTTGCAAGATTCAGCGCTATATAAGTTCCATACATTATTATTATTATTATTATTATTATTATTATTATTATTATTATTATTATTATTATTATTATTATCTCATGCATGACATCTTCTTGTGTGTTCGTTAAAAAAAATCCAGATTCATCTTTCACAGGAGAGCTGGCCTCCTGTGGCTGGCTGCTATACCCAGCATGCAATCTTCAGGCTAGCAAAGGTCAACGCGATCAGCGCCACTGTGGGTGCAAAAGGACCCATGCAGGAATAGACCAAGAGGAAGACGACTAGCGCAAAGCCACACGGACATTCATGGGCCTGTCTACCGTAAAAGTTGACAGGTTTAATTTTGGTCCCGGAGAGATACGCTCCCTCTTTAAAAGCAAAACGAAACAACAGCAAAAATAGCAGCC
>CM054148.1:49615978-49618478 GCA_028751875.1 Rapana venosa | reverse complement strand
AAGAGAACAATGTGTGCGTTTGTGTGTGTGTGTGTGTGAGAGAGAGAGAGAAGGAGAGAAAGAGAGAGAGACAGACAGACAGACAGAGACAGAGCAGACAAACAGAGAGACAGAAACAGAGAGAGAGGCAGACAGAGAGAGAAATAGACAGACACACAAAGAGACAGACACACAGAGAGACAGACAGAGAGAGATACAGAGACAGAGAGAGACAGAGAGAGAAATGAAATGAAAATGTTTTTATTGAACATCAGCCTTGGGCCACAATTCAAATGCAGAGGGAGATGGGGAGTGTATGTGCGTGTATACAACAAATTTGTACAAAATTTCAAAGTAAAGCAAAAATACACATTAATACAAATCTGCTTTTACACTGGAAAGCATTGATATATAATACTAAGATGAAATAAGATCTGCCATTTTCTTTCTTCTTTGAACAGCGTGGAACAAAAACTTTGCTAGCTGCATTGCACGATAGAGAGAGAGAGAGAGAGAGAGAGAGAGAGAGAGAGAGAGAGAGAGAGAGAGAGAGAGAGGGGAGAGAGAGAGAGAGAGAGGGAGGGAGCGTTACTGCTAACCGAGAAGCTGCCACACCCAATGTCTTCGTCATCTTGTCAATACCGACACACTGACACTTGTGCCGACATGACATGGCATGGCACCCGCTTTCCCTCGTGACACTAACCTCCCTGTGTGACACCACTTCCCTGTGTGACACCACTTCCCTGTGTGACACCACTTCCCTGTGTGACACCACTTCCCTGTGTGACACCACTTCCCTGTGTGACACCACTTCCATGCGTGACACCACTTCCCTGTGTGACACCACTTCCCTGTGTGACACCACTTCCCTGTGTGACACCGCTTCCCTGTGTGACTTCCCTGTGTGACACCACTTCCCATTGTGACACCACTTCCCTGTGTGACACCGCTTCCCTGTGTGACTTCCCAGTGTGACACCACTTCCCATTGTGACACCACTTCCCTGTGTGACACCACTTCCCTGTGTGACACCACTTCCCTGTGTGACACCACTTCCCAGTGTGACACCACTTCCAAGTGTGACACCACCCAGGGCTGCAGCACATAAGGACTGCGCGAGTCAAGCCTCCTAGTCAGAGAGTCATAGTCGATCACTAAAGACTAAGCCGTAAAGTGGAATTCCATGAGTGGGAAAGCCACTGGTCATACAGCCTCTCACTTTGCTGTTGCCCCCAGTGTCAATGGTTTAATCAAGAACTGTGATAAAGCCCAGGCGCTGACCACTTCAGTAGTTACCACTGACACCAGTTCCCTAGTTACCACTGACACCACTTCCCTAGTTACCACTGACACAATTCCTTAGTTACCACTGACACCACTTCCCTAGTTACCACTGACACCACTTCCTTAGTTACCACTGACACCACTTCCTTAGTTACCACTGACACCACTTCCTTAGTTACCACTGACACAATTCCTTAGTTACCACTGACACCACTTCCCTAGTTACCACTGACACCACTTCCTTAGTTACCACAGACACCACTTCCTTAGTTACCACTGACACCACTTCCTTAGTTACCACTGACACCACTTCCTTAGTTACCACTGACACCACTTCCTTAGTTACCACTGACACCACTTCCTTAGTTACCACTGACACCACTTCCCTAGTTACCACTGACACCACTTCCTAGTTACCACTGACACCACTTCCCTAGTTACCACTGACACCACTTCCCTAGTTACCACTGACACCAATTACCACTTGACAACACACTTCCTATACCACTGACACCACTTCCTTAGTTACCACTGACCCCTAGTTACCACTGACACCACTTCCCTAGTTACCACTGACACCACTTCCCTAGTTACCACTGACCCCTAGTTACCACTGACACCACTTCCCTAGTTACCACTGACACCACTTCCCTAGTTACCACTGACACCACTTCCTTAGTTACCACTGACCCCTAGTTACCACTGACACCACTTCCCTAGTTACCACTGACACCACTTCCCTAGTTACCACTGACACCACTTCCTTAGTTACCACTGACCCCTAGTTACCACTGACACCACTTCCCTAGTTACCACTGACACCACTTCCCTAGTTACCACTGACCCCTAGTTACCACTGACACCACTTCCCTAGTTACCACTGACACCACTTCCCTAGTTACCACTGACACCACTTCCTTAGTTACCACTGACACCACTTCCCTAGTTACCACTGACACCACTTCCTTAGTTACCACTGACACCACTTCCCTAGTTACCACTGACCCCTAGTTACCACAGACACCACTTCCTTAGTTACCAATGACACCACTTCCCTAGTTACCACTGACACCACTTCCTTAGTTACCACTGACACCACTTCCCTAGTTACCACTGACACCACTTCCTTAGTTACCACTGACACCACTTCCCTAGTTACCACTGACACCACTTCCTTAGTTACCACTGACCCCTAGTTACCACAGACACCACTTCCTTAGTTACCACTGACACC
>CM054148.1:49600978-49610978 GCA_028751875.1 Rapana venosa | reverse complement strand
CACAGACACACACACACACACACACACAACACACACACACACACAACACACACACACACACACACACACACACACAACAACAACATACACACACACACACACACACACAAACAGCTGTCACTGTGACTGACGTATTATGATGTAGGGTCTCTCATAAACGGGCCATCTTTCTGCAGAGAAGAAAGGAGATGTGAAGGGGGGGGGGGGGGGGGGGGGGGGGGGGGAGGGGGAGCTGGAGGAGAGGGAGGTGGAAAAAGGAATGGCGGGGAGGAGGGGGGGGGAGGTGTTCTGGGGTGACTGCTTTCACCCTCAACTTCTTCAGCAGTTTGTGGGGAACTGCACTATTGTTTGTTTTTTTCAAGCAGTTGGAAGGAGAAAGAAGGAAGGAGAAAGAAAGGAAGACCAAAAGCAACGTGGAGAAGAACTGTAGAAAGTGAGATGAAGGCCATGCAGCACTCTTGGGGATCAGTGACTAGGTTGGCCCAGAATAGGCAGGAGTGGAAGCGCTTTGTTGCTGCCCTACACACCGCTGGGTGTAATGGCTAATGATGATGATGATGTGTCCTGGGCAAAGTTGACCTTGCCTGGTGGGTGGATGGAGTCCATCCCTCTGCCAAGAGCAGGCCGCAATGCTGGGCATGCTTGTGTCAGCCATGCCAAAGAGCGGATGAGGTTTTAACGTGGAAGGGGTCTAAACTTCTCTCACACACACACGCACACATACGCGTGCGCGCGCGCGCGCACACACACACACACACACACACGAGAGAGAGAGAGAGAGAGAGAGAAGAACAAGAGAGAGAGAGAAGAGAAGAGAAGAGAAACAGAAAGACAGACAGACAGACAGACAGGACACACACAGACAAGACAGAGAAGACAGAGACAGACATACAGCCACAGATAGACAGACAGACAGACAGACAGACACAGACCACACAACACACACACACACACACACACACACACACACACACACACACACACACACACACACGTATGCACACACACACGGAGAGAGAGAGAGGAGAGAGAGAGAGAGAGAGAGAGAGAAGAGAGAGAGAGAGAGAGAGAGAGAAGAGAAGAGAGAAGAGAGAGAAAGAGAAGAGAGAGAGAAGAAGACAGAGACAGAGACAGAGACAAAGACAGTAAGAGAGAGAGAAACAGACAGACAGACAGACAAGACCAGACAAACAGACAGACACCCACACACAAACACACCACACACACACACACACACAACACACACAAACGCACACACACACAAATACGCACGTACACAAACACACGCACGCACGCACGCACGCACGCACACACGCACCACACCCCTCACCCCAAAACACAGAGAGAGAGAGGTAATCTTTGAACAGACACCCTAGCAAAGCGAGGAAACCCACGGTTTGGAAACACTCCGTACCCCCTTGCTGCTTCTGCTTCTTCTTCTTCTTCTTCTTCTCCTTCTCCTTCCTCCTCCTTCTTCATCCTTCTCCTCCTCCTTCTTCTTCCTTCCTCCTCCTCCTTCCTCCTTCTTCCTCATTCTTCTCCTCCTCCTTCTTCTTCCTTCCTCCTCCTCCTTCCTCCTCTTCCTCATTCTTCTCCTCCTCCTTCTTCTTCCTTCCTCCTCCTCCTTCCTCCTCTTCCTCATTCTCTCTCTCCTCCTCTTCCTCCTTCTTCTCTCCTCCTCTTCCTCCTCTCCTTCTCCTTCTTCTTCTTTCCTCCTCCTTCTTCTTCCCTCTCCTCCTCCTCCTCCTTCCTCCTCTTCCTCTTTCTTCTCCTCTTCCTCCTCCTCCTTCTTTCTTCCTCCTCCTTCTCTCCTTCTCCTCCTCCTCCTTCCTCTTCTTCTTCTTCATCTTCTTCGTCAAACGCACAGACAGCATTTCTTCTTGTCACTCTGTCATAAATATTAAGAGGAAAGAAGCGTTGCACAAGTCAAGCCACAGGGCATCCTGAGTTGGGGCGTGGGAAGAGAGAGAACAGTTATCCCATTAATTTTCTGACCGCAAGGTGTCTACGCCCCCCTAATCGTTACTACAACCAGTCTCCACTAGCACAGAGAAGGGCGGGTGTGTGGTGGTGGTGGTGGTGAAGAGGGACGGGGTGGGGGTGGGGGGGTGGGGGTGGGGGTGGGGGTGGGGGCGGCGTAGGGGGAGGGGGGGAAGGGTGTTACGTGATCAATTTCAGGACTAAAAGAACTAAACGCCGTAAGTATACCCATTAGCTACTTGATACTTTAATAATCAAGGTCTCTGTAGGCTAAAAGGGTTACTGGGCTAAGTAGACCCTGCCTATCAGTAATACCACTTACTGCCCTCTCTTTTTTTTCTTCTTTCTTCTCTTCTTCTTCTTCTTCTTCTTCTTCTTCCTTTCTTCTTCTCTTCTTCTTCTTCTTCTTCCACGCTCTATCGTTCTTGTTTCGATTTTTTCTTCTATTTTTGCTGCAGTTAAGGACTGGTTATGGGTTCCCTGTGTGCACGTGATACAGAAATAACGCACGCACGCACACACGCACTCACAAACATACAGAGAGAAAGACAGACAGAGAGACAGACAGACTTACGGACAGACAGAGACAGAGAGAGATAGAGACAGATAGACAAGACTGATTAAGAAAGACATAGAAAGACACACAGAGAGACAAATTGACAGAGACAGACAGACAGACGGATTAACAAAGACAATAGAGACACACACAGAGACAAACTGACAGAGACGGACAGACAGAGACAAACAGACACAGAGAGAAAACATACAGACACAGAGACAGAGACAAACAAAAGAACAGAGATAGACAGGTAGGTAGACAGAGAGAGAGATTTATTTTATTTTTATTTCATTCTTTTATATCGATGATAATGGAATAAGCACTTGTGCTTTTTACATCCAGTCCCCGTGTGTATGCGGTTTTGTAAATTATCTGTTCACTAGGCCACGACTGGTGGTCTGGGTGCTAGACTTTCTCTCATCCACTAGATCACGACTGGTGGTCTGGGTGCTAGACTTTCTCTCTCATTCACTAGATCATGACTGGTGGTCTGGGTGCTAGACTTTCTCTCTCATCCACTAGATCATGACTGGTGGTCTGGGTGCTAGACTTTCTCTCATCCACTAGATTGGTGGTCTGGGTGCTAGACTTTCATCCATTAGATCACGACTGGTGGTCTGGGTGCTAGACTTTCTCTCTCATCCGCTAGATCATGACTGGTGGTCTGGGTGCTAGACTTTATCTCATCCACTAGATTGGTGGTCTGGGTGCTAGACTTTCTCTCATCCATTAGATCACGACTGGTGGTCTGGATACTAGACTTTCTCTCTCACCCGCTAGATCACGACTGGTGGTCTGGGTGCTAGACTTTCTCTCTCACCCGCTAGATCATGACTGGTGGTCTGGGTGCTAGACTTTCTCTCTCACCCGCTAGATCATGACTGGTGGTCTGGGTGCTAGACTTTCTCTCTCATCCACTAGATCATGACTAGTGGTCTGGGTGTTAGTTAATACTTTGGAAGAGATCAACCCAAAGTGTGCAACATACATTAAGCGTATTGTTAAACAACAACAACACACCATGGTATATTTTAAGAAGGCTGTCTTTGGCAGAATAGTGCAGAGAAAAAGCTTTTCTCTCTACGAAAACGAATACACACAGGAGTTTCTGAAAATAGATAGCGCTACTCTTGTGGTGACGTAGCACTCTCCCCCCCCCCACCCCCCTCCCCCCAGTAGAAGTCATTGCCCATTAAAAAATTTGCTGTGACTAAAAGTCTAATACCCGCACAATACTGTACAATACAATCCAGAACACTACACTACAATACACTTCAATACAATACAGCATGATACAGCACAATAACATGCAACAGTTCAATACAGCCCAATACAGTAAACAATAAGTACAACACAGTTCAATACAGTACACTACAGTTTAAAAACAAACAAACCCCACTGAACAATACCGTTCAACCCAGCACAATACAGTACAATATAATACAACAACGCAAAATAACACAAAATAATCTGCACCGCTGCCTAGAAATCATAGACTACCAGGCCAGTTCAATCCCTGTAGTGTTTTTTTTTTAAATATACTTTTTACACATGTAAAAGGTAAAGGAGTCCCATAACCTATAAGGTCGAAGGGGAGCGAGGCGTCAGAGACCTCACTTCTCTAGGGCCAGCATATTGAGGGCGGCGCCCATCTCCTCTCCCTCGCTGCTTTACCTTCCCTGACCCTAAAGAGGGCAGGTACCCATTTACAGCTGTGTGAACTGGGGGAACTGTACTGAAGCCAAGGCGCGCAAACGGTCACCCATCCAACTGGTAACCACGCTCGACGCTGCTTAACTTGGCTGGGGGGAAGCGAGTGCTCCGACCACTGAGCTATCCCGTCCCCTTTTACACATGTGCACACTTCATAATTGTAAACTGACTGATGCCAGGGACCTCGGTCATATCACAGCTGAAACCACTGTGATCTCTGAACAGCCAACTAGCCAGCCATCCTGCAAAGGGCCCTGAACAGTCACGAGATCTGTGGACACCGCCATGGGGATTCCATTATTCCCCTCTTCCCTTCAGTGGCAGCAGTCACACAAGCAGCAGGAGGGAGATTCCCCTCTTGTCTCAACCCAGACAGTCAAGGCCACAGAGCACCAATTGCACGTGCAGAGGAGTTTCTCCCACCCCCCCCCCCCCCTCATCCCCCCCCCCCCCCCCCCCCCCATCTTCACTTAACCTTGACGGTCATGGCCTCAGAGCACGGATTTTGCACGTGCAGACAACGAGGAATGCGGACATTGTGAAACTGACAACCGGCCTTCACCTATACACCCAGACGGTCAAGGCCACACATACCGGATTGCACGTGCAGACAACGAGGAATGCGGGCATTGTGAAACTGACAACCGTCCTTCACCTATACACCCAGACGGTCAAGGCCACACATCCCGGATTGCACGTGCAGACAACGAGGACTGCAGGAACTGGTGAAACTGACATCAGGTTGGGTATGGGGTTTACCTCACTACTGATCCCCTCTGGTCTGTCTGTCTGTCTGTCTGTCCGTTTGTCTGCCTCCCCCTCACTCTCTTTTTGTAGGTCAATAGTTACCTGCAACCCTTGGCATCTCTCTCCACCCCCCCCCCCCCCCTCTCTCTCTCTCTCCCTCTCTCTCTTAGTAGGTCAATAGTTACCTGCAACCCTTGGCATCTCTCCCCCCCTCCTCTCTCTCTCTCCCTCTCTCTTAGTAGGTCAATAGTTACCTGTAACCCTTGGGATTAAATCTCTCTATTCCCCACCCTCTCTCTCTCCCTCTCTCTCTTTCCCCACCTCTCTATCTCTCCCTCTCTCTCTCTCTCTCTCTCTCCCTCTCTCTAAGTACGTCAATAGTTACCTGTAACCCTTGCGATTAAATCTCTCTCTCTCCCCCCTCTCTCTTCCCCCCTCCCTCCCTCTCTCTCTCTCCCTCTCTCTCTCTCCCTCTCTCTTAGTACGTCAATAGTTACCTCTATCTCTGTCTCACACACACACACACACACACACACTTACCACACACACACCACACACACACACACACACACACACACACACACACACACACCACACTCCCTCTCTCTCTTCCCCCCCCTCCCCCCCCCCCCCCCTCCTTTAATTTGCTTTCAAACTTGTGACGACAGCAGTGCAGTGTGTTTGTTCTCAGCCATACAAAAGCGCCGTTTTGCAGTTTTTATTTAATTAATTAATTTTTTTTTTTATATCGAGGATAATGGAATAAGCACTTTTGTGCCTTTTTTTTTACACCCAGTCCCCGTTTTGTAAATTCTCTCATCTGTTCCCACCGGCACACAATGGCCTACTCTTACGAACAGCGGAACAGGATTTAACGTGTGCGCGAGATGGTCTGCGTGCGTTCGCACACGGGGCCTCCTCGGTTTATAGTCTCATCCGAAGGACTTAAGCACTTATGGGGGTATACTCACCCCTTTCTCATTTCGCTGCACAAATCGGGGTACTTAGCCCTTAGGACACACAGCCCCTTATTAGGGGCGTAGAGTGGCCCATTGTTTGTGGGAGGGGCCATTTTGCAGTGAATTGGTTTAGCCGGGATTTTGTTCTTTTTTTTTGTCTGTCTCTGTGTCTGTCTGTCTGCCTGTTTGCCTGTCTGTTTGTCTTGTTGTCCTGTGCTGTCTGCCTGTTTGCCTGTCTGCCTGTCTGTTTGTCTCTGTGTCTGTCTGTCTGCCTGTTTGTCTGCTGTTTGACTCTGTGTCTGTCTGTCGTCTGTAGAGCTGTCGCCTGGCTGGCATCTCTCTACCTTCTCTCTGTGTCTGTCTGTCTGTCTGCCTGCTTGTTTGCCTGTCTGCTTGTCTGTCTGTCTGTCTGTCTGCCTGTCTATCTTTCTGCTTGTCTGTCTATCTGTCTGCCTGCCTGTCTATCTGTCTGCTTGTCTGTCTGTCTGCCTGTCTGCCTGTCTGCTTGTCTGTCTTCCTGTCTGTCTGCCTGCCTGTCTGTCTGCCTTTCTGTCTGCTTGTCTGCCTGCCTGTCTGTCTGCTTCTGTCTGGCTGGCTGATCGCTCTGTCTTTGTCTTTGTCCTCTATTCCCCTTTTTTTCTCTCCTTATTTCTTTATCACTATCCCTTCTGTCTTCTCCCCCCCCCCCCCACTCCTCTCTCTCTCTACCCAGTCTCTTTCCCTCTGTCTCCATTATTCCTTTTTTCTGTCTTCTCTCTCTCTCTCTCTCTCTCTCTCTCTCTCTCTCTCTCTCTCTCTCTCTTCCACCATCTCCCCTCTCTTCTTCTCTCCTCCTCTCTCTTTCTTTCTTCTCTCTCTCTCTCCCTCTCTCTCTCTATCTTCCCACATTTCTCACTCTCTCTCTCTCTCTCTCTCTCTTCTCTCTCTCTCTCTCTCTCTCTCTCTCTCTCTCTCTCTCTCTCTCTCCTCTCTTCCCACTCTCTCTTCTCTCTCTCTCTCTCTCTCTCTCTCTCTCTCTCTCTCTCCTCTCTCTCTCTCTCTCTCTCCCTCATCTCTCTCTCTTTTTTCTCTCTCTTCTCTCTCCATCTCTCTCTCTCTCTCTCTCTCTCTCTCTCTCTCTCTCCTCCCCACCATCTCTCTCTCTTCTCTCTCTCCATCTCCCTCTCTCTCTCTCTCTCTCTTCTCTCTTCTCTTCTCTCTCTCTCTCTTCCACCCTCTCTCTCTCTCTCTTTCTCTCTCTCTCTCTCCTAACTCCTCCACACACTCTCTCTCTCTCTCACCTCCCTTACCACCCCCTCTACTCTCCCCCCCCTCACACTCCCTCCTCCCCACTCTCACCCCCACACACCCCCTCTCTCTTCTCTCTCCTCTCCCTCCCCCCCCCCCCCTCCCCACCCACCACCCTCCCCACCCCCACCCCATCTCTCCCCTCCTCTCCTCTCTTCACTTCACTCTTCACACTTCACTCTTCACACTTCACTCTTCACACTTCACACTTCACACTCTCCACTCACCTGAATGGTCGTCTTGCTCCAGTCCAGCCAGTCCGTGATGAGGCTGAAGGTGAAGAAGGCGTCCGTCCAGAAGTCCACGTGCACCTTCTGCAGCTGCTGCTGGAACTGGTACGGAGCGGCCCGGGCCGACCACTGGGGCGAGGAGGCGTCGCCCATCAGCGCCCACCAGCCTCCGGACCCGGCCACCATCAGGCGGAGAAAGGGGCGGCCCTGCTGCTGCATCTTGGTGAAGTGGTCGAGGCAGGAGGCGAAGAAGGTGCGCATCTTCCACTCGTAGTCCGCGGGCGACGCCTTGCCGGGGTCCTGACGCTTCTCCAGCAGGCGCCGCATCCGCTCCTGGTTGCGGTCGTGGATGAGCTGGAAGGTGGTGCTCTCGGGCTGGAAGGGCTCCAGCGGGTGCAAGGTCGGGAAGTTGCCGCAGGCGAAGCTGTGGAAGTCTTCGCAAGGGCTGAACCCGCCGCTACCGCTACTACCGCTACTGCTACTACTGCTAGCGTTGACCAGCTCCAACACGTGGGCGGCCGTTTTCAGGCAGGCTGGGGAGAAGCACTGTCGGCCGCAATCGCCTTGCCCGCCCCACTCGCTGGAGGAAGGGTCCTTGCCCCCGCTGCTGCCAAGCAGGGCTGCCAGCACGATGATCACCAGCAGGCACACCACCAGCGCCGCGCCCAGCGCCACGTCCCTCTTGCGGAAGCGGAAGCCTTTGAAGACGATGTCGGAAGGGTCCACGATGGGCGACTTGTCGAACTCTTTGTAGTTGTCCGCCATGGCGGGAGGGTGGGTGGTGGGGGTGGGGGTGGGTGTGGGTGGGTGGGGGTGGGTGGTGGTGGGTGGTGGGTGGGTGGGTGGGGTGGGTGGGTGGGTGGGAGTGAAGGAGGGAGCTGGTAGCTGAAGAAAAGTAAAAGTGATATATTATCGTGTTAGGCTGTGATGCAAGTCAAAGTCCAAGTCAAAAGTACTTTTAATCATCCCCTTGAAGAAATGTAAAAGTTTATATCGTGTTGGGCTGTGCTGCAAGTCAAGTCAAAGGTACTTTTAATCATCCCCCCGAAGGGCAATGACATAGCTGACAGAGACATCATTGATAAGAATCATCATCTCATCAAGACACAAGAAAGCTGCGTTTTTTATTTGTTTCAACATTCAACGATAACTTCAAATCCTTTTTTTTTAAAAACCCCATCAGAAACGGGATAGCTCAGTGGTCGGAGCACTCGCTTTCCCCCAGCCAAGTTAAGCAGCGTCGAGCGTGGTTACCAGTTGGATGGGTGACCGTTTGCGCGCCTCGGCTTCAGTACAGTTCCCCCAGTTCACCCAGCTGTAAATGGGTACCTGCCCTCTTTAGGGTCAGGGAAGGTAAAGCAGCGAGGGAGAGGAGATGGGCGCCGCCCTCAATATGCTGGCCCTAGAGAAGTGAGGACTCTGACGCCTCGCTCCCCTACGACCTTATAGGTTATGGGACTCCTTTACCTCCTTTACCTTACCATCAGAAACCACACACACCCCGTGCATTACATTGTTTTGTATTTTAATACAATACAATGGATTTAGAAGAAGAACAGAGGGTGGTGGGGGGGGGGGGGGGGGAGGGGACACATTAATGCAACACGTGTATGTCTTATTCGCTGTAGCCATCATTTTCCAGGTCTGATTATTTTCTCTTCTTGTTTCCTCTCCTCTATCTTGACCAGAAAAAGCAGAAGACATCGTTACAGACGACCTTTGCTTGTCACCATGCATCATTCATTGAAAGTGGTGTGTCACCGCTATGCAAAAAATGCCTTGTTGTCTGCTTCTATCAATCTTGCTGTTGACAACAATTCAAAAAATACTTTATTGCTTGTAGATAGTTTATAACCACCCCCACCCTCTCTCTCTCTCTCTCTCCTCTCTCTCTCTCTCTTTCTCTCTCTCTCTCTTGTTCTCAACCACTCTCCCCTTTCCCCCCCCCCCCCCCCCCCCCCCACCCGCCTTCTCTCTCTCTGGTAGTTGGGAGGCAAGTCAAAGAACATAAACAAAATGTATGATATAGCCACGCGACGTGAAACTGACAACACGTCACTCACAACACTCGTGACGCTCATTTGCATAAGACGAATGTGTGTTTTGGTGTGAATCCTGCAAACATTGTGATGTGATGGATGGTATGTTTGAACTCTTGTGTGTGTGCGTGTGTGCGTTTGTGTGTGTTGTGGTTATTTGATTGGTGTGTGTGTGGGGGGGGGGGGGGGGGGGAGGGGTTGAGTGAGTGTTTGTGCATGCGTGCGTGCGTGTGTGTGTGTGTGTGTGTGTGTGTGGTGGTGGTGAGTGTGTGTGTGTGTGTGTGTGTGTGTGTGTGTGTGTGTGTGTGTGTGAGTGTGTGTGTGTGTGTGAGTGTGTGGTGGTGTGTGTGTGAGTGATGGGGTGTTGTGTTTGATTTTTTATTATTATTTTTATTTATTCTTTTATTTATGCTTTTATATCGAGGATAATGGAATAAGCACTCATGTGCTTTTTTACATCCAGTCCCCGTGTGTATGCGGTTTTGT
>CM054148.1:49588478-49593478 GCA_028751875.1 Rapana venosa | reverse complement strand
TGAAATGAATGTTTTTTTATGTTAGAAATCAAGTTTTCGTGATGTTTCCATCACGTTCGTCGTCATCATCGTAATAAGGATTAACAGTGCAAAACATTCATAGCAACCACAGTGTTGCAACAACGCGTATAATACAATACTACAATACATCTATATGCAATACAATATATATGTATATATATATATATATATATATATATATATATATATATATATATATATATATGGGTGTATATATATATATAAATATATTATATGTGTGTGTTTGTGAGAGAGAGATAGAGAGAGAGAGAGAAGAGAGAGAGAGAGAGAGAGAGAGAGAGATAGAGAGAGAGAGAGAGAGAGAGAGAGGAGAGAGAGAGAGAGAGAGAGAGAGAGAGAGAGAGAGAGAGAGAGAGAGAGAGAGAGAGAGAGAGAGCGTGCCTCTGTGTGTAAATCATAACGGGACTTTCAAAAACTATGCTAATTTTTTGTGTGTGTTTTGCTTTCATTTTCTTGCGACACACTTATGCGGGAATACCATTCCCGTTTCATGCACTAAGCGCAAACAACATCACACCTCCTCACCTTGTGCACCGGAGCAAAAAAAAAACCCTCAAGAGCAGCACAACAATGATGGTGAAAGCTGCACTAACGGACGGCTATGGCGGAGATCTCACCAACACCAGCAACACACACACACGTACACACACTATCCCCACACCAACTCAGTTGTCGTCTGTCTCTATCTATCTGTATCTCTCTGTCTCTGTCTGTCTCTCTCTCTCTGTGTCTTCTCTACCTTCTCCACAACCGACGCACTTCAAGCGCTAACCCCACACTGAGCACGCAACAAACGGGTGGCTCGGTGGTATATGAAGCAGTGAGGAATTTTTTTTGTTTATAAATAAAAAGGCATCGATATCCGGGTGGATGAGAGGGGTTGGGGGTGGGTGGGGTGGTGGTAGTGGTGGTGGTGGTGGGGGGGAGGGGTGGGGGTAAGTGGGGTGGGGGGGGTTAGGGTGGTGATGGTGTGCTTACGCAGCGGAGGAAAAGGGAATGATATCTAGGCCATCCACTGGCCTCGCGCACAGTGCTGCGGTATTAAAACAATGAAAAAAACAACAACAGGGCAAGCCACTGGCGACACGCATGGGCAGACAGGCAGACAGACAGACAGGCAGACAGGCAGGCAAGAAAGAGCATGGAGGGTGTAGGTAGGTAGGTAGGTAGGTAGGCAGGCAGGCAGCGAGAATATGAAAGGCTACATCACTCGCTTTTGTCAACTGCCCCAACACACACACACAGCTAGCAAAGCTGGCAAAGAAACGGGATAGGGGGGTGGGGGTGGTAGGGAGAGGGGGTGGGGGTTGGAGGGAGGGAGGAGGTAGGGGGGGCAGGAGAGAGAGGGGTAGGGGTAGGGGTGGAGGTGGAGGGGGGCGTTGACAACAGGGGCGGGGTGTGTAGGGTGGTGTGGTTGGAGGGCTGGGGGGTGGTGAAGAAATGTGTGGTGTATGTGTGTGTGTGTAGTGTGTGTGTGTGTGGTGTGTGTGTGTGTGTGTGTGTGCGTGTGTGTGTGTGTGTCGTGTGTGTGTGTGGTGTGTGTGTGTGTGTGTGTGTGTGTGTGTGTGTGTTGATAGATGGCGATAGTGATGGAGGATGAGAGACCAACCAAACCAAAGAAAATGTTTTTCCTTCCCCCCCCCCCCTTTTCTCTCTTGTGGAGAGAAAAAAGGGACAAGATGAGGGGGGAGGAGTGTGGTGTGTGTGTGTGTGTTGTGTTGTGTGTGGTGTGTGTGTGTGTTGTGTTGTGTGTGTGTGTGTGAGGGGGGGTGATGTGTGGTGTGTATGTGGTGTGTGTGTGGTGTGTGTGTGGTGTGTGTGGTGTGTGTGTGTGTGTGGGGGGGGGTGTGGGGGGGGAGGGGTGTGCGTGTGTGTGGTTAGAGTGTGGGTGTGTGGTGTATGTGTGTGGTGTGTGTGGTGGTGTGTGTGTGTGTGTGTGTGTGTGTGATGTGTGTGTGTGTGTGGTGTGTGCGTGTGTGCGTGTGTGTGTGTGGTGTGTATGGTTAGAGTGTGTGTGTGTGTGGTGTTTGTGTGGTGTGGTGTGTGTGTATGTGTGTGTGGTGGTGTGTGTTTGTGGTGTGTGTGTGGTGTGTGTGTGTGTGTGTGTGGTATGTGTGTGTGGTGTGTGAGTGGTGTGTGTGTGTGGTGTGTGAGTGGTGTGTGTGTGGTGTGTGTGTGTGGTGTGTGTGTGTTTGTAGTGTATATGGTGTGTTCTGTGGGTGTGGTGTGTGTGTGGTATGTGTATGCGTGTATGTGTATATGGTGTGTTCTGTGTGCGTGGTGTGTATGTGTGTGTGTGTATGTGTTCGTGTATGTGTATATGGTGTGTTCTGTGTGTGTGGGTGTGTTGTTTGTGTGTATGTGTGTGTGGTGTGTGTGTGGTGTGTGTGTGTGGTATGTGTATGCGTGTATGTGTATATGTGTGTGTTCTGTTGGTGTGGTGTGTGTGTGGTATGTTAGGTGATGTGTTTGTAGTGTTTGTGTGGTGGTGTGTGGTGTGTGTGTGTGTGTGTTGGTGTATGTGTTATGGTGTGTATGTGTAATGTGTGTGTTTTGTGTGTGGTGTGTGTGTGGTGTGTGTGTGTGTGTGTGTGTGTGTTGTGTATGTGTATGTATATGGCGTAGTGATGTGAGGGTATTAGAGTACCATCCATAGAATGTGTTTGTTTGTTGTCCCTCCTCTCTTTGTGTGGAGGATAAAGGGCAAGTGATGAGGGTGAGGGGGGGGGTGTGGTGTGTGTGTGTGTGTGTGTGTGTGTGTGTGTGTGTGAGGGGGATTGAGATGTTGGTTGTTGTGTGTGTGTGTGGATGGCGTGAGGTGGATGGGGGGGTGGTGTGTGGTGTGTGTGTGTGTGTGTGTGGTGGGGGGGAGGGTGTGGTATGTGTGGTGTGTGTGTGGTTGAGTGTGGGTGTGTGTGTGTGTGTGTGTGTGGTGTGATGTGTGTGTGTGTGTGTTGTGTGGTGTGTGTGGTTGTGTGTGTGGTGTGTGTGTGGTGTTGTGTGTGGTGTGTGTGTGTGTGTATGTGTTGTGGTGTGTGTGTTTGTGGTGTGTGAGGTGTGTGGTTGTTGTGAGTGTGTGGTGTGTGAGGGTGTTGGAGTGTATGTGTGTGTGGTGTGTGTGGTGTGTGGTGTGTGTGTGTGTGGTATGTGTATGCGTGTATGTGTATATGGTGTGTTCTGTGTGTGTGGTGTGTATGTGTGGTGTTTGTGTGGTGTGTGTTTGTAGTGTATGTGTGTGGTGTGTGTGGTGTGTGTGTATGTGGTGTGGTGTGTGTGTGTGTGTGTGTGTGTGTGTGTGTGTGTGGTTGTTGTATGCGTGTATGTGTATATGGTGTGTTCTGTGTGTGTGGTGTGTGTGGTGGTGTGTGTGTATGCGTGTATGTGTATATGGTGTGTTCTGTGTGTGTGGTGTGTGTGTATGTGTGTGTTCTGTGTGTGTGGTGTGTGTGTATGCGTGTATGTGTATATGTGTGTGTTCTGTGTGTGTGGTGTGTGTATATGTGTGTGTTGTGTGTGTTGTGTGTGTGTGTGTGTGTGTGTGGTATGTGTATGTGTGTATGTGTATGTGGTGTGTTCTTTGTGTGTGGTGTGTATGTGTATGTGGTATGTGTATGCGTGTATGTGTATAAGGTGTGTTCTGTGTGTGTGGTGTGTGTGTGGTATGTGTATGCGTGTATGTGTATATGGTGTGTTCTGTGTGTGTGGTGTGTGTGTGTGTGGTATGTGTATGCGTGTATGTGTATATGGTGTGTATGTGTGTGTGTGTGGTATGTGTATGCGTGTATGTGTATATGGTGTGTATGTGTGTGTGGTGTTTGTGTATATGGTGTGTATGTGTGTGTGGTGTATGTGTATATGGTGTGTTCTGTGTGTGTTCTGTGTGTGTTCTGGGGAGGAGAACAAGCAGGGGAGGGATGGAGGGAGGGGATGGGAAAAGTCATCAAGGATGTGATTTTAAGAAAACAAACAAGAAGGGGTTAAATCGATAGGATGAAAAACCACAACCCCCCACCCCCTTCTCGCGCACACCTGTCTAATATCACTTACACACACACACACACACACACACACACACACACACACACGCACGCACACACGACACGCACGCACGCACGCACACACACACACACACACACACGCGCGTGCGCGCGTCGGCAACCCTATCCGTCTTCATGTCCAAATAAAAGTGGCTGCCGTATGCATGATCGCCCTCCATAACACCCTACACACACACACACACACACACACACACACACACACACACACACACACCACACACACACGCACACAACACACACACACACCACAAACACGCATGGCACACACGCACGCACACACACACACACACACACGCACACACACACACCACACGCCTATTCCAGGGACAACTGCACCCGTGATCTAGCGGTAACGGACTTCACTGCGAACCGAGATGTCGCGGGTTCGATTCCCGATTAAAACCTGATCTGGGTTGAACTAAGGTTTATCCATTAATAGGCAATAAACAAGCGTACCATGATGAACATAATCAGCATAGCAGCAAACTAGCAAGTAGCTTATGTTGTACTCAAGTGCAACATCAACATTCTTATGGCGACTGATGGATGATCCCTACACTGACCAAAAGAAGAAATCGGGGAAAAAAAATGACCGAGCAGAATAATAACGGAATACAACCTGAACTTCTCCTTCATTACCTAAGCATTTTCTTTCATAATTATTCATTATTATATTCTTTTCATTTTGTTCCCACTTACTAACCATTAAATTAGTGGTCTGAGTGCTGACTGCTTGGGATTGTTTGTTTTGTTTTTGGTGGGGATTTTTTGATGTGACGATAAACCGAGGTCTCGTGTACTACATACGTTTAGCGCACGTAAAAGGCCTCATGGCAGCAAGGCAATTATCCATGGCAAAATTCTGAAGAGAAACAACTCCGCAAGTTGTGGTTTTGTTAA
>CM054148.1:49568478-49578478 GCA_028751875.1 Rapana venosa | reverse complement strand
CTGTCTTTCTGCCTGCCTGCCTGCCTGTCTGTCTGTCTGTCTTTCTGTCTGTCTGTCTTTTTCCTTCTGTCTGTCTGTCTTTCTCTCTGTCTGTCTGTCTGTATTTCTGTCTTCTGTCTGTCTGTTCGTTCCGTCCGTCTGTCTTTCTTTCTGTCTGTCTGTCTGTTTTTTCTGTCTGTCTGTTCGTTTTTTGCCTGTCTGTCTGTATGTCTGTCTTCTTTCTGTCTGTTCGTCGTCTGTCTTTCTTTCTTTCTGTCTGTCTGTCTTTTTTTCTTCTGTCTGTCTTTCTGTCTGTCTGTCTTTCTGTCTGTCTGTCTGTCTTTCTGCTGTCTGTCTGTCTGTCTTTCTTTCCTGTCTGTCTATATGTCTTTCTTCTTCATTACTTCTGTCTGTCTGTCTTTCTTTTTCGTTCCTCGGCTAGAGCTCCGAGGTTCACCAATGGTGAGAGTTTGCGTATGCGACCGGGTTTTTTCCCCCACTATTAAAACAGCCACATTCCGTATTCGGGGGATCCACACGAATTGACTTCTCTCCTCCTTGAGGAGTCTCTGAGGCACCGCACATCGAACTTGGCGGAGCCCATCTCTGTCCAGGCCACCGGGTGCATGCTGGGCATGATAATGTCATCCCATGTCACCGGCCGTAGCTGCCCTTGCTTTTCGGCGAAGAGTGAAACAGGATTTTTTAATGTGAGCGCAAGATGTTTTTGCACGTATTCGCACATGGGAGCTTGATCGTCAGTCTCATCTTTTCCGAAGTTGGAATGTGGCTATCTTCATGGTGGAAGGAAAAAAACGGGTGGGATACTCAAAAATCTCACACCATTGGTCAACCTCGGAGTTCTAGTCGAGGAACACAAAAAAAACCAAAAATCTTATCCGAGAGACTTTTAGGAGAGTGGAGTCTGTACCAATAGAAGTTATATGAAAAAATAATCATGTTACAAAAGTTGAAAAACTTAAACGGATCCCCATCAGCACATTCAAATCCGTGTTGCTGGCCCATGCCAAAGTCTGCCTGCTGATTAGTCATTGATGTAAAAACACCGCGTCAAGGCCTGAATCCACATGTCGTTAAGCTTCGGAATGTTGTTATGTGGAGATAAGTCTTCAGCCATGACAAGCTCCTAGCATAACAACCTCATCCTTACATTGATATACAAAAAGCAGATCCTCCGATATGGGAATACGGCTGTCTGTATAGCGAGCACTCGCTTTTCCCCCAGCCAAGTTAAGCAGCGTCGAGCGTGGTTACCAGTTGGATGGGTTGACCGTTTGCGCGCCTTGGCTTCAGTACAGTTCCCCCAGTTCACCCAGCTGTAAATGGGTACCTGCCCTCTTTAGGGTCAGGGAAGGTAAAGCAGCGAGGGAGAGGAGATGGGCGCCGCCCTCAATATGCTGGCCCTAGAGAAGTGAGGTCTCTGACGCCTCGCTCCCCTACGACCTTATAGGTTATGGGACACCTTTACCTTTTACCTTATAGCGAGGTAGGGTTGGGCCGCGTTAGGTTGGGTTTGATTTTTCGTTCCTGGGCTAGAGCTCCGAGATTAACCCATGGTGAGATTTCTGTGTATGACGATCGTTTTCACGTAAAGGTAGCTGCATTCCGACTTTGGGGATGATGTCTAAACACGACACCTCCAGTGTGCGTGCGGTTTGGGTTTATATCTCTATAAATTTGTCATGGAATCTTACTGGCACGAATGGCCTACCCTTCTTGAAAGGCAGAACAGGTTTTTTTAACGTGCGCGCAAGATGTTCTGTGTGAGTTGGTACACGGGACCTTGAACGGGCATTCTTGGTTGTGCGCTTCGATTTGTTGACTTTACAAGACTCAGGGCTATAAAATTCCCATACAACATTATTATTGTTGTTGTTATTATTATTATATTACTATTATATCATTATTATCATTATGATTATCATCATCATCATTATTATTATCATTATCATCATTATTGATGTCATCGTCATTATTATTATTATTATTATTATTATTATTATTATTATTATTATTATTATTATTATTATTGTGGCTCAAGCCCAGAGCCGTCAAATCGAGGGCAAGCTCTGATCCTAGGGTATCCCCTACCCTTCCCCATCCCAACTCTCTCTCTCTCTCTCTCTCTCTCTCTCTCTCTCTCTCTCTCTCTCTCTCCTCTCTCATCTCTTCTCTTCCTCTCTCTCTTCTTCTCTTTCTCCTCTCTCTCTCTCTCTCTCTCCTCTCTCCACTTTTCTCCTCTCTCTCTCTCTCTCTCTCTCCTCCTTTTCGTCTCTCCTCCTCTCCATTTCCCAATCCAATTCTGATTCCGATTCCCGAATCTCCTTTCGCTCTCTTTCCCCTCCTTCCCTTTCTCTCCCCTGGCTCTCCCCCTCTCCTCTCTAACCTTTTCTCTCTCTCTACCTCTCTCTCTCCCTCCCTCCCCCCCTCTCTATTCTCTCTCCTCCCCTCTCTCTCTCCACCCTCTTCCCCTTCTCTCCCGTCTCCTCCTCCCCCCCCTCATCTCTCTAAACCCCTCTCTCTCTCTACTCTCTCTTTCTACCTCTCTCCCTCCCTCCCCCTCTCTTCATTCCTCCCTCTCTCCTCTCCCTCTTTTCCCTCCCCCTCCCCCCTCACCTTCTCCTCTCCTCTCCTCTCTTCTCTCCCCTCTGTAAATGGGAAAAACCCTAACACAATAAAATTTGTGCCATTCTCTCTCTTCTCCTCTCTCCTCCTCTCTCCCCTCCTTCTCTCTTCTTCTCTTCTCTCCCCTCTCTCTCTCTCCCCTTCCTCCCCTCTCTCTCTCTCCCCCCTCTCTCCTCCCCCCTCCCCTCTCTCTCATCTCTCTCATCTCTCTCTCTTCTCCTCTCTCCTCTCAATCTCTCTCTCTCTCCTCTATCGAATCCGATTCCGATTCCGAATTTCTCTCTCTCGCTCTCTCCCCTCCTTCCCTTTCTCTCCTTCATCCCCCCCTCTCTCTCTAACTCTTCTCTCTCTCTACCCTCTCTCTCATCCCTCTCCCCCCCCTTCTCTCTATCTCTCTCCCTCTCCCCCTCCCCTCACCCCCCTTCCCCCCCTTCCCTTTCTCTACCTGTCTCTCCTCCCCCCTCTCTCTCTACCTCTCTCTCTCTCTACCTCTCTCTTCAACCTCTCTCCCTCCCCCCCCCTCTCTCTATCTCCCTCCCCCCCCTCTCTTTTCCTCTCTCCTCCCCCTCTCTCTCTCTCTCCCTCTCTCTCTCTCTCCCCCCTCTTTTTCTCCTCTCTCCTCCCCCCTCTCCTCCCCTCTCTCTCTCTTTAAATGGGTTGAAAAACCTAACACAATAAAAATTTGTCCCATTCTCTCTCTTTCTCTCTCTCTCTTCTCTCTCTTCTCTCTCTCTCTCTCTCTCTCTCTCTCTCTTCTCTCTCCCCTCTTCTCTCTTTTTCTGGATGTGCACCTCTCTCTCTCTCTCTCGCTCTGGGGGTGTGTGTGTGTGTGTGTGCGCCTTCAGTATAAACTATCACAGTTAATTCCCAGATGAGATGACTGAGACAGAGTGTATTTAGGGCACATCCCCAACCCACCCCACTATAGGGGACGCTATAGCTTAGTAGTCAGAGCACTGGCTTTCCCCAGCCACGGTTAAGCAGCATCGAGCGTGGTTACCACTTGAATGAATGACCGTTTGCGCGCCTTGGATTCAGTACAGCTCCCCCCCCCCCCCCAGTTCACCCAGCTGTAAATGGGTACCTGCCCTCTTTAGGGTCTATCTATCTATCTATCTGTCCCGTAGTCTGACGACCGTGGGGGCACCCTCAAAGACTCAACAACCAGTTCCCTCCATTCCTCTCTCTGTTCTGCCTTTCTCAGGGTTTTGTTGAGTTCTAGGCCTGTCCATTCGCTGTTATCCTCCCAGCTCTTCCTTGGTCTGCCTCTTCTTCTTCCTCCCTGGACAGTGCCTTGTAAAACTGTCTTTGCAAGTCCTTTGGATCTTGTGACATGCCCATACCATTTAAGTTTACGTTTTTTCACGATCGTTAGAAGGTTCTCATATGGTCAAATGGTTTGCTGGATTCTGTTATGCACGCTTTCGTTGCTTATGTGGTCTTTGTAGGAGATGCCAAGGAGTCTCTGAAAGCATCTCATCTCCACCACCTGTACTCTTCTCTCCAAATCTGCAGTCAGGGTCCATGATTCACAGGCATACAGAAATATGGATATGACAAGGGAGCGCATTAGTCTGATCTTGGAGATAAGTGAGATATTTTTATCTCTCCAGATGGTGTTTAGTTTTGACAAAGCTGTTATTGTCTGTGCAGTCCTGCATACTACTTCTGGCTTGGATCCCTGGTCTGATACAATGGCTCCCAGGTACTCGAAGCTTTGAACCGTTTCCAGCTTCTGGTCATTAACCCTGATATCAGTGCTAATGCCGTTGGTGTTATTAGTCATCAGTTTGGTCTTCTCTGCACTGATTTCCATGGCGTATGTTTTGGAGGCCTTATTCAAGTGTTCTGTTAGGCTGGCAAGCTCTTTTTCAGATCCTGCTATTCCATCAATGTCATCTGCGAAGCGGAGGTTTGTGATCGTTCTGCCACCAATGCTGACTGATCCTTCATGATGTTCCAGTGCATCAGCCATGATTCTCTCAAGGAAGATGTTGAAAAGAGTGGGTGAGAGTAGACAGCCCTGCCTTACTCCAACTGTTGTTCGAAACCATTCTCCAATATTGTTGTTGTAGTACACTGCACTGGTGGCCTCGCTGTACAGCTGTTTGATGACTCTGATTCAGGTTTGCATTGATGCTGTACAAATCATGGTTGCCCACAAAGCTGCATGCCACACCCCTGTCAAATGCCTTCTTAAAAACCGATAAATACGTGGTAAAGGTCTTGTTGATGTTGAAGGTACCGCTCACATAGTATTCTGAGGTTGAATATCTGTTCTGTTGTGCTGCGCCCCTGCTCTGAAACCTGCTTGTTCCTCAGCAATGATGGTCTTGCTTGTGGCTTCAGTCTATTCAATATTATCTGCAGCATGACCTTGCTTGGGTGGCATATGAGGCTGATTGTGCGGTTAATTATGGCATTGTTGTAGATTTCCTTTCTTGGGGAGGGTGATGATGAGTGACTGTGTCCATGGTGTTGGCCATTTTCCTGTCTGCCAGATCTTGTTGCAGATTCTTAGTAGGGCGCTGATCATGGCTTTCCCTCCAGCTTGAACCAACTCAACTGGAATGTTGTCAGCCCCTGCTGACTTTCCCTTTTTCAGCGATCTGACTGCTGTTTCCACTTCTTCTCGGAGGATAGGGTGACTGTCTGTGTCTTTGCTTGCTGGTACATTAAGGACATCTGGATCTCCTGCGGTTCTATAGTTATACAGGTTGGAGCAGTATTCTGTCCATCTGTTCAGAATATCCTGGTCGTCAGTGAGACACTTCCCATTTTTGTCTTGGATTGTTAAACCTTTTCCCTGTTTTGTGCTAGTCAGGTCTTTCACCAGCTGATATGCTTTCTTGCTATTGTTTTTCTTGATGTTCTCTTCAATGTCTTGGCACTGTTCACCGATCCATTTCTCTTTTGCCTCCGTCATGGACTTCCTGATTCTTTTGTCGACTGCCCTATATTGTTCTGCTCTTTCTTTTGTTTCATTTTCTTTAGGGTCAGGGAAGGTAAAACAGCGAGGGAGAGGAGATGGGCGCTGCCTTCAATATGCTGGCCCCTAGAGAAGTTGAGGTTTCTGACGCCTCGCTCCCCTACAACCACATAGGGTATGGGACTCCTTTACCTTACTGTACCTACCCCCACCCACCCACCACCACCACCACCACCACCCCTACCCCAAAGGTATTAAACTAAGGAACCTTCAACACCATACCCTCTGGTACAGGACACCAATTCAATATTCAGACTACTTTAAGGGGGGTGGGGTGTGGGGGGAACAGTTGGAAATCCTTCCTATGTAAAAGAGAGACGTTCCCTTCTCCATACATTTTGTGGACAGGCCAGGCTCTGTCAGCATCCCCAGGTGGTCCAGGGGACGGAAAGAGGGAGGGGGGACAGGGGAGGGGTGAGGGGAGGGGTGAGGGGAGGGGTGAGGGGTGGTAATGGCTGTGGAGGTATGGGGAATGGAGCGGTCCCCGGAGTGTCCTGCAGTGTTACTGCTGCTGCTACCTGCCACCCGGGGACAGGGTAGCTCAGTGGTCGGTGCACTCGCTTTCCCCCAGCCAAGGTTTAAGCAGCGTCGGTTGAGCGTGGTTACCAGTTGGATGGGTGACCCGTTTGCGCGCCTTGGCTTCAGTACAGTTCCCCCCCAGTTCACCCAGATGTAAATGGGTACCTGCCCTCTTTAGGGTCAGGGAAGGTAAAAGCAGCGAGGGAGAGGAGATGGGCGCTGCCCTCAATATGCTGGGCCCCTAGAGAAGTGAGGTCTCTGACGCCTCGCTCCCCTACGACCTTATAGGTTATGGGACTCCTTTACCTTTACCTTTTACCTGCCACCAGGACTTCCCTGGGGGCCTGAAGGCCTTGAACACACCAGTAGTTGAGGGGGAGCTTTTTTATTAGTAGTATTATTGTATAGGGCGGTTTGAAGAAAGTGTGTATTGTGTTGTGATGTGTTGTGGTTATGGTTGTGGTGTTGTGGTATGGTGTTGTAGTGTGGTTTTGGTGTGGTGTGGTGGTGTAGTGGTGTGGTGTGGTGGTGTAGTGGTGGTGTGGATGGGTGTGTGGTGTGTGTGTGTTGTGTGTGTGTGAGAGAGAGGTGGTGTGTGTGTGTGTTGTGTTGTGTTGTGTTTCTCCGTGTGTGTGTGTGGGGGGGGGGGGGGCGGGGGTGTGTGTACGTGTGTGTGTGTGTGTGTGTGTGTGTGTGTGTGTGTGTGTGTGTGTGGTGTGTGTGTGAGAGAGAGGTGGTGTGTGTGTACGTGTGGTGGTGGTGGTGGTGGTGGTGGTGGTGGTGGTGTGTGTGTGTTGTGTTGTGTTCTCCGTGTGTGTGTATGGGGGTGTGTGTACGTGTGTGTGTACGTGTGTGGTGGTGGTGGTGGTGGTGGTGGTGATGGTGGTGGTGTGTGTGTGTGTGTTGTAAATTCTATTATCTTAAATTCTATGGGGTTTTTTGGTTGCCTTTTATGTCATTGAAATGGTGTAGGTTTGCGTTTTGCGATTTGGGATTTGGAATGTAGTGTTGGATGATTTGTTAATTCCAAAGGGTATTAATATTAATGTGCGTGCACGTTTGCGTTTGCCTTTGTGTGTGCGTACGTGCATATGTGTTTGTGTGTGTGTGTGTGTGTGTGTGTGTCTGCGTGTGTATGTGTTTGCGATGCATGCGTGCCTTGGTGTGTGTGTGTGTGTGTGTGTGTGTGTTATGGAAAGAGTTGTAACATTATTTACTTTTCACTGCAATAGTTGATGTAAAACAAATCATGTTCATTATTATGTCTGTGATTTGAAATCTTCGCGCATTAAGTTATGCTGATTGCTTGGTTCAGTTGGTGAAATGCATGACTATGCAAACATGAATGCCAAATATGTCAGTCTGTTTTTATGTATGTGGAAAAATGTACATGTAGGCCTATAAGGATGTATTTCTAGTTTATTGTACTGATGGTTTGGTTTAGTAACTAATTGACAAGCAGTGGTTGATTGTGTGAATAACTACGCGACTAGTTAAGTTGGTCATTAACTTAATTGTTGTGTGATTACTTTTCATGTTTCTTCTCGTTTGTTTTCCCTTTTGTTCATGAGGGCCTGGTGTAAAGAAGGCAGACTTACCCTCAATAGATCATTCGATCTCTCTCTCTCTCTCTCTCTCTCTCTCTCTCTCTCTCTCTCTCTCTCTTTCTCTCTTCTCTCTCTCTCTCTCTCTCTCTCTCTCTCTCTTTTCTTCTCTCTCTCTTTCTCTCCCATGTACCCCTAAATATTCCTTTAATATTTCTCGAAATAAAAGAATTTGATTTGACTTGATTTGATCTCTCTCTCTCTCTCTCTCTCTCTCTCTCTCTCTCTCTCTCACTCTCTTTTTCTGGATGTGCACCTCTCTCTCTCTCTCTCGCTCTGGGTGTGTGTGTGTGTGTGTGTGTGCGTGGTGTGTGTGTGGGGGGGGGAGGGGGAGGAGGGGGATGGAACAAAATAGAATTAAACCTGTTAAAGTGTATTTGAATGTTCGGGGCATTTACCCAGGTAACACCCCCCCCCCCTCCCCTTAGAAAGGGGCGATTCAAACCCAGTTCAAATTCAAATACTTTTTTGGGCCCCTAGAGAATTTGGGGTTTTTCTGACCCTCGCTCCCCTCAACCACATAGGGTATGGGACCCCTTTCCTTATGTACCTACCCCCCCCCCCCACCACCACCCCACCCCACCACCCCTCCCCAAAAGGATTAAACAAAGGGAACCTCAACCCCCATACCCTCTGGTACGGGACACCAATTCAAATTCGGACTCTTTAAGGGGGGGTGGGGTGGGGGGGAACGTTGAAACCCTTCCTATGTAAAAGAGGACGTTCCTTTCCATACATTTTGTGACGGGCCCAAAGGCTCTGTCAGCATCCCCAGGTGGTCCAGGGGACGGAAAGAGGGAGGGGGGACAGGGGAGGGGTGAGGGGAGGGGTGAGTGGGAGGGGTGAGGGGGGGGAAATGGCTGTGGAGGTATGGGGAATGGAGCGGTCCCCGGAGTGTCCTGCAGTGTTACTGCTGCTGCTACCTGCCACCCGGGGACAGGGTAGCTCAGGGGGTCGGTGCACTCGCTTTCCCCCAGCCAAGGTTAGCAGCGTCGGTGAGCGTGGTTACCAGTTGGATGGGTGACCCTTTGCGCGCCTTGGCTTCAGTACAGTTCCCCCCCAGTTCACCCAGATGTAAATGGGTACCTGCCCTCTTTTAGGGTCGGGGAAAGGGGTAAAAGCAGCGAGGGAGAGGAGATGGGCGCTGCCTCAATATGCTGGGCCCCTAGAGAATTTGAGGTCTCTGACGCCTCGCTCCCCTACGACCTTATAGGTTATGGGACTCCTTTACCTTTACCTTTTACCTGCCACCAGGACTTCCCTGGGGGCCTGAAGGCCTTGAACACACCAGTAGTTGAGGGGGAGCTTTTTTATTAGTAGTATTATTGTATAGGGCGGTTTGAAGAAAGTGTGTATTGTGTTTGTGATGTGTTGTGGTTTATGGTTGTGGTGTTGTGGTATGGTGTTGTAGTGTGGTGTGTGTGGTGTGGTGGTTTTTAGTGGTGTGGTGTGGTGGTGTGTGGTGGTGTGGATGGGTGTGTGGTGTGGTGTGTGTGTGTGTGTGAGAGAGAGGTTGTGTGTGTGTGTTTGTGTTGTTGTTGTGTTCTCCGTTTTGTGTGTGTGTGTGGGGGGGGGGGGGGGGGGTTGTGTACGTGTGTGTGTGTGTGTGTGTGTGTGTGTGTGTGTGTGTGTGTGTGTGTGTGTGTGTGTGAGAGAGAGGTGGTGTGTGTTTTACGTGTGGTGGTGGTGGTGGTGGTGGTGGTGGTGGTGGTGTGTGTGTGTTGTGTTTTGTTCTCCGTGTGTGTGTATGGGGGTGTGTGTTTACGTGGTGTGTGTACGTGGTGGTGGGGTGGTGGTGGTGGTGGTGGTGATGGTGGTGGTGTGTGTGTGTGTGTTGTAAATTCTATTATCTTAAATTCTAGGGGGTTTTTTGGTTGCCTTTTATGTCATTGAAATGGTGTAGGTTTGCGTTTTGCGATTTTGGGATTTGGAATGTAGTGTTGGATGATTTGTTAATTCCAAAGGGTTTTATATTAATGTGCGTGCACGTTTGCGTTTGCCTTTGTGTGTGCGTACGTGCAAAATTGTGTTGTGTGTGTGTGTGTGTGTGTGTGTGTCTGCGTGTGTATGTGTTTGCGATGCATGCGTGCCTTGGTGTGTGTGTGTGTGTGTTTTGTGTGTGTTGGAAAAAAGTTGTAACATTATTTACTTTTCACTGCAATAGTTGATGAAAAACAAATCATGTTCATTATTATGTCTGTGATTTGAAATTCTTCGCGCATTAAGTTATGCTGATTGCTTGGTTCAGTTGGTGAAATGCAAA
>CM054148.1:49543478-49563478 GCA_028751875.1 Rapana venosa | reverse complement strand
TACATACAGTCCACACAAACAGACAGACAGAGAGACAGAGAGACATACAGACAGACAGAAAAATCAAGTCCTGTGTAGGTGACATAAGACAGTCCACACAAAGGGATATGTAAAAAAAAAACAACCCGCACACAAAAACCCCACCAGAGAGTATTGAAAAAGACATTAAGCTAAACATCATAAAGTATAACATGCAAGACGTCAACAAGAAACAACAACAAAAAAGTATTCCTTAAAAAAAAACAACACCCACCCAAAAACCTGGTGAGGGTACATCATGACATTTGGAAATATCCCAAACACGGCAGAAGTAAGACTGCACACACGTACGCACGCACGCACTCTGTGTGATGCATACATAATATTGCAAGATCCCGTTACCCAAGCAAAGCAATCACAACTCAAACGAGTCCACCCTTTGAATAACATTTGTTAAAAACAACAAAAACAAAAACAACAACAACAACCACAACCTCACTAAATAAACTGGGACAGGAGAGCGCAACAAAAACAGGGAGGATAACAAGGAAAGATAGGGGGGGGGGGGGGGGGGTAGAAAAACGGGCAGAGGGGTGGTTGGGGTGTGTGTGTGTGTGTGTGTGTGTGTGTGTGCGTGATGGGGGGAGGGGAAGGGGAAGGGGAGGGGGTAGAGGAGGGAGAGGGGGTGGTTGGAGATCAAAGGAATGACGCAAACCAGCGGGGCTAAACGATCTCCCTTCGCTGTCAGGGGCTGACATATTGACAACTGACCTACTGCTGTTGCTTTCTCAGCTTTTAAAACGGGGCGTGAGGTAGGCGTTGACAATTAAACGACGTCAAAGAATGACGTTGTGGCTGAGCGGTTCAGACCGTCTGACTCCAGTCCTGCGGGACTCGTCAAGTCGTGGGGTTGAATCTCCGCAGCAGAACCTGGCGAATTAAGGCTGTAGATACATATCTATCTATCTATCTATCTATCTATCTATCTATCTATCTATCTTTCTATCTATCTATCTATCTATCTATCTATCTATCTGTCTATCTATCTATCTATCTATCTATCTGTCTGTCTATCTATCTATCTATCTGTCTATCTATCTATCTGTCTATCTATCTATCTATCTATCTATCTATCTATCTATCTATCTATCTATCTATAACGATTTCTCAGATCAGTATGACGTGCAGACTTAGCAGTGCCCTGATTCCCTTCGAGAATAATACACCCATCAATTCATACAGCACATTGATTCAATATCTGTATTTCACGTCAGCGTTCGGTGGGTGACGGAAACGCGAACATACCCAGCATGCACCGTATAGCTGAAGAGTTTCGGGCTCCGCCAGGTTCACAACTTTTACTTCAGAGACAGGGCCTGAAAACTTCAGTGCAGTGCTCCCACGACTCGTCGGGGATTTGAGGAGGGAGAGAAGTGCAGAGAGAAAAGGTGGACGTGGCAAAAAAAAAAATGACAGAGCGAGAGACATCGAGAAAGGGGACACATAGAGCTTGCTTGACTGAATTCCTCTGGTGTCTTGTTTGTCCTGTCGACCAGGGCGAGTGTGTGTGTGGGGGGGGGGGGGGGGGGGGGGGGGGGGGCGGGGGAGGGGGGGGGAGTGGGAGTCCTATCAAGATGGCTAGCTCTTTCGCGAAAACTAGTTGTGTAGATGCACTTTCCATACTACGCATTGTAAATCTAGTGAGGCAAATTTCCTTTTCTTTGTTTATCATTATTAATAAGACAAGGACCCCCCCCCCCCCCTCCCCTCCCCCCCTTTGACCACTCCTTCTCCCCTAGCACTCACTCCAGGAAGGTTATTATCAATAGAAATCAGGATCCTGAATCTAACAGTTGTTTTTAAAAAAAAACCTCTTAATCGAAAAAGGGCCAATACGGAATACGGTTTAAACCGGAAGGAAAATCGCCACTATCGTTCTGACGCCTTTCTGACATTAGTCTGTTTCTGGAGTCCTGACACTGACCCAGGCAAAAAGCTGTGTCAGTCACTGAATTACGCAAAAGTGCTTAAGACCTCCATTAAAATGTTGTTATGCTTTCCAATACTATGGGGGAATTGGGGAGGGGGGGAGGAATACCTTCTCCCACGACATTTCTTGATATGACAACCTGAACTCTCTGCTAAAAAAAAAAGAAAAAAAAGTTTCTGAATTCGGAGTGTGGCTGCCTGTGTGCCGAGGTACTTGAAACCAGCCATACAGGCAAACTTCCCATCCCGTGTGTACAAGTTAACAATCCTCACAGTCATTCATTCCCGGGTAGGACGAGCGAGACACAGTGCATGTTCTGGGTGACACCTAGGGTGGGGGACCGCTCAACAAAAATAACAACAATAGTCAAGTCCAATCAAAAACACTTTAATCATCCCATGATGGGGCAACTACAAATAACAATAAGAAACCAGCCCATATAATATGATAATTACAATAACAAGCATGCAATACAGCTAATCTTATTTCCCATTCTCAAATTAATATTCTACATTCCATCACCCTGCTGAAATGTACAAACTGATGTGTAGTGTGTGTGTGTGTGTGTGTGTGTGTGTGTGTGTGTGTGTGTGTGTGTGTGTGTGTGCGTTTTGTGTGTGTGTGTGTGTGTGTGTGTACATTTGAATTTGTTAGAATATTGTGAATCATTGTTGTTGCTTGTGTAGGAGCGGGTTGAATGGAAGCGCTCTGATTTGTAATTGCAAGATATAGCGCTCTATAAATTCCAGATATTATTATTATTATTATTATTGTTGTTGTTATTATTATTATTATTATTATTATTATTATTATTATCATAATTATTATTGCATTTCCCTGCTGATGACATACTCCATACTACTACATGGAAAGTAACGTCTCAATGCTTCTGGTGTGTTGCGCCTGTAAAAAGCTTGTGGAGTTGTTCCCGCTAACTGGTTTCCTAGCTCGCCGTCAGGGACTGACTTATTGATTGATTCCTGAACCGCTACACATCTCCTCTAGGCCTCCTCGGCTGAGGCTTTGAAAAATGAATGATGCACAAGGGAAGAACCCAGAGAATGAAAACGACAGAAACGCTGGGAGTGAGAAAGTACAGTGCTGTTGGTTGAACTTCTGTCGCGTCTTATCTTAAACCAGCCTCCATGACCTCTATCAAAATGGCCGGCCATTTTTTTAATTTTATTTAGTTGTTGCAGAAACTGACTCCAGTAGACACACACACACACACAAATGCTCATAGTTTTTTTTAAAACCCACTCAATCAAATTTCATTTTTTAAGAAAAGGAAGGGGGGGGGGGGGAAGATGCTCATAGTTTAAAACCCACTCAATCAAATTTCATTTTTAAAGAAAAGGAAGGAGGGGGGGATAGAGGGAGAAGCAACAGGCTTTTCCTAACCAGGCTGCAGATGTTTTGGTTCGAAAATAGCATGGGAAGTTGACCCAAAAAAAAAAACTTCCAAGGAAAATGGTTCTCCTAGAATGTTCTGACATGACGAATATGAGACAGGTGTCAATGACGTTTACTGTGACAAAGTGTCTCTAGCTCTGACTTCACTTCTCTTGACCTTTTCCGTAGCTCTCTGAGAGAAGGGAGAGGGGGAAGGGGGGGGTGATTTTTTATTTTTTATTTTTTGTTTTGGGGTTGTTGGTTTTTTTTGGGAGGGAGGGGTTTGGGGGGGTGGGGTTGTTGGAGTGGGGGGGGGGGGGGGTGTTGGGTTTTTTCTTTTCTTTTTGGGGGGAGGGGGGACGCTACATTGGATTTTTCAGGCAGTGTGCCGTGAGGACAAGGTGAGCCTGGCGTAGTCCATTCCTTCTCCAGGTAGCAGGTGCATGCTGGGTATACTGTGTACTCTACTACTACACCACTGCCCACAGCTGGCCTACTGAGCTATGAAAGGCAAAAGGGGTTGTAAAGTGTGCGTAAAAGATGCCTTGCATGTTTTTAAGTTTATGGATTGTTGTGGGTTTTTTTTGTTGCACTCGGGAATTTGGTTTACCGTCTCAACCGAGGAACTTTTTTGTGTAAAGAAGGGTTATATTTTTGTTTTGTTTGGTTGGTTGGTTTTTGTTGGGTTTGTGTGTGTGTGGGGGGGGGGGTTGCTGTTGTTGTTGGGTTGGGTTTTTTGTTGTTGTTGGTTTGTTTGGGGTTTATTGGGGGGAGGGGTGGGGGTGTTCCTGGGCACCAAAGTTCGCCAACGGGGAGAGTTTTGCGAATGCGACCGCTTACCCGCCATCAAGGTAGCCGCATTTTGACTTCGGGGCTGATGTCTAAACACGACACCAGTGTGCAAGCGAGGCTGCTTTTGTCAATTTTGTCATCTGTTCCCACGGGCACAAAATGGCATACACTTTCGAAAGGAGCGGGAAGGGGGTGAGTGGGGGTTAACTATTAAATGTTCTGCATGGGTTCGAAGACAGGACCTCGGTTTATAGTCTCACCCGAAGGACTTTCGGGGAAGTGTAGTGGGTAGTGATGTTAACTCCAGGGAAGAAATCCCCTCGCACGGGTGTGTGTGTGTGCCTCAGTGGAGGCTCGAACCCGGGCCGTCAGGTCACGAACACAGTGTGTCTTCCAGTTTACCTCTGTTCACTTAAAGTGATACTAGACACGAACACTAGCGCTCTAACCACCAGACTATCCGGTCCCCCCATCCCTCCCGTAGAGAAGTTAATACCAGCCCAAACTCATGGGGGATATGATATGCCTTTGAGTAGAGGGAAACAACATAAGATTTCAGCCTAGCCTGCATCCCCTATTAGATGCGTCACTGGTGCCATGATAGGAACACTACTAGTAAAGACTTTTCCCACAGAGGATGAAGACTGAAGTCACGTGTGGTGGCCATGGCCCAAATGGCCACAATTATTGGGTAGAATGTGTAGTGCCTGGTCTTCTCCTGTGCTTGTCACTCTGCTGGAGGTCTGCCCGCTGGCCTCAGCTGATACACTGCGACTTCAGTGCAGCTGATTAAAAGGTTCATCAGAAACCCCCCACAGATTTGCGTTAAGAAAAAGAAAAGATGGGGGGGGGGGGGGGAGGGGGGCAGGGTAATGGGCTGAGTAGGCAGAAAATAAGCGAGAAAAAGAGTCGATGGAGAGGTAAGGGAAAAGGCAGAAACAGAGTGACAGGAAAGGGGAGAAATTTCTAGACCAGAATTCCCCCAAAAGTGGGGATGCTATTTATACTGAAAAAGCGCACCCCTACTCACCCCCGGGTATCCCAAACAGGGGGTAAGTCAAGTCAAGTCACGTCAAGGCAAGTCAAAAACTCTTTAATCATCCCACGAAGGGCAATAAGGGGTAAAGTGTGGTGGTTGCTTATCTGTTGTTTCATTTTCTGCGATTTTCACAATCTCCGCAATTGTGTTCGGCTGCAGCCCATTCTTGCACATATAAGGATCCTACAGTACTCACATAAGCATTGCTTGTTGTGCTTATTCCATGTACTATTGGCGCTACATTGTTCTGAACTAGTAACACCTTGTTTAGACCCAAGTGTGGTGCAAGACAGAAGTAACCTATACAGTCAGAAAGCAGTACAACTGTAGGACAGGACAGGACAGGAGAGGAGAACTTAAGATGTAGATCACCACAGGGGAGAGGAGGGGAGGGGAGGAAGGAGGAACAGACAGAGTGACAAGATAGGTTTAGTTGGGTATGTAGGTAGGGGGTGGGGTGGAGGGCGGCTGGGGGATAAAGATCAAGTAAAGTGATGGTGGGCCCCTGTGGCCTAAATGGCCCCCTTCACTGCTAACTGCAGACACAGTGATGGCTGCCCTACCCTACCTTACCCTACCTACCCTACCCTACCCTACCCTACCTGCTGGGCTGTTCACCTTCAATGGAGCGTGACTTGGGCTGTGATCAATACAAGGAAAGATAATGGCTCTCCGGCCTCTCTCGGGCTTTGTCTCTAGCTTGGGACAGTTGAACCTGGCGGAGCCCATCCCTCTGCAATTTCAGGGTGCATGCTGGGTCTGTTTGTGTTTCCGTTATCTACCTAACTGCTGACATGAAAATAGGAATCTTGATCATGCATAGTTGATCTTTTTGTTTTGTTTTTGCATGCACGCAAGCGCTTCGATTTGTTTGCTTACAAGATTCAGCACTATATAGATACCATACAATATTATTATTATTATTATTATTATTATTATTATTATTATTATTATTATTATTATAATTATTACTACTATTATTGATGTTGTTATTATTATTCACGAAAGAGTCAAAGCACTGGCAGACCTGCGCTTTCAGTTGACGTAGGAAATGTTGAACATGCCCACCCCAGAATCACCGTACGCCGCAGCCTAGGTTCAAACCCAGGACTTGCTGGGCCCACAGGATGGAAGGAAGGAAGTCTAATATTAGCTTTTAAAACACTCAGCTGTATAGTGTCCGTCCTTTGAAACAGTACAGCGCTGAAGAGAGACAACAGAAGAGAGAAAACAACAACAAACAACTCAAACAACCAAGCCAGAGAAGGGACTAAAAGAAAAAAACAACAAACAACCCAAACAGAGACAGGACTAAAAGAAAAAAGCAACAAACAACCCCCAAAGAGACAGGACTAAAAGAAAAAAAGCAACAACCAACCCAGACACAGGACTAAAAGAAAAAACAACAACAAACAACCCAAACAAAGACAAGATTAAAAGAAAAAACAACAAACAACCCAAACAAAGACAGGACTAAAAGAAACAACAACAAACAAAACCCAAACAACCAAGCCAGAGACAGGACTAAAAGAAAAACAACAACAAACAACCCAAACAAAGACAAGATTAAAAGAAAAAAACAACAAACAACCCAAACAAAGACAGGACTAAAAGAAAAAAACAACAAACAACCCCAAAAGAGACAGGACTAAAAGAAAAAACATACAACAAACAACCCAAACAACCAGGCCAGAGACAGGACTAAAAGAAAACAACAACAAACAACCCAAACAACGAAGCCAGAGACAGGGCTAGTTCAGTGACTGCCTGCCTGCTGTGTCCTGTCTAGCTGACCATCAAAAGCCTAATTAAGACTGACAACCCTTTAGTGCAAACTTATTCAAATCTTCAAAACACCTTCAAATCCAGCCTCAAAACACACTTATTTCCTACCTGAGACTTTCCCACCCCCACATATCTGTCCCTAATTTTCAACACATCTTTCACCTCCTAAGTGTGTTCCGTGTGTGTGTGTGTGTGTGTGTGTGTGTGTGCGCGTGCGTGCGTTCGTGCGTACGTGCGCGCGCATGGATTTGAAATCTGTTGTTCATTATGTTTAAGGAGAGTTGCATGCGTATAAATGATTGAGTGCAAGCGCTTCGATTTGTTTGGTGTTGTTTTTTTTTTACAAGATTCAGCGCTATATAAA
This sequence comes from Rapana venosa, assembly GCA_028751875.1. NCBI lineage: Eukaryota > Metazoa > Mollusca > Gastropoda > Neogastropoda > Muricidae > Rapana > Rapana venosa. The sequence continues at coordinate 49,556,137 of CM054148.1, read as the reverse complement.
TTCCATATATTATTATTGTTATTATTATTATTATTATTATTATTATTAAACTAAGCCAGAATAGCTAGCCTACAGATTAGAGCATGGCACTCACGATCATTTCCTTTCAGGTTTCTGCAGGAACGGGGGGGGGGGGGGGGGGGGGGGGGGGGGGGGGGGTGACCTTTTTTTTTTAAAAATTACAAAAAATACCCATGTACACTGGTGTCGTGTTTAGACATTATCCCCGAAAACAGAAAGCGGCTACCTTAAAGATACGTTTAAATAAAATTAAAAAAAAGGTCGCATACGCATCAGTCTCACCATTGGTGAACCACGGAGCTCTAGCAGGAGAACAGAGAGAGAGAAAGAAGAGTTACATATTTATTCTGCAGTCATTGGCACACAGGACTTCAGTCCGCATGTACTCTCTACCGAAAAGCTCAAAGGGAGTGGAGTAAGTAACACCGAAGCGCTTATCTGTCTGTCTGTCTATCTATCTATCTATCTATCTATCTATCTATCTATCTATCTATCTATCTATCTATCTATCTATCTAGGGTGGCGCTGCGCTTATGGCGACGCGCTCTCCCGCTCTCCCCGGGGAGAGCAGCCCGAATTTCACGGAGAGAAATCTGCCGTGACTTAAAGTGGTATGAAATGAAATCTGAGCGCTTTGATTTGTTGCTTTACAAGATTCAGCGCTATATAAATTCCATACATTATTATTATTATTATCATTAATCTATCTATCTTTATCTATCTATCTATCTATCTATTCTATCTATCTATCTATCCTCTATCTCTCTATCTCTCTATCTGTTTATCTTCTATCTGTCTATTATCTATCTATCTATCTATTATCTATCTTCTATCTATCTATATCTACATCGAATCTCTCTCTCTCTCTCTCTCTCTCTCTCTCTTCTCTCTCTCTCTCTCTCTATATATATATATATAATATATATATATATATATATTATATATATATATATATTATTAATGCCTATCAGATGGACGCTTAAGCCGAGTGCTTCAGACCGTTCGACTTCAATCACATGGGTCCGTGAAGTCGTGGGTTCGAATCTCGGCGGCGTCTGATGAACTAAGGGTGGAGATTTTTACGATCTTCCAGGTCAGCTTCAAGTGCAGACCTGCCACTGCCTTAACTCCCTTCGTGTACGAGATATGCACAGGCAGATCAAATGTGCACGCTTAAGATCTCGTAATTCATGTCAGCATTCGGCAGGTTGCGAAACACGAACATACCCTTGCATACATCCCTGAAGTCGGAATGCGAGGTATCTTCATGGTAGGTAAAGACGGTCGCATACGCAAAAATCTCACTATAGGCGAGCCGCGAGCGGAACTGTAGCCGAGGAACAAAAAAAAAGAAAAAGAAATGGATATAAGATGTCTATGAGTCAGTATCCATTCTGAAATCATGAAAATCTCATGGACAAAAAGAAAAACTAATGCAGAAGTAATGGAAATGGCTGGGTACAAGAGATCCCTTCTCAACACCGTCAGAGAAAGACAGCTCAAATTTTTCGGCCATATAATCAGGGCTGACGGACTAGAGAAACTGTTATGGAGTGGCAAAATCTGTGGAAACAAGAGCAGAGGAAGACAACGCACAAAATTCACAGACAGCTTAAGCAAATTCGCAACGAATAAAGAGGGCACCAACAATGAGCTCATGAGAGGGACCGAGAACAGGGAAGAATGGAGAGCCATGATCGTCGATGTCTGCAGGACCAGACCGGACACTTGAAGAAGAAGAAGACTCCATTCTGAGTCCGGGGGAGGAATCCCCTCTCTAACCAACACTTCGGCGGAGAGTGGAATGCTGACCTTCAGTTAGCTGCCGTCGCGTCACCGTATCGACAGCACAGCCAGCTGCAACGACCACCACACTGAAAGTCCTCTGGACAGACAAGAACTTCGCCACCAGCTGCAAGATCAGACTGATGCGTTCCCCTGGTCATGTCCTTCTTTCTGTACGCATGTGAAACGTGAGCTATGACAGCAGAAGCTGAAAGAAGGATATCGGCAATGAATAACCGCAAACTCCTTGGTATCTCATACAGAGATCACATCACTAATGAGGAAGTGAAAACCAGAATTGAAAACGCCATCGGGCCTTTTGAAGAGCTCTTGACTTGAGTAAAACAACACAACAACACAACACACACACACCACACATCACACACACACACACACACACACCACACACACCACACACACACACACACACACCACACACACACAACACACACACACACACACACACACTGAAGTGGTACGGACACATCACAAGAACATCTGAACTGGCCAAGACTGTCCTACAGGGAACAGTACAAGGAGGGAGACGAAGAGGCAGACAGAGAAAACGATGGGAAGATCTACAACATCAGAGAGTGGACTGGCTTTGAGTGGAACTAAACGACTTGCTACGATAACATCTGGAAACCGCGAGGAGTGGAGGAAGCTGGTCGCAAAAATCTTCAGTGGCGCCCCAACGGCCTACTATACTAAGGAACAGGTGAAATCAAACAAACCTTTGTGGGCCGACGCTCTTTCTCTGTTTCTGGTCCATCTACCTTGGAATGACCCTCTCTCTCTTTTCGCCAAATCTAGCCTCAAAACGTATTTATTTTCTACCTGATGTCTTCCTCTCATGTCTTTTCCTATTTTTCAACAGCCACCTTTATCTCCACCACCTAACCTAAACGTGTTGCGCGCGCGCGCGCGCACGTGTGTGTGTGAGCGTGAGAGAGAGTATAAACTTTATATATGTTAATTCTAATATTTTTGCGGACGGTTTCATTTGTGGAAATGATTTGTTGCAAGCGCTTCGATTTGTTTTATTTACAAGATTCAGCGCTATATAAATCCACACATTATTATATTATATATTATTTATTATTATTATTATTATTATTATTATTATTATTATTTATATATGTTGTTGTTGTTGTTGTTTTATATTATTATCATTCTTCTTCTTCTTCTTCTTCTTTTTTCTTTCTTCTTCTTCTTCTTCTTTTTTATTATTATTAAGGTGATGAGGAGATTATTATTATTATTATTATTATTATCATCATTATTATTATTATTATTATTATTATTATTAAAGTGATGAGGAGAGAAACCCTCTCCTTCAGTTAACCGTCAGATCACGATGTTGACAACAAAGCCTGCCCCCCCCCCCCCTCCACCACCCCATCCCACCCCACCCCACCCACCCCCCTCCTCCCTCCTTGAAGGGGAAAATGACCCCATAATAACATCATGATGACAACAAGATCCTGTTTTGGTCGTGACAATTGAGGTGATGAAAAGCGGGTGGTGTCAGACAGCCCGGGCAGGGGTGGGGGGGGGGGGGGGGGGGGGATAGTGGTAAGGAGTGAGTAGGGGAGGGGGGGCGGGGGGGGGGGGGACGTTAAAGGTGGGGAGAACCAATTCGAATCATAATCTTTATTTCCAAAGTCGTAGAATAAGTAGGACATGTTTGTTTTGTTCGTATCCTCCTTGCCGCGCGCGCGCGGCGTGAACGCACGCCGCCCCGCGCACACACACACACAACACACACACACACACACACACACACACACACACACACACACACACACACACACACACACACACAACACACACACACACACACACACAACACACACACTAGCACTTAGGGCAAAGGAAAGCCTAAGTACATCAGCACCGCGCTGTGCCGAATGCTGTAAGTTTGGGCCGACAAGCCAGTGCTACCACGTGGAGAGCGTACTTTTTTCTTATTGTTAATATACTAAAGTAATCAATCATCACATTCTCACCTCGTTTGGTCAAACGTTCAACAAAGGGCTGCCCTAACTAGTAGGATTAATACAAATATTATGCAACATGAGTGGCACACCTATCAAATAATCAGAATAATCAAAATGTCACCGACCCCAAATCGATATACCCTGTGCAAAATATTTTCAGGAATAGGAGATGTACTTTTGACATAGTGACAAATCATAACACTTTAGTTTTGTTCTTAACTAACGCCTTTGTGATGAGTATTTTGTCCAGGGTGGTGTATTATAGAACATAGTTTTCCCAGGGATTTTGTTCTTTTTTATGACAAAAATCATTCAGTTTTTAGACACATGATTCACTCATGCACAGAACAAAACTTGCACATGCATGTCAGTTTGTAGCATGCAGAATTCTAAATCTGTAAATTGAAATAAATCTCCTGGGAAAAAATCTGAAGAAAAATGTCGATTTTCGAAGAAAATCAGAATGCAAAAAATGATTTTGAAACAAAACATCACTTACTTGTTGTGGCTAATGACCACGTGCCATGTAAGGGAAACAAACCCCCTTTTTCTCTTCATCTTCTTCCTTCCCCCTTCCTCTCTGCATCTTCATCCTCTCTCTCTCTCTCTCTCTCTCTCTCTCTCTCTCTCTCTCTCTCTCTCTCTCTCTCTCTCTCTCTCTCTCTCTCTCTCTCTTCTCTCTCTTCATCTCCTTCCTCCCTCTTCCTCTCTGCATCTTTTTCCTCCTGCCTGCCTATTCTTCAGAGCATCCTTTCCTTCTCCTCCTTTCCAGCTTGCATTCATGCACAGAAGGTTTTTTGTGCTGTGATGCAGCTGCTGCCAGTGTCTTTGCGCTCAAAGAACTTCTTCACGAACACGCACGTCGAAGTCAATGCCCACTTCCCAAAGAGTATCTCTCCCCCCCCCCCCCCCCCCCCCCCCCCCCCACCCCCTTTTTAAAATATTTTTTGCTTGTCAGAAACAGTATTTTCACAGCGAAAAGCTAGTTCACTTTCTAACATTGCCCCCTTTCCTTCTGTCAGCTGTACACTGTGCTGACAAAAACTGCAGCAAGTTGTGTTGAGGTGCTGCTTGGATTCAGGATGGGGACATCAGTCTACCTGAAATCCTCCAGCTCCCACTTCTCCAGTCCACACTTCATCATTTCCCTCAGGACACTGAATCAATCAGTTCCTCACTCGTTCTATCGTCTTTACTGTAATTCTTCATTGCAACTTTTGTTTTCCTCTCCACAATGTTGTATAAATTTAGCATGTTTACCTCGGCACGAGTTGCCGTGGCACTGGGGCTTTCCAAAGAGCATGATACAGAAACAGAATGCGTCGAGTCGACGCACGAGTCCACGGCATCTATACCGTCTGCTTATCCATTTGGATGCGCGTCGATTCGGCATCGGTTTTTAGCTTGTTTTAACCCTATTTTTCCATGATGTGGGAGCGGGACGGGATAGCTCAGTGGTCGGAGCACTCGCTTTCCCCCAGCCAAGTTAAGCAGCGTCGAGCGTGGTTAGCAGTTGGATGGGTGACCGTTTGCGCGCCTTGGCTTCAGTACAGTTCCCCCAGTTCACCCAGCTGTAAATGGGTACCTGCCCTCTTTAGGGTCAGGGAAGGTAAAGCAGCGAGGGAGAGGAGATGGGCGCCGCCCTCAATATGCTGGCCCTAGAGAAGTGAGGTCTCTGACGCCTCGCTTCCCTACGACCTTATAGGTTATGGGACTCCTTTACCTTTTACCTTTTTAGTCCTTTTCGGGGCCTCTTTCCTCGTCGTTTAGGATCACAAGTCATCACAGCAAATGGATGCCGTAAACAATGTCAAAATAAATCGAAACACTTTTTTTTTCATGCTTGCAAACAAATAAATCCAGGAGGGAAAGACAACTCTTTGAGTAATCATTATTTCCTTCGCCAGGAGGGAGCTACCCGTGCGAAGGTTGTGACTATCAGACTAGAATACTGAACACGATCATTTCAGACTTGTAATTGGGAAGACTTTCAGGGCACACTTTCCTTCTTTGTTTAATATCACGTAATGTGAAAAGACGTTAAATTAAAGAAGAACAAAAGATATCTCAGGATGGTGGCAACTTAGAACCAAAAAAACAGACAAAAACTGTAAATGAAATGGAAGGATAGTTTTTATTTAAGTAAAGACACTAATCATCCGCATGTACTAAAAAAACCACAATGATTTTTTTTTTTACAAAACAATAGGTGACACTAGGCAATGTTTTTCATCTCGCGCGCGCGCGCGTGTGTGTGTGTGTGTGCGCGCGCGCGCGCTCGCGCGTGCGTGTGTGTGTCCTTCTTTATCTATTTATCTATTCAGCACCGTTCAGCGGCAATAGATAAATAACATGCTTGATTTCATTAATTATTTCCAGTCAAGTATTTTGATTTCAGAAATTCAATGCACACAAATCAGGTTTCAGAATCAACGCACAGTGCAATTTTATAAGCATTTTTGAGAAAAAGAAACCAAACTAATTAAGAGCCATGAATATAGCAAAGAGGTCGGCAGTAAAAATAGAAACGCCACTGGTAATATAATGTTATTATTGCTCAATGTTAAGGCAGGTATCGGGAAAGCTGCACCTACTTGTTCCTTACCAAGTTTTGATCCGTCAGTGAATATCAAATGATCGGAATAGTGAGTGTCAATGTGCGAATACACTAAGCTTACAAGGATTTTTAAATGAATCGCTTTTTGATAGATTTGTATGACACATGTCAAATACTGGCTTATTTATTCCCCATTCAGGGGTAGCTGAAAAAGAAGGTATAACAGCAAGACTGTTTTGATAATAAAAATAACAATAAATGGAACTTACATAGCGCTATATCTTGCAAAGACAAATCAAAGCGCTTGCGTTCAATCTATTCTTGCACAGTCATGCGACCAATAACAAACAATCAATAGTTTAAAACAAACAGATATTACAAACATGGTTTTCATTCATGTTAGAATCTTTGAACATATCAGAACTCTGTCTGTATGTGTTTGTTGTGTATGTATGTATGTATGTGCGTGCGTGCGTGTGTTGTGTTGTGTATGTATGTGCGTGCGAGCGTGTGTGTGTGTGGTGTTGTGTATGTATGTGCGTGCGTGTGTTGTGTTGTGTATGTATGTGCAAGCGTGCGTGCGTGTGTGTGTGTGTGTGTGTGTGTGTGTGTGTGTGTGTTTTCTTCAAAATATAACCAGCTTTTGAATTCTCTGCACTGGCTTCTTATTACAAACAGCTTACAGTACAAAGTGTTCCTCTGCGCTATGACAAGACTGCAGCCTCTTATCCTATGCGTCTTTAGCACTATTCACCTTCTCGACAGCTCCGCTCTTCACCTGATTAAATTTTTCTTCTCTCTCCTGTTACCAATTTCGTCTCAAAGAAAAGAACATTGTATTGCAAACACAACACGGTTCACTTTCTAGGCCTTTTCTGCATGGAATGCATTGCCCGTCAGGTTTTGTTGTACTCTTTTTTCTTCTTTCCTATAACTCTCTTTAAAATCTCATCTATTTTCTTCCTTCTGTGCCACACAGTGTGAGTTGTCAGTTGTGTGTGTGTGTGTGTGTGTGTGTGTGTGTTCGATTTTTATCCTGGCCTAAACAGAGAGAGAGAGAGAGAGAGGGGGGGGGGGGGGTAGAGAGGGGGGTTCTCTATGCACTTGAATTTTGCAATACTTATTTAACTGTGCATGTTTGCAAGTGATACTTTTTGCTCGTGAGATGACGACGACCACGACGACGACGATGATGATGAGGACCATCATCATCCTCCATCATCATGATCATATTCACTATAATCATCATTGTGTAGTGTACAACAGTTTATTATCTTTTATTTTTTAAATTTTATTCGTTTATATCGAGGATAATGGAATAAGCACTTATGTGCTTTTTTTACATCCAGTCCCCGTGTGTATGCGGTTTTGTACATTGTCACAGTGCACTGTGATATAGCGTTCTGTCAGGAGAGTAGTATACTATACAATGTTATGCAGAACGGTGCCTTGCCATGTCCTGTCGTGTGGTGTCGTGCAGTGTTTGGCACTGTAGTGTAGTGTACATAGTGTAGTGTAGTGTACATAGTGTAGTGTAGAGTAATGTACATGGTGTAGTGTAGTGTAGTATAGTGTAGTGTAGTATAGTGTAGTGTAGTGTAATGTACATAGTGTAGTGAAGTGTAGAGTAATGTTCATAGTGTAGTGTTGTGTAATGTACATAGTGTAGTGAAGTGTAGAGTAATGTTCATAGTGTAGTGTAATGTACATAGTGTAGTGTAGTATAGTGTAGTGTAATGTAAATAGTGTAGTGTAGTGTAATGTACATAGTGTAGTGTAATGTACATAGTGTAGTGTAGTGTAATGTACATAGTGTAGTGTAATGTACATAGTGTAGTGTAGTGTAATGTACATAGTGTAGTGTAGTGTAGTGTAATGTACATAGTGTAGTGCAGTGTAGTGTAGGGTAATGTACATAGTGTAGTGTAGTGCAGTGTAGTGTAGTGTAATGTACATAGTGTAGTGTAATGTAGTGTAGTGTAATGTACATAGTGTAGTGCAATGTAGTGTAATGTACATAGTGTAGTGTAATGTAGTGTAGTGTAATGTACATAGTGTAGTGTAATGTAGTGTGATGTACATAGTGTAGTGTAGTGCAGTGTAGTGTAATGTACATAGTGTTGTGTAGTATAGTGTAGTGTAATGTACATCATGTAGTGTAGTATAGTGTAATGTACATAGTGTAGTGTAGTATAATGTAGTGTAATGTAGCGTAGTGTAATGTACATAGTGTAGTGTAGTGCCGTGTAGTGCAGTGTAGTGCACAGGTGTATACTTCCTACGGGGTAATAATAATAATAATAATATATGGAATTTATATAGCGCCAAATCTTGTAAAACAAACAAATCGAAGCGCTTGCACTCAAATCATTTACGCACATGCAACTTTCCTCAAATATAATAAAGAACATATTTCAAATTTATGCACGTGTATGTACACACAACACACACAACACCACACACAACACACACACACACACAACACACACACCCCACACACACACACACACCACACACACACTACACACCGCGACACACTTAGGAGATGAAGAATGCTTTTTGAAAAGTAGAAAAGGTATGAGGGGGGAAGTGTCAGGTAGGAAATAAGTGTGTTTTGAGGCTGGATTTGAAGGTATCAAGTGAAGGTTTTTGGCGAAGTGAAAGAGGGAGGTCATTCCACGTGGACGGACCAGAAACAGAAAAAGATCGACAGCCAACAGGGGTTTTTGTTTGAATCTGGGTGTTCGAAAGCACAAAGTATCTGCGGTTTGAACGAAGGGAACGGGATGAGTGTACAGGTGGAAGACAGTTACAAAGATAAGATGGTGCAGATTTGTGGAGAATTTGAAACAGAGGGTATTGTCTTATACTTCAGTCTTTGTGAGATGGCAGCCAGTGAAGAGATCGCAGAAGAGGAGTGTTTTGTGTTGGATCTTTTCTTTCTTAGGACCAGTCGAGCTGCAGAGTTTTTGTATCGTTGAAAGAGAGTGGATGGATGATGCTGGTAGGCCAGCCAGAAGAGAATTACAGTAGTCTAAACGTGAAAGAATGGAAAATGTGACGAGCTTGGAAGTTTTCATCAGTGGACAGATACTTGCGAATCGCACTTATGCGCCGTAATTGATTGTAGCAAGACTGGCAGGTCTGGGTGATGAATTTTTTCATATTGAGTGTGTTGTCAAGAACTACACCTAGATACTTCACAGAGTTGGACAAAGGAACTGACGCACTGCCGAATTGTATTGGGGAAAGTTTATGTTGGGTCCCTATGAGCATGGCTTCGGTTTTATCGGCATTAAGTTGTAACTTGTTCTGAGTCATCCAGTTTTGAATGTCTTGAAGGCAGTAGGACATATTTGTCAGGAGGGAAGGCAAGTTTTCAACAGTATCACTGCACTGAAGCTGAGTGTCATCGGCATAGAAATGATGATCAATATGGTGGTTGTTTATTATATGTGAGAGTGGAGCAGTGTAGAGAGTAAAGAGAACGGGGCCCAGGACTGATCCCTGTGGAACTCCACATTCCATTTTGACAGATTTTGATTGAATACAGCAGAACACTTCACACTGCAGGCAAATTATGCTTCGGAGCCCTGTCTTTCTGTTTACGCAAGTGGCTGACCCACAAAGCTATTCATGCTGTCACCCGACAAACTGATTTCTCTTTTAACCCCCCTGTTAGCCGCATAGAGAGATGATTGTCGTCTGTTTGTTCGAGGTTGACAGCATTACCAGCCAAGCGTGAAATGGAATTTGAAGTCCCGCTGGGATGATTATCAGCACCATCTTTTGCTGGTCGCTGTGGAGCGTATAATTATATCATTATAATAATAATAATAATAATAATGATAATAATAATAATAGTAATAATAATAATAATGTATGGAATTTATATAGCGCTGAATCTTGTAAAGCAACAAATCAAAGCGCTCAGATGGCATGATTTTTTTTTAAAATATTAAGGATAATGGAATAAGCACTCAGGTGCTTTTTTAACATCCAGTCCCCGTGTGTATGCGGTTTTGTAAATTTTGTCATCTGTTCCCACCGGCACACAATGGCCTACTCTTTCGAAAAGCGGAACAGGATTTAACGTGTGCGCAAGATGTTCTACATGCGTTCGCACACGGGGCCTTGGTTTATAGTCTCATCCGAAGGACTTCTATGGGTTGTGTGTGTGTGTGTTTAGTGCGCTAAATGTCTATTGAGCACTCGCTTTCCCCAAGCTAAGGGTTTCAAGCAGCATCGAGTGTATTTACCAGGTGGATTGGTGACCGTTTGCGCGTACTTGGCTTTAGTACAGTTCCCCTAGTTCCCCCAGCTGTAAATGGGTACCTGCCCTCTTTAGGGTCAGGGAAGGTAAAGCGGCGAGGGAGAGGAGATGGGCGCCGCCCTCAATATGCTGGCCCCTAGAAAAGCTGAGGTCTCTGACGCCTCGCTCCCCAACCGAGCGCACAGGTTATGGGACACCTGTACCTTAGATGCGTACTGTGTAGGGGCTGGGGAAAAAAACAACAAACAACTAGCAGCTAGAGTAGAGCCCCCAGACATGGCGTGGTTTGGAACTAGCGTCAACAAAGCAGCGACAGAGTGGCAGGCAGGGCGCAGTGGTGACTGTACCGAACTGAGGGCTAGGAAGAGAGTCGAGTGTTGGGTGGTGGAGATAAAAGGTGGGGCTGTTGAAAAATAGGAAAAAAGACATGAGGGGGAAGACATCAGGTAGAAAATAAGAACGTTTTGAGGCTGGATTTGGCGAGAGAGAGAGAGAGAGAGAGAGAGAGAGAGAGAGAGAGAGAGAGAGAGAGAGTCATTCCAGGTAGATGGACCAGAACAGAGAAAAGAGCGTCGGCCAACAAAGGTTTGTTTTAATTTCACCTGTTCCATAGTATAGTAGGCCGTTGGTGGTGTATCGGTGGCCTAGAGGTAACGCACCAGTCTAGAAAGAGAGAGATTGGGGGGTAGGTGGGGGGGGGGGGTGGTAGATTCGATCCCTGTTTCAGTTCGAACTTTTTCCTCCTTATCCATTATAGACCTTGAGTGGTGTTTTGGTGCTGGTCTTTCGGATGAGATGATAAACCGGAGTGTCGTGTACAGGACACAGTCAGCGCACGTAAAAGAACCCACGGCAACGAGAAAGTAGTCCCTGACAACATTCTATAGAAAAACCTACTCTCGTAGGAAAACAAATGCGCATACATGTACATAGAAAAACTTACAAAAACAAAACAAAACAAAACAAAACAAAAAAATAGAAAAAATGAGTAGCACTGCTTTTGTGGCAACGTACTCTCTCCAGGGAGAGCAGCCTGAATTTCATGCAGAAGAATCTACCGTCATAGAAAATGGTATACAATACAATACAAAACACTACATGACAATACAATACAAAACACTACATGACAATACAATACAAAACACTACATGACAATACAATACAACACACTACATGACAATACAATACAAAACACTACGTGACAATACAATACAAAACACTACGTGACAATACAATACAAAACACTACATGACAATACAATACAAAACACTACATGACAATACAATACAAAACACTACGTGACAATACAATACAAAACACTACATGACAATACACGACAAGACAAAACACTACATTACACTACACTACAATACAATACCATACCACTTTAATACTCAATGAACTGCCGTGTGTGTGTGTGTGTGTGTGTGTGTGTGTGTGTGTGTGTGTGAGTGTGCAGTGGCTGCCATGAAATAGCCTTTGTAGTGACTGACGGACCAATGAAGACCATAACTAGTTGACTGGTCTTTCATAGAAACGTACTAAACGCCTTCTTTTCCCTCCTCCAATGCTCAGACAGCAACTATGACTGTCTGTCATATGAGCGAAAATGCGTTGCATTGCTGTAAAGCGCCAGACAAGTCAGGCCCAGCGCATCCGACATCTCCATGAGCTAAACTAGCAATGAAATTTAAAAAAATTTAATGATGCCAAACACTGTTCAAGGGAAACAACCATGGCGCTCAAATTTTTTCTGTGAAGTTTCTTCCCTTGGCACTTTTTGTATTATAGTTAGTGTGTGTGTGTGTGTGTGTGTGTGTGTGTGTGTGCCTGGGGTTTTATCACAGTTCTTGATTAAACCATTGACGCTGGGGGCAACAGCAAAGTGAGAGGCTGTATGATTAGTGGCTTTCCCACCCATGGAATTCCACTTTACAGCTTAGTCCTTAGTGATCGACTAGGACTCTCTGTCTAGGAGGCTTGACTCGCACAGTCCTTATGTGCTGCAACCCTGGGGGCTGGT
>CM054148.1:49510978-49538478 GCA_028751875.1 Rapana venosa | reverse complement strand
AGAGGCATCATTAAAGTTTTTAAAAAAAATCAGTGGTATACGAAATACGTGTATGTATGTATGTAGGTTTAGTTTGCCTGACATCTTTACGCTGTATATTTCACGAAAATATAATAATGAGCAGAACAATAGAATTTCTTACTGCATGTAATGAGTATAATGCTGAAAGACACGGTTATACATAAATGAGTATCTTCTTTATAAACTCTCTTCATTCCTCACAGATCTTGTAATGCTATGAACGGTGTACTTTGGAACATTGCATAAATCACAAAAAGAGTATCTTCTTTATAAACTCTCTTCATTCATCACAGATCTTGTAATGCTATGAACGGTGTACTCTGGAATATTGCATAAATCACTTTTCATTGGCTTAACAACACTATTTGGAACTACTGACAAATGGTGCTAAGATCAGAATGGCTTGTGTGGACAGTTAGCTTATCTTCACTTAGAAGAAGTTCACTGGATTCAGCGACACGTAAATGAAAGTCATTAATGTTCAGTGAAAATAAAAGGAACAAGTGAGGAACCTTGGGGAACACTCTTTTTGAAGAAAAGGCAACAAGCAAACAAACAACAAAAAAACATGTGCTCTTGATGTACACTTTCTAATCGACAGTTTGGTGACGATGAGATTACACTGATTCAGTGGTTTCTGGCTAGAAAAATGATAATCCATGAGATCGAAAGCTGGATTAAAATCCAGCAAATAGGGTATCACAGAATTTATTTTCATAATCGGTATCCCTCGACCATTGGTTTTCTGAAATGACAGAATTTTTGGGTGTAATATCAACTATTTTAGGAAGAGATGAAAGCAATCCATGAGAGAGAGAGAGAGATAAAGAGAGAGAGAAAGAGAAGAAGAGAGAGAGACAGACAGACAGACAGACAGACAGAGAGAGAGAGAGAGAGAGAGAGATAAGAGAGAGAGAAGAGAGTAAGAGAGAGAGAGAAAGAGACAGACAGACAGACGAGAAGAGAGAGAGAGGAGAGAGAGAGAGAGAGAGGAGAGAGTCCAAACCAAACAAAAGCGAACAAACAAAACTCGACCCAACCAAACGATACAGAAGAAAATACCCCCCAAAAAAACAACAACAACAAACAAACACACCAAGAACAAACAAACAAACAAAAAACAACAACAACAACACAACAACAACAAACAAACTAAAACAATGTATAAACAGCCATAACTTCAACCAAAAATACACCCCGCCAAAAAATACCCTCCCCACCCCCTCCCAAACCCGACAAATAAACCCCCAAAAAAGCAAACAAAACCAAAAGGACAAGAAGAAAAAAAACGACTAACCAACTCAGCCCGCTGCTTACCTTTACCCCTTCTCTCATAAAATGAAGTCTCACCACCCCAGAGCAGTGCAGAGCAGTGCAGTGCAGCGAAGTGCAGCCATGCCATAGAAAACGATCACCATGATTGTCAGAGCGCTCAACCGTTATCCACAGTAGACCACTAAATCCCTACTTAGACACACACACACACACACACACACACACACAACACACACAACACACACACACACACGACGCGCACGCACACACACGCACACACACACACACACACACGCGCGCACGCACACACACACGCACACACACCGCGCCTAGTGTGGAGAGTGCACACACAAGGATCTCCCCTAGGTGCTTTATTTATTTATTTATTATCTTATTTTATTTTTATTTTTATTTTATTCTTTTATATCGAGGATAATGGAATAAGCACATGTGTGTGCTTTTTTTTTTCACATCCGGTTCCCGTGTGTATGCGGTTTTTATAAATTTTGTCACCTGTTCCCACCGGCATACAATGGCCTACTCTTACGAAAAGCGGAACAGGATTTAACGTGTGCGCAGGATGTTCTGGGTGCGTTCGCACACGGGCCTCGGTTTATAGTCTCATCCGAAGGACTTTTGGGGAGAGTGGAGTGTGCACTGATGTTAACTCCAGGGGAAAATATCCCCCTTGAACGGGAATCGAATCCGGGTCGTCAGATTGCCAGCGCAATGTTCTAACCACTAGGCTATCCGGTCTTTAATTAATCGTATGGCGTAATGGAATACAGGTGCTTTAATTAATCGTACAGCATAATGGAATACAGGTGCTTTAATTAATCGTACAGCATAATGGAATACAGGTGCTTTAATCAATCGTACAGCATAATGGAATACAGGTGCTTTAATTAGTCACACTAAGGAATACAGGTGCTTATTAACTCAGCATAAGGAATACAGGTGCTTTAATTAATCCTACAGCATAATGGAATACAGGTGCTTTAATTAATCATACAGCATAATGGAATACAGGTGCTTTAATTAATCGCACAGCATAATGGAATACAGGTGCTTTAATTACGTACAGCATAATGGAATACAGGTGCTTTAATTAATCGCACAGCATAATGGAATACAGGTGCTTTAATTAAACGTACAGCATAATGGAATACAGGTGCTTTAATTAATCGCACAGCATAATGGAATACAGGTGCTTTAATTAAACGTACAGCATAATGTTCATTGTGTGCACTCCTTAGACACTTCCCTTGTCTTTACACACGGTACAGCCTAGTGGTTAGAGCATTGAAACCACCATCTGAGGGAAACTGGGACCACGGATTTGAATCTCCGCTGAGATGTCCAAATGCAATCTCCTGATGTATGCCAACCTTGGGTCTCTTTTTGCCTTTAATTCACTCGAATTTCAGTTTCAAGGGTAACAAAAAACCCCACAAAAAACAAACTAACAAACCAAAACCAAAACCAAAACCAAACCAAAAAACCCAAAATAAACTTATCCAGGTTCAGTTTTGGATGGGGTAGGCTACTTCTCAAGCCTTATTCCCTACCTAGTCAATCTTTTTCAAACAGTGAGTGGTAGTTGATCTTGGTGACTAATCTATCTCCCCGACCCCTTTTTTTTGGTAAGCTAATCCTAATCCTTACCAATCCTGATTCGAGGTCAGTGAGGTCACAGAGACTGGTCAGTCTGATGTCATTAATAAAAAGCGGCCTGCAACCAATCACAGGTGGGCAGTTGTTCTCTGGAATGGAGGTCAATTTGACTAGAACAACAGCCTCCAGGGTTGGAATAGTAGTCCTGCCGTTAGCGCGTGTAGTGCTGGTGTGTGTAGTTGTCCTGAAGGAAGCAGGCTTGACAGAATTATAAAGGAAGGAAGGTGGCAGGATGGTTAAGACCTTTGCCTGCCAACAAGTCAACCGTGAGGTTCTGGGTTCGATTCCCAGCCTCGCCCTTTCTTCCCAGTTTGACAAAAAGAAATCGAACTGAATGTCAAAGTCCTTCGGATGAGACTATAAACCGAGGCCCCGTGTGCGAACGCATGCAGAACATCTTGCGCACACGTTAAATCCTGTTCCGCTTTCCGAAAGAGTAGGCCATTGTGTGCCGGTGGGAACAGATGACAAAATTTACAAAACCGCATACACACGGGGACTGGATGTAAAAAATCACATGAGTGCTTATTCAATAAAAATTATCCTCGGTTTTTAAAAAAGCGCTTTGATTTGTTTGTTTACAAGATTCAGGACTATATAGATTCCATACATTTTTATTATTATTTAAAAATTTTTTATTATTAATTAATTAATTAATAGGGACTGGCCTTGGTCAGGACATTTCTGCTGCATACGGTATAACATTAATTAAGTGGACGGGATAGCTCAGTCGTAGCACTCGTTTTCCCCCAGCCAAGATTAAGCGCAGCAGCATCGAGCGTGGTTACCGTTTGGATGGGTGACCGTTTGCGCGCCTTGGCTTCAGTACAGTCCCCCCAGTTCACCCAGTTGTAAATGGCCCTTAGAGAAGTGAGGTCTCTGACGCCTCGCTCCCCTACGACCACATAAATTATCGGACACCTTTACCTTTACAGACAGTATAATAATATATAATATAATATAATATAATAATTTCCTCCAAGATGACATCAACAACCTCACTGAGACCTTCAGCAAGACCATTCGGGAGACAGCGCTGGAGATCCTTGGGAAAGAAAGGAAAAAGAACCAACCGTGGGTTACCAACGATATCCTGGACCTGTGCGATCAACGTAGGGAGCTAAAACCAGAGAAGAACAAAAACCCAGAGGCGGCCGAAGAGTATAGAACAGTCAACAGGTCAATCAAGAAGAAGATGACTGAGGCCATGGGGATCTGGATGTCAGAACAATGCTCCAAAGTTGAGAAGGCAATGGCGAAAGGAGACAGCAAGGAGGCGTACCAGACCATCAAGGTACTAACCAAGTCCCAGCAGCCAAAGATCTCCGTTATTGAAGACAAAGAGGGGTCAGTCCTTACAGAGAGCGCCACTATCATGAAGAGATGGACAGAATATTGCAGAGACCTGTACAACTACAAGCTGAAGGCTGATCCAAACAAACTTCACGAGCAAGATCCCAGACCATCAGATCCTGAAAGCACACAGGTGCTGGAGGAAGAGATAGAAGAAGCAGTAAAATCCTTGAAAGGAGGCAAGTCACCAGGGATTGACAACATCCCGGCTGAGCTCATCAAGTACGGAGGCCCAGAGATGATCAAGGCACTAACAATCATCTGCCAACGCATCTGGACCAGCAAAGAATGGCCTGAACAGTGAACCCAATCCATCATAGTTCCACTTCCAAAGAAGGGAGACCTCTTCAGGTGCCAAAATTACAGAACAATCAGTCTGATAAGCCATCCTAGCAAAGTTATGCTACGCATTGCCTTGAACAGACTGAAATCACAAGCAGAAGAAATCCTATCAGAAGAACAGGCAGGATTCAGACCAGGTCGAAGCACTGTCGAGCAGATCTTCAACATCAGAATGCTCATAGAGAAGCACCTCCAACATCAACTACAGCTCTACAACAACTTCATTGACTTCAAGAAGGCCTTCGACCGAGTGTGGCAAGAAGCGCTGTGGCAAGTCATGAGAGACTATAACTTCGACGAGGACCTGATTCAAGTCATCCAGGCGCTGTATGACAGCTCCCACAGCGCAGTCCTCATGGGTGGAGAAATCGGGGAGTTCTTCCGGACTTCAGTTGGAGTTCGACAAGGCTGCCCGCTATTCCCCGTTCTTTTCAACGTGTTCCTGGAGAACATCATGCAGGATGCCCTCCTTGACTTCAAGACCACAATCACAATAGGAGGAAGGCCAGTCTGCAATCTTCGATTCGCAGACGATATTGATCTCATGGGCCGCAGTGAAGAAGAACTCCAGGATCTCACCACCAGACTGGAAACATCAGACAATGCCCACGGTATGGAGATCAGCACGGAAAAGAGCAAGGTCCTAGTGAACAGTACCACACCGACCACTCCCACCAGCATCAAGATGAGTGGCGAGACACTAGAGGAGGTGGAAACTTTCAAGTACCTTGGAGCAGTCATCACCAAAGAAGGTACAAGCACACAAGAGGTGAAGATCAGACTTGCTGTGGCACTCTCCTCCATGACTAAGCTGGCGAAAGTGTGGAGAAACCATAACATCAGAACCCACACTAAGGTCAGACTCTACAAGGCACTCGTCACATCCATTGCCTTGTACAGCTGTGAAGCATGGACACTCACTGCCGATTTAGAACGTCGCATTCAAGCCTTTGAGATGAAGTGCCTCAGGCGGATCCTGAACATCACCTACAGAGACCGTAAAACCAACGACTACGTCTGGCAGCAGATCGAGGCACTGGCTGGCAAACAAGAACCATTGCTAAATACAGTCAAACGGAGGAAATGGAAATGGTTTGGCCACACAACAAGGCATAACAGCCTGTCAAAGACAGTCCTGCAGGGAAAGGTGGAAAGAGCAAGGAGGCAGGGACGGCCACGCAAAAGCTGGATATCCAACATCAAGGAGTGGACCGGCCTCACTGTACCAAACCTCCTGAAAGCAGCCCAGGACAGAACCATTTGGCGGTCCACTTGCAGCGTCCGTGCGGGTACCCCAACGGTTGTCCCGACCAAGGGATGATGATGATGATGATGATGATGATGATAATTATTGGTTTTATTTATTTCTTCTTTTATTTCGAGGATGATGGAATAAGCATTCACGTGCTTTTTTCATCCAGTCCCATGTGTATGCAGTTTTGCACATTTTGTCATCCGTTCCCACCTGCACACAATGGCCTACTCTTCCAAAAAGTGGAACGGGTTTTAACGTGCGCGCATGATGTTCTGCGTACGTTAGCACACGAGACCTCGGTTTATAGTCTCATCCGAAAGAGTGGGTTTAGGAAACATATACCGCCTTTAGCTTAACATCCGCCACTCTGGACTTCGATATCAATCGACCTGGAGAAGAACGTCATAGCCGAGTGGTTAAGACCGTTCGACTTCAGTCCCATGGGTCCTTAAGTCGTGGGTTCGAATCTCCGCGGCGTTTTATTCTATGCGAGAAATTCTCTCTTTTCTATCCCTCTCTTTTTTTCTGCCTCGTTCCTGAACTTCCTGTCACTTCCTTCTCGTCTGTTTCTACCTTCTTGGTCCATTCTCCCAAGGTTTTTTTTCTTTTCTAGAAAGACTTGAAAATCAGAAACAGAACAATTCTCTTGGATGCCGAAGTCAGATGTGCTGGGCCTGACTTGTCAGGCGCTTAACAGCAGCACAACGCAGTAAGACAGACAACAATCATTCGTGGCTGTCTGAGTCTTTCGGATGAGACTATAAACCGAGGCCCCGTGTGCGAACGCATGCAGAACATCTTGCGCACACGTTAAATCCTGTTCCGCTTTTCGAAAGAGTAGGCCATTGTGTGCCAGTAGGAACAGATGACAAAATTTACAAAACCGCATACACACGGGAACTGGATGTAAAAAAAGCACATGAGTGCTTATTCCATTATCCTCGATTAAAAAAAAATCATCTGAGCGCTTTGATTTGTTGCTTTACAAGATTCAGCGATATATAAATTCCATAATTATATTATTATTATTATTATTATTATTATTATTATTATTAGTGCTGGACGACGAAGTGTGTCAATGCCTGTAAAGCATCTCAAGCCCACGCTTGATGCCGTGACTATTGTTGGACGTTCTCCAGCTTAACACCGTGAGGATCACCTAGATTCTACACTGTCTCACCCATCACCCCTACAAATCACCGCCAGACTTTCAATTACGATAGATTTGCGTGTGTGACTGTTTTGAAGTACCTTGCCATTCTTGCAGCCATACAGCGTCTTCAGAGGATTTTTTTCTCTCTCTCTTTCATGGAGAGTATTTATTAATTTATTTATTCTTTTATATCGAGGATAATGGAATACGCACTTGTGTGCTTTTCTTTACACCCAGTCCCCGTGTGTATGCGGTTTTGTAAATGTTGTCATCCGTTCCCACCGGCACACAATGGCCTACTCTTACGAAAAGCGGAACAGGATTTAACGTGTGCGCAATATGTTCTGCGTGCGTTCGCGCACACGGGACCTCGGTTCTTAGTCTCATCCGAAGGACTTTTGGGGAGAGTGGAGTCTGCACTGATGCTAACTCCAGGGGAAAATATCCCCTTGGACGGATAAACATTTATGTGCTTTTTTCCTGTACGGTTGCTAGGCTAAGAGCCAGGCTTGTCACGGATGAAGGCGATCTCTACATATCATTCCAAAGCATAACTACATGTTAGCGTAGGCCTTGGCACTTTGCTCACATCAAAATAATGGGGACGGGATAGCCTGGTGGTTAGAGTGATGCATTCGTGATCTGCTGACCCGGGTTTGAATCTCGTTCAAGAGGATTTTTTCCTCTGGAGTTAACATCAGTGCCGACTCCACTCCCTTAAAAAAATCATTCGGATGAGACTATAAAACCGAGGTCCCGTGTGCGAAGACACGCAGAACATCTTGCGCACACGTTAAAACCCGTTCGCTTATCGGAAGAGTAGGCCCTTGTGTGCCGGTGGGAATGGATGACAAAATTTACAAAACTGCATATACACGGGGATTGGATGTTTAAAAAAAAGCACATGAGTGTTTATTCCATCACCCTCGACATAAAAGAATAAAATTAATAAAACCCATCTACATTGCGTCAAAGAGCAGGCCAGGTAGGGAGGGCCCAGTGGTATGGACGACAGAAGCACTTCAGCATGCACCCTGCTACCCATAAGGGATGGGCTACCCAGCTTCAACTTCATACTTGCACCAAGCTACGCTACTTGAGCAATAATTCAGTGCGGTGCTATGCCCCTGCCTACAACTTCCTTTCTCCCAACCCGCACGCTTTTAAAGGGAGATAACAGCTTTGGATTGCTTGCCGATTGTTTTGTCTCCCTTGTTATAGTGATAGCAGGTAAAGGAGTCCCATAACCTATAAGGTCGTAGGGGAGCGAGGCGTCAGAGACCTCACTTCTCTAGGTCCAGCATATTGAGGGCGGCGCCCATCTCCTCTCCCTCGCTGCTTTACCTTCCCTGACCCTAAAGAGGGCAGGTACCCATTTACAGCTGGGTGAACTGGGTGAACTGTACTGAAGCCAAGGCGGGCAAACGGTCACCCATCCAAGTGGTAACCACGCTCGACGCTGCTTAACTTGGCTGAGGAAAAGCGAGTGCTCCGACCACTGAGCTACCCCGTCCCTGTGATAGCTGTAGGGGTTCACAAAGTGCTGTCTGCCTTGTGGTTCACATCATTATCATTATAATTATATATAACTATGTGACCTTCCACAACACAATGAGTCACTTTGCACCGGTGGTCAGTATTTTAGTTGTGAACATGATTATTATTTATCTGCAATAAACAGGCTGTTCAATACTTTTTTTTTTTTTTAAATCGGACTGTTCTATGAAAAGTAATTACAAACTGAAATGCCAGTCTCCAGGAAAGGACCAAATGAGAAATGGACAAGGGGTCAGAATGAAAGCGTGGGGAGTTTTTAAACACGTTTTTAAAGCAAAAAGAAATAGAATTATCGCTTGATACTTCAGTGCAAGGTAGAAGAGAGCGTACAGTTTTATAATCCATTGAAATAACAAAAAACGACAACCTGACAAAACGACAACCTGTTTAAAATGGCTCCTCGTGAAAAAGTGGGTCAGGTGCAATGCCACTCATTTCGTGGTGGATGGTCGCAAACATGATCTAGTGTAGACAGCACTAAGGTGAAATGTGGCACAATAACTAGCTGTGAAATGGCTGTGGTCTGAATTAAAAATTTTTTTTTTTTTAAAGCAGAATTGTTTTAGATTTTCACATGGGTTGTGTCGTGGATTTTTTCATTGTGTCTGTAACTGTGTCTTAAACTTTATATTGTATTGTATTGAATTGCATTGTATTGTTGTGTATTGTTGTGTTGTTTGTACTGTACTGCATTGGACTGTATTGTACTGTTCAGTACTGTGACTTACTTCACTTTCTACTGTGACCTTCTTGACTTATGCCTCTGGATTCCCTGGGGAACATAGGGCCGCAACAACAACACCCACCCCTCCAACGAACTCGGGTCTGGGAGATAGATCCTCTTCAGCTGGGCCCATGTCATTCCGGTGCCTGCGTCTCTGCGTCAACACTTCTGGGCCAGGTCTATACTGCACTGCACTGTACTGCATTGTATTATACTCCACTTTCTGCCGCAGCAGATTTCTCTGCAGGAAATTCGGGCTGCTCTTTTCCCAGGTAGGGCGTGAGGAGATCCTCGATAACAAGACGTCCTTTCCTCTTGACGAATCCGAGGTGAGTGACTAATAAGACTTCTGCCTTCCCTCCTTACAGAGTGCTCAGGTCACAGACACAGGCACTGTACTGCACTGCACTGCTCTGGATCATTCATCCAGGGTGTCGTGTCGTTGACCCCTTGAAGCTAACACAGCCAGTCTATCCTTGTAGAGAAAGATAGCAGGGTGTATGCTTTTATTTATGTTATTCTTTTATATCGAGGATAATGGAATAAGCACTTAGTGTGCTTTTTTACATCCAGTCCCTGTGTGTATACAGTTTTGTAAATTCTGTCATCTGCTCCCACCGGCACAAAATGGCCTACTCTTACGAAAAGCGGAACAGGATTTAACGTGTGCGCAAGATGTTCTGCGTGCGTTCGCACACGGGGCCTCGGTTTATAGTCTCATCCAAACGACTTTTGGGGAGAGCGGAGCCTGCACTGATGTTAACTCCAGGGGAAAATATCCCCTTGAACGGGAATCGAACCCGGGTCATCAGATTGCCAGCACAATGTTCTGACCACTAGGCTATCCTGTCCACCCATCACCTATGCTGGGCATGTTCGTCGTGTCATCCACACCACTGGCTATAATAGCTGGTCTTTTTCTTTTTTTGAAGAAGCTGAGATGATTAGGTATTAAGGAGGTAATGACTGGCTGAGGTTATTGCTGATTAATTTTGTGGGCGCTTTTTATATTGTGATTGGGTGCGTGCTGATGTTCGGATACTGTGTTGTGATATTTTTTCCGTGATATTATGTTTACACGTTGATTGTTTTTAATGGATGGGCTAGTAACCCGCGTGAATGTCTCTATCTCTGAGATAATGAAGTGTTTGAATGGAATGGAACTGAATTTCTGTTGGTTTTCGTTTTCCCGGTTCCTGCATTGCATATATTGCTGAGAGACTGAGCGTGACAATGACGATGTCTGTCCAGTCAGTTCGATTTTCTTCTTCTCCATCCTCAGCTCCAAGTTTCACCGATGGTGAGACATTGCGTATGCCACCGTGTTTTTTTTCCAACCATGAAGGTAGCCGCATTCCGACTTCGGGGATGACTGCTGGGTATGTTCCGTGTTTCTGTATCCCAAGGAACATTGATATGAATGACCGGATCATTAATTCATGTGCATACGCGCCTGCGAGTGCGTGCCTTCGTGTTAGTGCTTGCGTGGCGTGTCTGCACACACATGCACTTGTGTGGCTGTTCCAACATGCACGTCCATCTCACCGTGTACACACACACACAACGCAACACACACGCAAACACCACGCAAACACCACACACACACCAACACACCACACACACACGCGCAAACACCACACACACATGCCAAACACAACACACACATGCGCAAACACAACACACAACATACACACAACGCATACAAACACCAACCCACCACACGAACGAAGAACAGTTTGAAGCAGAAGAGAAGTTTATTGCAGTCAAGAAGCCATTATGAGTGCATTACCCTCATCACCCAATGAAGACACACATCACCCACCCTCCCACCTACCTACCCTATATTTCCCTGACCTGACCTCTCCTGTAACCCCTGACCTGACCTTTCCTGCACCTCCCTGACCTGACCTCTCCTGTAACCCTTGACCTGACCTCTCCTGTAACCCCCTGACCTGACTCCCTTAACCATGATCAGTCCTGTCTTAGGATCTATGTTAACCCTATTCCTTTTCTGCTATAACCGTTGTACAGATCCCCAAATCAGGATATAATATATCTTCAGGAATTTTTTTTCCAGCTGTCGCCTTCGTTTCAGTGTCATGGGATCTCTTATCTCAGAATCAAAAATACAGCAATGACCTGAGTGGACTGCTCTGACCACTGTCTTATATAGCGTTTTAAGGCCAAAATCACCCCGTGACTATTATTTCTCTGTATACCTCTGTGACAAGCCACAAAAGCTACCTTAGCTCTGAGCCCGTGACAAGCCAAAAAGTCACCCCAGTTTCTGGCACTAGGATCAGAAAAAAATAATAAAAAATCAACCCCATCTCCAAAACTGTGACAATCCAAAAAGTCCTTTCATCTCCGAGACTGAGACAATCCAAATCACCCCATCTTCCAGACCAAGACAATCCAAAAGTCACCCCATCTCCAAGATCGAGACAATCCACCACCACCCCCATTTGTGACACTGGCAAGCCAAAATTGCCCCCTCCCCCTCACCCCATGATGAAGTCCACTCTGCTATACCACTTGTGCAACATATACCACCCCCCCCCTCTCCACCTCCCCGACCCTCCATTCCCAAGGCTCCTCTTTCCCTTTCTGCAGGGCTGTGTCACAAAATGTTTAACGCGCACATCTCTGCCTCCATCCACTGGCCAGAAAAAAAACCAGGGCAGATGGCTGGTCCCCCGTACCGCTAGTACAGACCACAACAAACACGCTGGGAGGTGACAAGACAGCAGCCGTCTGTTGACCCAATGTGTCCTACTGACGCTGTCTGCCTTGTGGGTGAGTTGGGTGAGGTATTGCTTACACGCCTTGTGTGTGCTGTCTGTCTGTCTGTCTGTCAGTGACAAAAGACCTGGCGTGTCAGGGACACGCGTTTGGTAACGAGGGAAACTTCTTTGGATAGGGAGAGACTTCAGCAGCCTGTCTTACCTGTCTTATCTTCCTTCCCAACAGAATCGGTCTTCTTTCTCTTTCCCCAACAGACCCAATCTTCTTTTCCTTAACAAAACCGATCTTCTCTTCCCCCAACAGACCCAATCTCCTCTTCCCAACAGACCCAATCTTCTCTTCCTTAGCAAAACCGATCTTCTCTTCCCCCAACAGACCCAATCTCCACTTCCCAACAGACCCAATCTTCTCTTCCTTAGCAAAACCGATCTTCTCTTCCCCCAACAGACCCAATGTCCTCTTCTCAACAGACCCTATCTTCTTCTCTTTCCAACAGACCCAATCTTCTACTCTTGCTCTACAGGTCAACTGTTGAAGGGATTCCGATGTTCCTGGATAGATTTGATCAGAGATTCTTCCGCTAGCTCGTTTGCAGTCATACCAGACTGAGCCCTGCATGCTGTTGCACTGCAAGGGAAAAAAACAAACACACTGCTGCTAGCACTAGCAGCCGACCAGCCTGAAAAAACTTCCCTCCCCTATCCTGGAAGTAGGGCTTGGACAGAGGTGGATGTGACGTTGAAGCCCAACCATGCAGAAAGAGAGACAGAGCTGCTGTAAGGATGAGCACAGACAGGGGTGATGGATTCCCTGACATGACAATGACCTGACAGCACAGGCTGAGAGTGACACTGACAGCGACACTGTACCCCCCTAAACCTGCTGACAACACAAAGGGGGTGATGATAGCGCTAACAAGTGACACTTGCCATCACAAACCTCAAGCCTATCGATATTCTTCATAACTTCTCCACTTAAGGTGACACACAAAAAAGACAAGAAATGAAATATCCACAAAATGTATATATGTGTGTGCTCTACTGTGCTAAGAGAAAGTGCAGCGAACTTAAAGCAGGTCAGGATGCGTTGCTGTTCATTTGTCATCAACTTAGAGACAAGCTATCCCAGTCACCTCTAAGGACACCAACCACTTTATGACAAAATCAGCTCTATCTTAAGTGTACACAGAAGTACTCGCACACTCTTCTTTAGTCAAAAAAAGATGCATATCCAGTTCAAACTGAACAAATAAATGGAGATTATACTCAACGCGTAGCAGCAAAATAACAACATCAATTCCTCACACCAATGATGTATAATTATATCAGCAACTTTTCTTATGAAAATAACCACACCCCTCCTCGGAAGTCAAGATTTCTTGTGTGTCCAGTATCAGGGAGGTTGTCTGTAATGTAACAGTCATGCAGCCAACAGAACCACCGGAAAAAAGGCCGAAAATAATAGCGGTATATAAATATGTATAATAAAAATAATAATATGAAATATCAATACACAGGATTGCAGGAGGGCACGAAAGGAATGGGGTAAACTTTTGAGACGGTGACATGCAATATTTTCATCCCATGTTCATCACATGTTGCAATACTTACAAAAACTAATAATAACACACTCCGAATAGCTATAACTAGTAACAGTGACATGTTCATCCATGAATCAGCATTATGTATTCATATCTTCCAATCTTGAAGAACAAAGGCCAAGAGCTTGAAGAGACTGGGTGTTTCTAAACCATGCAAAGCAGCTGTCATCTTTGTTGTTCTGGAGTAAAAACAATCTCGTCATAGCCAATCAGCAATGTTGTCACAAACAGGCAGGTTCAGCTTGTCTTGTCAGTTTTTCTGACAGCAGATCTTTGGCATTTTTCTTCCAAGCTGATGAAAATAGGTCAACATGACACAAGACTGAAAGTCATGTTTGTGTGTTAAATCAGATGAAATGAACGGTAGATAAAAAACCCCAACCCAAACACCCCACAACCCTACAAGTATCATAGTCTTCAAAAAACTTCACAGACTGTCATTCATTGTAGGTGTCATAACCTTTAAGTACTTCCCCCTTCACAGAGCAGACGCTTCATAAAGCAGCATGAACTAGTTCCTTTTTCAGCACTAATCCATCACCACACGGTGATTTCTGTTCCACCGACAGTACTAAACATAAAACCACTTACAACAAGTCACACAGAAACATTTATAGAACTATCCAAAACACTTCTGAATGAAAACCAATTCATAAATAAATATATTTCCGAACACAAACATAGTGAAGCAGCACAGTCCTTCCTATCAGCATCATTTCCATCCGAGACATCACCTCCCTGTCAGGTGGTGGACTGAGAGCACACTGAATACAGCTGAACCACAAAATCAACAACCAGTTTCCAAACATGCTTATGCTGAACATTTCTATGTGAAAAAAATCTAACTCTGAACTTAACTGTCTGCTATACAAAACAAACTAGAGCAAACTGAGGTGAAGCCGATGACAAAACACAAGGCGTGTTCAAGCCTTTGTTTCAAAACCAACCTATCCATAAATCGTGGATTCCGCTTTGCCCAACGCTGTTATTGAGTTGGTGGATCTACAGGCAACTTAACTCCAATCTTTACTGTGAATTAGCCAATTCATTGACTGACTGATTGGAAATTGATTGATTACGGATCACCCAGTAACTCCAATGAATCATGACCAGCAGCCGCAAATTCTGATCCCAGAGAAGTGTCCAAAACAGTAGAGTCAGGTTAACAGAGCTCCTTGCTGACCGGACTCTAAGTCTGCTTCTACGCCTTGAAAGCCTGGAGGCTCTGCACTGATGTGCTCATGCCCTGGGTGGTGTGGTGGTGGGGGCAGAGCCTTGCCCTCCCCAGGACATGATGCATGCTAGTGTGTGTGTATGTGTGTGTGTGTGCATGTGATCCATGCCACCAGCCACAGCTCGTCTACTCGTCTACTTGCAAAACAGCCCCTAACTGGCCTGGACTTCAGCAGTCACATCACTCACACAATCGCCAACACCCCTGCCTATCCTACCTATCTCAGCCACACATCCTTTCCAAGCTGCTCAATCCAATCCACTCTTGGTAATATAGATCTATTTGGATCAGTAACAGCACACGAGAGACAACTCTATTGAGGACAGGGTGGAAAGCATTTGCATTTTAACTTCGATTTCAACTCTGCGAAAATATTGCACTTTTCTTCCAAACATACTAAGCTCCATTGGCAGGCACTTGACATAATACACCACAGTCTGCTGTCTCGGCATTGCCTCGACTTCGTCTTCATTTCTCATGGTACAACAACTGCAGGCTTTGCTTAGTTAAGGTACAGTTCTACTGATTGCACACCCCAGGGGGAATAAGCCTGTTTGCTCAGCACAAGACAGCACTCCATAAATAACGACAGCACATGGGAGGTTGCGATACAGGGGAAGGTACCATGGGTCTACATCATCACTCGGGGAGGGGGGAGGGAGGGAAGAATCAACTTCTAATGCCCTGTTATGAATGATAGCGCCAGAACATCACAATACACATGCATGAACCAACCAGAGACCTACTTCTTTGCAGGACAAGCTAAATGGGGATGTGTGTGTGTGCTGTGCACCAATCCAGTCCCTTCAGTCACAAACTGGACCAACACCTACACAGCAGCCAAGGTTCAGCAACTTGATACCTTTCCAGCAGCAGACTCAAAACTTCTTACAATCTGAAAAAAAGATTGTTTGAAAACAGATTTACTAGTTTATTGGCAGTTTGTCCGTGTTTACCATATCATCAACTATAACATCCTTCCCTTCACTCCACTGATAACATCACCTTGGGCGTCATATCGTCAGCTATGATGATTATCATCCTGACCCTCCCTGCTTCTCCTCCTCTTTAGTCTCTGGGCTGATCTACCACAATCTTCACAGAAACAACAGGGGCTTGTGGAAAGGGGAGGGAGGGAGGGAGGGAGGAGGAGTTTGGGCCAATTCAGATGATGGGAATGGAAAAAAGGAATTGTTGCCCCTGACCTGACAATTTCCTCTCAGCCTGTAAATTTTCCTTCTTCCTCATCCATTGCTCAGCCAGCAGCTATCGCTGTCTGTCGTACGAGCGAAAAGGTGTTGCGCTGCCGTTAAGCACCGGACAAGTCGGGGCCCAGGACGTCTGACTTCGGCGTGAGCGCGAATATAATATACTGGCCATCCTTTGTCTTTCCAGTCTGGATTGGACTCCACGTCTTCCTGAACTCTGCCAAGAGTCTGGAAACTGCACGACACTACACTACACTGCACTGTTTTCTTTAGCCAGTGTGTGTGTGTGTTGACACGTTGAAGCTTGTGGACCCTATCCCTCTACAATACTGTTGGGAAACCAGTGACTGGTTCTCTGACATATACAGCTTCAGTCTGGGAAACGATGACAATTTCAGCTAATGACTATACACCTTGCGCTATTGACACTTTATGAAAAATCAATGGGACATTAACAGTTCTGTTGTGACATTCTAAAATAGGCAAAATGATTCGAAAAGGACTTCCCACACTTCTAAACAATATTTTAGAACTTACACTCTACAGATGTTATTATACGCTTTCTGATTTGGAAGCACCCGAGAGTAAAAAAAACCAAACAAAACTAAAGATCTTTGTGCAACATTCCTCCACATCACTTCATAATTTAATTTCCACAAGGTTGAGCCACAAACACACTAAAGAAAAATATTTTCCATAACTTAAGCTTCATTCAACTACATGGCATACATTGTAAAAAAAAAATATACAAAGACAAAAGAAGAACTTGACAGCAACCACGCTGTGTTTGGATCATACCATGGCTGTTGACACTCACATGAGAACATAGGAAAAGCTCTTGCATACATTGATTGAACAGGCTCTCTACTTCCATGGCAAACCATGTCCGGGATTGTCGCCCCTACTTCCTGTCACATCCTGGCTGTGTTCAGTTCCAGTGTGACGAAACACCACGCTGTCTGTCAATTCTCCGATTGACCAGCAGTACAGTAAGGCCTATGTCTGGCTGAGAGAAACACAACAAGACTTCTCTGTGAATCTCAAGAATCTTCATGGCAGGGGTGGACTGACCTGGTTTGCCAAGGAAAGCAGATGCCCCAGAACGAATACTTCAATTAAGTAAAGACAAATACTCCCAGGGCTGATGAATCGGTAGAAATCATCCCCCATGAAACAAGAGAAGAATGGGATGCTGCGGATAATAAGAGCCTATGATGATGAGGATGAGGATGACGATGATGATGACAGCTGGCGATGAAGATGACGACAGCTGACGCTGCAGATGACAGCCTAAACTACGCACACACGCGCACACACACACAGAGAGCACAGCGGCACTAGGGTTGTGTGGTGCCAGCGTCCGAGTCCGAGCAGCTGCTGGGGTTGTCGTTGCTGGAGTTGTCACTTTTCCAACGGTTCTTGTGCTGGTCGTGACCAAAGCCTTCGTCATAGTTGCCCTTGGTGGCAAAGAGCTGCTTGTAGTGGTTGGTGCAGAACATCACGTTCTTGTTAATAGCGAAGGTTTTGGGCCTGCCACATACAATACCAACGCCATGTTCACAATGTGGACAGTGATGTGATAGTAACAGAAGTTAGGGGCTACACAGCCACAAAAACATATGACACATTACTGGTGGAGATGAAATATGGATTTCCAATGTTGGAACTCACCACACATCACACATAATATTGATGATGGTATAAGGGTTAGGGCCTGCCACATAATAATTATATACTGACCATGGTTTAATATCAAAGGATTTATGCACGTAAAATCAGATACAATATCAACAGTAATGTCACAAGGACCCTTCACACACTTTCCAAACTATGAATATCTAAAGGAGTAAAACCTAGCCTAAAGGTAATCACACACGAGGTCTAAAGGACTCTTCACACACCTTTCAACCCATATGTTTTGTAACTAAACGAGCAAAACATAGCCTACCAGGTGTCACACACAACAGGGTCCTTTACACACTTTCCAAGATATCATTTTAACAAGATGAGCAAAACCTGTCCTAAAGGGTATTACACACAATATCTAAAGGACCATTTGCACACACCATTCAGACTAAAATTCTAGCAATTACAAGAGCAAGAAATAACCTACAGAGTGTGACAGGTAATGTTTAAAGGACTCAACACCTTCCAAGCCTTACTTTTAGCAACAAGAAGAACAAAAGCTAGCCTAAACTCCTAAAGGATATCACTCACAATGTCAAAGGGACCCCTTATACACATTCGCAGTTGGGTGTTTTTTTACCAATAAGAATAACAAAAGCTAGACTACATGATATCACTCACAATGTCTAAAGGACCCCTTAAACACCTTCCAAGTTTTATTACTAGCAACTAGAAGAACAAAAGCTAGCCTAAAGGATATCCCTCCCAATGTCTAAACGGCCCATTGCACACCTTTCAAAGATATCTTTTAAACAAGGAGAAGAACAAAATCTAGCATACACTAGGATGTCACACACACAACACCTAAAAGACCCTTTACACACCTCCCCAAGTATCATTTAACAACTAAAGAACAACATCTAGCCTAAAGAATATCACTAACAATACCTAAAGGATCCGAAACAGACCTTCCAAAAATATCTTTTCAACAAGGAGAAGGACAAAACCTAGCCTACAGGATATCACTCACAATATCTAAAGGACTCTTTACACACCTCCTGAAGTATCGTTTATTAACAACTAGAAGAGCAGAATCTAGCCTAACGGATATCACTCTATGTCTCACAGACCATTTACACACCTTACAAAAAACACTTTTAAACAAGGAGAAGAGCAAAACCTAGCCTACAGGACGCTACTCACAATGTTTGAAGGACCCTTTACACACCTCCTAAAGTATGTTTATTAACAACTAGAAGAACAAAATCTAACCTAAAGGGTATGACACTCAATGTCCAAACTATCTGGATAGGAAATAAAAGAGTAAAAACTAGCCTAAAGGATGTGACACACAAGTTCGAAGAACTTTCCACATTTCTAAAATATTCCACGAGTAAGAATTAGAAGAGCAAAATCTAGCCTATAGGATATCACACTCAATGTCTAAAGGCCCCTTTACACATCTTCCAAACTATCTGGATAGGAAATAGAAGAGTAAAACCTACCCTAAAGGGTGTGACACAAAACGTTCGAGGGACTTTCCAAATTTCAAAAATATCCTTGAGTAAAAATTAGAAGATCAGAGTCTAGCCCAAAGGGGATCAAACACACTGCACTGTCTAAAAGAAGGACTCTCTATCAACACTCCAAACTACATTCTAACAACTGAGGAGCAGAGACTAACCTGAAAGGTCATGCACACACACCATGTGTAAATGATCTGTTTAACTCTTCTTTTGCACACACACCTTCATGCTAAGGAAAGGAACACATGAATTCAATATGTTCATGTGTATATGATACAATGGGAGAGAGGGAGGGAGAGAGAGAGAGTGTGTGTGAGTGAATGAGTAAGAGATAATGTGTGTGTATGTATTTGTATGTGTGCGAGGGAGAGAAATTTGTGTACACATATGAGTACACAAGGTGACAGAACAAAGGATATCAAATAAAACATGAAAAAATGAGGACTTGCAAACTGAAACATGACCAACAGCTAAGACTTTTTCTTTTCAGATCATGCTAAAACTGAAATGTTGATTCAGAAACTTAAAACATGGGTAGATTGATAAAGAAACAACAAACCAACCAACAACCTCACAAAACAAAACCCAAGACAAAACAAAATCTGAAAGCTAAAGTAGCTATTACGCTAGAGGGGTCTGTTTTAACAAACATACCATTTGTCTTCTTGCTCATTAAGTTAGTAACAAACATATTAGCGGACCACAAGAGCAAAATATTAGCACACAACAAATCCAAATTACCACTGGACAATACAGCACCCATATTATCCACACTTCAACATGCCCTAAAACATATAAACCTGATATCATCACGACTAAAGTTATGGTGCTTCATGACAAATTCATGTGTTGGTGCTACTGATATCAACATAACTACAGTGATGATATTTCATTGAT
This sequence comes from Rapana venosa, assembly GCA_028751875.1. Taxonomy (NCBI): domain Eukaryota; kingdom Metazoa; phylum Mollusca; class Gastropoda; order Neogastropoda; family Muricidae; genus Rapana; species Rapana venosa. Next base: position 49,518,288 of record CM054148.1, on the reverse strand, counting down.
AAATTCATGTTATCATCAAGACGTAAGAGATGTTTTCTCATTGATGAATTCATGCATTAATGTTCCTGATATCATTATGATACTGTTAAGATTTCTCATTGACAAGTTCATGTATCAATGCTCCTGGTATTATCATGACTAAAGTTAGGATATTTCATTGATAAATTCGTGTGTCAATGCTCCTGAAATCATCATGACTACAGTTACAATATTTCATTAACAAGGTACTATATTCCATTGCCAAATTCATGTATTACTACTCCTGATATTTTCATGACAAAAAGTTAGGATATTTCATTGACAACTTTGTGTTTTAATGCTCCTGAAGTCACAACGACTTCAGTTAGGATATTTCATTACCAAGTTTATGATATTTCATAAAAAGAGTTACAGTATTTCATTAACAATTTACGATAGTTCATTCACAAATGCACATATTAATACTCGTGATATCATTATGACTAAAGTTACAATAGGTCATTATTAATCCATTCACATATTGATGTTCCTGGTATCATCGAACTAAAGGATGATACTGCACTGAGAAAACATGCATTACCGCACCTGATATCAAACTAAGTTATGATAATTCCCTGCTAAATGCATAATTATAACATCAATTTCTGCATTTACCTAACATAGAAAAAGCAAAGACATGGCCAATCAGGTAGCTTAGAAGCACTGAGAAAAGGTCCGCTGCATTGAGTTAAGGTCTATCAGTGACAGTGAGTGTTGCTCTTGTTGGTGCTGACAGTCAGCAATGGCGTGTGAACATGGTGGTTAGCTTAGTTTTCCTGATGAGGGACAGCCTGAGCGGCTGATGAGGATCTGCCCAGAAGATGACGGAGGTACCCAAACTCTACAGTCATGGGGTTTATTTAAAAAGAAAAAAATGGCAGTACAAGGGCATTCATAGCAAATTTACTCCTTCCTCCCCCCTTTTACCCAGTTCTCCTCTTCCCTATTCTCCCCTTTTACACTAACTCTTCTTCCCTTTTACCCTCTTTTCCCCTTTTACAATAACCCTTCTTCCCTTTTACCCTATTCAAACTTCTTCTCCCCTTTCTTTACCCTTTTCTCCTCCTTCCCCTCTTCCCCCCACCCCCTCCCTTTAACCCCCTCTTACCCTGTTCTCCCACTTTACCCTCTTCTTCCTTCTTACCCTCTTGTCCCCATTTACTCCCCTTACCCTCTTCTACCCCTTTACCTTACTGTAGTTATTATCATGTGAATCTACAGTGTCTACATTAATGTAGTTTTTATCATGTGAATCTACTGTGTCTACCTTACTGTAGTTATCATCATGTTACACTACTGTGTCTACCTTACTGTAGTTATCATCATGTGAATCTACTGTGTCTACCTTACTGTAGTTATCATCATGTGAATCTACTGTGTCTACCTTACTGTAGTTATTATCATGTTACACTACTGTGTCTACCTTACTGTAGTTATTATCATGTGAATCTACTGTGTCTACCTTACTGTAGTTATTATCATGTTACACTACTGTGTCTACCTTACTGTAGTTATTATCATGTTACACTACTGTGTCTACCTTACTGTAGTTATCATCATGTGAATCTACTGTGTCTACCTTACTGTAGTTATTATCATGTTACACTACTGTGTCTACCTTACTGTAGTTATCATCATGTTACACTACTGTGTCTACCTTACTGTAGTAATTATCATGTTGCACTACTGTGTCTACCTTCCTGTAGTTATCATCATGTTACACTACTGTGTCTACCTTACTGTACTTATTATCATGTTACACTACTGTGTCTACCTTACTGTAGTTATCATCATGTTACACTACTGTGTCTACCTTACTGTACTTATTATCATGTTACACTACTGTGTCTACCTACCTGTAGTTATTATCATGTTACACTACTGTGTCTACCTTCCTGTAGTTATTATCATGTTACACAGTGTGTCAAATTTACTGCATGCATTATCATGTTAAATTGGTTGTGTCTAATTCACTGCATGCCTTATCAGTTACTCGAGTTTTACACCTGACAGTTACTTTTGCTTTACATCAGTCAGTTACTTTACATTTGACAGTTACTCTTGCTTTACACCTGTCAGTTACTCTTGCTTTACACCTGTCAGTTACTCTTGCTTTACACCTGTCAGTTACACTTGCTTTACACCTGTCACTCATTCGTGCTTTATTCCTGACATTTACTCTTGCTTGACACCTGACAGTTTCTCTTTACACCTGTCCTTTACTCTTGATTTACGTCCACCTGAAAGATACTCATGCTTTACACCTGTCAGTTACTCTTTACACCTGTCCTTTACTCTAGTCTACCTACATCAACATAAAGGACACAAAGGCAAGTCAACAAGGCCATGTCAAAGTTCTCTCACTATGGTTCCCACACTCACAGCATACTATTTACACCTGACAGTTACTCTTTTACACCTGTCCTTTACTCTAGATTTACGTCCACCTGAAAGATACTCGTGCTTTACACCTGACAGTTACTCTTATTTCAAATAGATTTTTTACTGATCCCTAGTGTAGTAGTTGCCCCCCTCCACCCACACGCACTACCCTTTTTCCCCTCAGTTTTATTTCTTTTGGTTTCCTTAATTCCCTAGATCTGCGAAAAACACACCTGAACCCAGTCTTTAGGAAGGAAGACTCTACCTACATCAACATAAAGGATACAAAGGCAAGTCAACAAGGCCATGTCAAAGTTCTCTCACTAGGGTTCCCACACTCACAGCATACAAGGAGGCACAAGCTGATTGGCTGACAATTATCATCATCATCATCATCAAGTTCCTTTCAGTAGATAATAATGGTCATTCAGACCATTTCTATTTACTCGTATTAAGTCACAACTGGTTGAAATCAATCCGCATTTGCATTAAAGTTTAGTTATTCTCAAAGGAAAGAGGTCATCTCAGTTGCACAAGAGCAGTGCGTGATTAGACAACCAGCAAGCTCGACTCTTCAATCCTTGCTTTGCTTTAAAGAAAAAGGATTTAAAAAATAGAAAAAGAACAAACAAATAAAACGCGACGGATTCATATGTTGCACTCACAGGTCAACCAATACTTTATTTCTGCATTGAAGTGAGCCAGTGAGAGAGGCTGGTTTCTCTCTGCTCAGCGACTTTTAAACAATGAGAAAACATGGTCGGTTCCGTTTTCTTCTCTCTCTCTCTCTCTCTCTCTCTTTTTCAACTACAGAACACGAACCAAAGAGAGAGTGTGCTTGTTTCTAGGCAACAATTTGAACCAATGAACGAGTGTGTTTTTTATTGTTTTTTTTTTTAAGCACAATGTAAACCAATGAGAGAGCGAGGTGGTTTGGGTTTGGTTTTGGTGTTTTTTTTCTTGCACAAAAACATGATTCAGTGAGAGAGAGAAGGGGGGTTTTGTGTATACATGTGCGTATACAACAACATAAACGAATGATAAAAATACTGCTTGCTTCTGTGCAACAATGTAAGCCTATGCACAGAAAAAAAAACAACCAAACAAACAAAGAAGCAAATCAGCTTGAACTGTTATTCCACAAGGAAGCAGCCAATGAGCCAAGATAAGAAAGAAACCCTGACACGGGACGGGGGTCAGCTTCAGCCCAGCTGTATGCTGTGAGCAGACGGAAACCCCATACAATACACTTGCTCCCCCACAGGTCCACCCCCCACCCCCACCCCCTACCCCACCCCATCCTTCTACACCCCGAGTCAGGATTCCTTACGTGAGGATGCAGTGGCAGTGGGAACACCTAAAGCAGCTCTTGTGGTAGGCATGTTTCTCTATCTCAATCTTTTCCATGGCGTACACCGTTTTCTGACAGGCGCCACATTTCTCCAACTGCACCGCCACGCGCATGCTCTTGCTGCGGCCCACCTGCTGAGGGAGGGAGAGGGGGGGAGAGAGAAGGGGGGAGAGAGGGGGGGGGGGGGGGGGGGGGGGGAGAGAAGGGGGCAGCAGCACACACACACAAGGGTTAGTTAGTACAGGTCAGTACAAAAGACTGGCAAAGCAGTGCTGCCGTCCGTTCACTTCACTGTCAGTCAGTCAGTCAGTCACAGTGTCATTTTTTTTTTTTTTTTTGCTGTCGTTAACTCACTCGTGCCCCTTTTTTCCCTTCAGAGGACAGATTTCCGTGTGAAAACAGCCCGTGAAGGATGTGAACACTAATCACCCCTTCTTGCTTCACCTTCATCTTCACCGTGATTTGGTGTTCATTTACATACTCGCTGATTGCTACCTCAGCGTCTGAATCTAGACAGAAGGTCAGCTGTCAAACCCTCAGGATAAAATAATACACACCAAACAGTGTATTCAACCAGATACAGTTCATGCGATTTGTCACCCGAGCTGGTTCATCAACCTTTTGTGCATTAAACTTGAACGTTAAGTCTAGCCAATTTTAGAATTTTGTGAGGGCTACCATGACTCTTGACAACTTTGTTGTGTTCAAAATGTGGGTCTGTAGTTCCCAAAACATAAGAAAGACTAAAGAGTGAGGGGAATGGAGTGTTACAATATTCTTCTTCATATAGTATTTAAGACCGAGTCTTTGAGACTCACCGAGCAAAGATAGTAGTTTCTTAGAGACAGCATCTGTTCAATTCATCCGTCAGCAAAAAAGAAAAGACAATTAAGATTGGCATGAATAATATATTATTATCAATTTCAGTTTTTGAATGATTACAGAAACTTTCAAACTAATCTGAGATAAGCTAGTACTTTTAAGTTTCTTTTTCTTATTGACCAAAAAACTGTGGACCAATTATTTCTACAAAGCAGGGTGAAGGTTAGAAACCACAGTATTGCTGTCTGAGGTGTCTTTATTGTAGTTGGGGGGGGGATGTCTTTATGTATCACTTTATCAGGAAAAAGGGAGGGCATTCGTCATTTTCATGTCTTTGGTGGTCCACAGCAACAATCATCAACAAGTCACCAGCATGAACACTTCAACAGCATCAAAAAAGCACACCAGAGAGACTTGACTCAGTCCATGCAATGAAAACACACACAGACAGACAGACACACACACACACACAGCATCACACTCAGAATGTCAGCAACAAGAACAAAAAGTGTCAACATCATTCCTTTAAAAGACCAGGAAAAGGACGGCAACTGCATAACTCACATACTGACACAAGTAACCTCCCCTCTCCTACTTGCTTCCTACCCTCCCCATCAAAGCAACTTTTTTCTTTTTTTTGTTTGTATGTATGTTGTTGTTGTTGTTTTGTTTTTGTTCCTCGGCTCGAGCTCTGAGGTTCACCAATAGTGAGATTTTTGTGCATGCCACCGTTTTTGCCCACCAGGAAGGTAGCCACAATTCGACTTCAAGGTTGTAAAGAAACATATGTATATGTTTTCTCACATCACCAGAATCAAATGTGTTCTTGCTCAAATTCATTTCAACAATTTAGGGTTTGTTTCCTTTGTTTGGTTTAAAAAAAAATGTAAATTATTTTTTTACTAAAAATGTCTTTTGAAATTGTCTAGCATTTCTGTGGAATTAAGAGGTAGCTGCCATGTTCTCCTGCATTACCTGACGTCTAACGTTGACGGCAAAACTGAGCAGAAGTCAATGGTGGTGGCTTTACTTAGCAAGCAGACATCTTGACTTTATTTCTTCTCTCTACCTCTTCAGTCCACTGCTCTTTGTTCCGCTTTCCTTACTACTACTGCTGTTGCTGCTACTACTACTACTACTACGACTACGACTACTACTACTACTTCTACTACTACTCCTCGAGCCGCCTCCTCCTCATCATCTTCCTACTACTACTGCTGCTGCTGCTGCAGCTACTACTACTACTACTACTACTACTACTACTACTACTACTACTACTACTACTACTACCACTACCACCACCACTACTACTATTACTATTACACTACTACTACTACTACTACTACTACTACTACTACTACTACTTCTACTACTAGAAATACGACTACGCCATCCTTTTCCCTGACATCAAAAGGATAAAAGGTTAAAAACAACAACAACAACAACGAAATTGTTCACTATACTTTGTAAAAGGCGGAAAAAAAAGTAAACCAATATTCACCAAACAATATTGACACATTCAGGCAACACCATGAGCATAATGAAGGCAAACACTAGACAGGTACATCAGCAGATAAACAGAGAGATGAATACATATATATATATAAAGGAATAATTTATATAGTATAGCCGAAGATCATATCAGGGAATATATAACAGGGATAACATTTTGGACAGTTACTGCCTCCCACTCAACATAAAAAAAAGTAAAATTTAAAGTATGTAGTTGCCTCTCTCTCTCTCTCTCTCTTTCACACACACACAACACACACACAACACACAAGAACGTACGTGCAGAGAGCGAGCAAGAGAGAGAGAGAGAGAGAGAGAGAGAGAGAGAGAGAGAGAGAGAGAGAGAGAGTCGGAAAAAGACCTTAAAAGATAACCCCCCTTGACTCATGAGTTACAAAAATCACTTTGACATAGGTTTCACTGACATCTCTCTCTCTCTCTCTCCTTCTCTTCCTTCCTTCCTTCAATTACACCCCCCCCCCCCCCCCCCCCTCTAATTACACAGACACTTGGCCAGCAGTATAACAAACTCCTTGGTTTTTCTTCCTCGACACAGAAACCCCGGCAGCTGTCAGTATGCTACAATTATGTGTACAACATGAAAATTTGTATGTATGTATGTCTTTCCACACAGCACGACCTGTAACAACAACAACAACAACAACAACAACAACAACAACAACAACGGGAGCTTTTAACGTGGAGCAGTTACCATGGAGGACCTATAGGACATACCGAACCATATACGACTTCACATTTTCAGAAACAAGGATCTGCCCCTTAACCAAAATAAATTTGTTAGGAGTTTGCTCTTATCGTACATGTTCTATGTTCTGTCTCTCAAATCTTAAACGGTAAACAATGTGCCAGCGTTCCTTACGATCGATCAGATGTCACTCTTAGCTAGCCGAGTTGCATGACTTTGTTCTCAAAGAACAAAGAATTGCCACTGTTTTAAAACGATCTCTGGCATGCCATTATTCTAAAACGATTTTCTGGTGTGCCATTACTCTAAAAGGATCTGTGCCATTATTCTGTAAGAATCCGTGTGCCATCATTCTTGGGCATTCCATGGTATGCCATGATTCTAAAACGGATCTATGGTATGTCGTTAATATAAACGATTTCTGGTATGACATTATCTGCTGTATGCCATTATCCTTTAACTATCTCTGGTATGCCATTCTCTTCAAGCTATCTCTGGATTGCCATTATTCTAAACTAT
>CM054148.1:49500978-49508478 GCA_028751875.1 Rapana venosa | reverse complement strand
AAACAACAACAACAGATTAATGACTAAATACGTACTTCATGAACACATAAACGAATAAATGCTAATAGATAAAGGAATCGTAAAGAATTTGTTTTAAACTGTCAAGACGTCCATTTGTACAGGCATGGCTAACTAACTAGTCTGATAGTTGCTTTCTCTTAAGTACTAAACTGCAACCAAAGAGACAGAAATAAGACAGCAGGAAAGAAAGATCTCTCTCTCTCTCTCACTCCACACAACACACACACACACACACACACACAACACATCCAAACACACACACACACACACACACACAACAACACACACACACACACACAACACAACACAACACAACAACAACCACACCAATCACAAACCACTCAGGATATTGATGGGAGAAAAAAAAACAAACAACGAAAAGCAAAATTTAACACACACAAAAATCACAGACACATAAACTAAGGAAGCATGCAAGGATTACAGTCAGGACAGAAAAAAAAAGCCAAGGCTAGGAATCCAGCACAGCAGAGGACTGACTATACTTACTATACTATGCGTGCTAATACCTTCTATCGTATACACACACACTACTAGCCAAGCGTACAGCACAGCACAGCTACACCGCACTAAGAGAGGGTGGGGGGGGGGGGGGGGGACGGGTGAGCCTACTGGTTCGAGCACTGAGCACTCTCTTCATCTGACAAACAGCCGGGGAGTGTGGATTCAAGCTGCCATTGATGTATCCGATCAAGGGGATTACTTCCCTTGGAGAGTTTTGTTTTTTTTTAAATAATTTTTTAACGTTTTTCGTTCCTCGGCTAGAGCTCCGAGGTTTCTTCACCAGTGGTGAAATTTTTAACGTATGCGACCAAGTTTATTTTTGCCCACTATGAAGGTAGCCGCATTCCGACTTCAGGGATCTTCCCTGGAGTTAGCATGGGTAGGCCTACTGCCTTCACTCCTCTGAAAGTCCTTCAGGTGAGACTATTTAAACCGGAGGTCCTGTGTGCGGACGCAAGCAGAACATCTTGTGCACGTGTTGAAAATCTGCAGTTTTCCGAAGAGTAGGCCAGATATTAGGAGGGCTGAGAGAGAGAAAAAAACAAGAGCATACCCAGCATGCACCCTGTTACCTAGAAAAGAGTGGACTCCACCTGAGTCCACTTGGCTCATGACACTCGTTTTAGAAACAACTCTACACAGTGCTCCAAGCACTCCTCAAGGAGTTCAGGGACAAAGAAGTCAAGAAGTCGAATCATGGGGTGTTTTACAAGGCATCTTACAGAGACGTCTGTCGTGTTGTGAAATGGATCTCTTGCCGCTAAAGGGATTAAGTTGGAGGAGCAAAACTGATGAAATCTTGTTGAGAAGCTTTTGTTCGAAGTTGTACCATATAATATCGAAAGGGCATCACTTGTAAAACCAAAAATCCATGAATTACTCCGCTTTATGCATCGTTGCCATGGAAACAATCCAATCTGGCCGCCAACACTCACCATTTCAAGTACAAGAAGCCTGTTTCTACAGACATCTTTTACAGCCTAAATTCTTTAAATTTACACACTCAGGGTAATCTCCACATTCGCATATGTTATTTAACGTTTGTCTTGCGATTTGCGGCCTGTGCATTAGCAGCTCAGTTGACAGAAGGAAAAGAGAAGGTACATTTCCACAGAAAGTTTCCACATCTAGGTAGAAGCTACCTAGCTCCGTTGAGCCAGTCCACTTAACGACAATAACCATTTCAGGACACAACAGACATCTGATGGACGATCCTAGATGGATAGGGAACCAGAGACTATACACTTTGTCACGCACACGCGCAAACATGCACACGTGTGTACGCACAAGCATCGCTGGAGAATTCAATTCGATAAATTCATGCTGGGAATTGTGGACACAAAACAAAGACAGTAAAGCGTTATGTACGTCACTAAGAAAAAAAGCAACAACAATCTTTTAAAAAATGTACAGAATTGGGTTAGCATGCAAAACTGGTTATCTTGTACATATAACAACATCGTATATCCAGCAGTATTCTACTGAAAAAATACATCATGATGATGAAGAAGAAGAAGAAGAAGAAGAAGAAGAGAAGAAGAAGAAGAAGAAGAAGATGAAGGAGAAGATGAAGGAGGAGGAGGAGGTAACAGTCATAAAAAACGATCATTAATGAGTGAATGACGACGACGACGACGATGATGGTGACGATCACTGAATAATCTTTAAAATGATGACGATGACAATCATGATTATAACAATGTAGAAGAAGAAAAAGACACAGAAGATGACGATCATGACGACTGCAACGAAAAGTACACCACAATAACCATATTCAAGGAATAAACTTTTTTTTTAAAGAGTAGGAAGAAAAAATAACTCTTGTCAGGTTTACCAACCTTATCCGGAGTGGTCTCCCTAGAGTTCCTATCCTCTCCATCCTAGAAAAGCAGAAAGGGTCCATCACAACACCCAGCCAAATGGCAACCACAAGCAGCACAGCAGCACAACACCACACCACACCACACCACACCACACACCAGCCTCTCTGATCAAGACCTCAAAGCAAGTCAGTCAATTCAAAGCGTTTCACACTTCACACCAGTCACCATCACAAACAGTTCATCAAGGCAAATAAATGATTATCACACCACAAACAAAGGCAAAGTATCGGCGGGCCAGCGTCAGTGCAATATATCAAACAATGTCACCACCAACGTCACGAACAAACCATCTGTGCACACATGATCCAAATTCGTGCAAATCTCAAGTCAGTATGGGTGCAAGCATTGGTCAGAATCGGTACAGATATCGGTCAGTATCGGTATACACCGTCAGCAGTATCGGTGCACTCGTATGTTAGATTTGGTACAGACATGATGAGTCAGTATCAGTACACTCATTCTGAATGAGTGCGTGACTGATGAAAGCAAATCAGAACCAGTACAAAATATCAGCTAACATCTGGGCTTCACGTCAGAGCAAAATTCCTGTCACAATCAGCTGCAAACATCGCCCCAAACCAGCAGCAACTCAGATGTAATCAGTATCATACATCTGTATCACAAAATGTCTATCAGAATCAGTTCAAAGGCAATACCCATCCATTCATACGAGGGTGGCAAAAAAAAACTCAGAAAAAACCCAGAAAAGCAATGCAAATATTAACATACACACAGCACATATTAATAATATGAATCAGTTCAGCACATCACTTCATTAATATCACTATAAAACATCAGTAATTGGACACAATGCACACTTTACTGATTGTCAAAGCTTATAACCAATCAGTACTAAAGCCAATGTCACACGCCATCTGCGCAAACAGCATTACCACGTGCCAAACAGTAACAATTAGTAAAGAAACAGTTATCTTTGCAAACACAACAGCTATTGTGCCAACAAGAATAATCATTAGTACAGTAACAATCAATATAACTAACAGCACTAACAAGACGCCCCACGCTCAATAAACTTATGCTCACATCAAGGTACACTGAGAAGAGGTCTAAAACTAAAACAGAAGCATCACAAATGTAGTTGTTGTTGTGCGTTCCCCAGCTTACACCCTAGGAGTCACCCTGAACAGGCACTCTGACTCACTCATCCCACCTGGGAATCACTGTGAGATAGGAAGTACACCGGATAAGAAGTTTGCGTGTATGACTCTTTTCGAGTACCTCGCCATATAGGCAGCCATACTCCGACTTCAGAGGAAAAGCATCACAAATTAAACGGGCTGTCTCTTACAAATCAAACGCGCAGTCTCTTACATACCACATGCGCTAATATAATTCTCATGTGTCAGATCCTGAACTCATAAACCACAAAAGACAACGCGTACGACACGATGACAGGAAAGACAATGATGATGACATGACAAGGGGCGCAACAAGGATGGCGCTTATGGGCAGTAATGGTATAGGTGGTGTCTGTCAGTGATGATGATGATGATGACGGTGATGATGATGATGATGATGATGATGACGGTGATGATGATGATGATTCTGCTTCTTTTCTTCTTCTTCTTCTTCGAATGCTCAGACAGCAACTAGTGTTGTCTGTCGTATGAGCGAAAATGCGTTGCGCGGCCGTTAAGCGCCTGACAAGTCAGGCCCAGCACATCCGTCTTCGGCGTGGGGGGATGGGGTGGGGGGTGGGGGGGGGGAGAGAGAGAGATGTGTTATCTTTTAAGTCTTTCTGGTGGGGGGTGGGGACGGGGGTGGAGGAGGGAGCGGCAGGAGAATGAACTAAGAAGTCAGAAAATATACACCAGACGAAGGTGACAGGAAGAAAAGGAACAAAGCAGAAACAAAGAGAAGGATTTAAAAATAAAAAAAGAGGAATTCTTAGCACAGAATTTCCAGAAGGTGGGATTGCTCAAAATGTATACTGACAGTGCGACAGATCAACGGTCCACAAACGTGGTCACTCAAAACAAGAAGAAGAAGATTTAGAATAAAATATCCATTCTGTGGCAAGACTTAGCAAACAGACATTCGCGTTCAGTTTGGAATACCCAAAAGTGCAAAGATGTCCGATCAAAAATAATGTCTCACGAACGCTAGGAACAACCCTGGAAACCCGCAACCTTGCTTTCATCAACAAACAAAACAAAACAAAAAAATCCAAAATATTTCTTTTATGCTTTCATAAGGTCAACCCTGTCACAAGCTTCAAATGAAAACTAAGAGAGAGAGAGAGAGAGAGAAGGAAAAAGCAAGCTGTACGCCTGGAGTGTGCTACACTGTAGTTGACGTCTGAAGGGAAGAGAACACTTCACTAGGTTAGTTTTGTCAACCTTTGCCTTACATCAGATTGGGATTTCTCCGGTTTTTTTCTCCCAATATGTAGGACATGGATCCGATGCTGTTTTTTTCCAATGTGGCATATTGAAAAAAATCTATCTGTCTGTCTGTCTGTATCGGGGTCTCTCTCTCTCTCTCTCTCTCTCTCTCTCCTCTCTCTCTCTCTCTCTCTCTCTCTCTCTATCTCTCTCTCTGTCTCTCGGACGACGTGACGGGACGAGAACTGAACGGGTGTGCTGTTAGTAAGCTGCTGCAAATTTTTGCATTTTAGCTTCAAAATGTCAGTTTACTGGCCTTCCAGCTACTGTAATAACAACTTTAAACGCCCTGCTGATCGACAACGTCGTATCGAGTTGGAAAGTCGCGGGGAGAGCGGCAGTGTTGTGTTCGTCTTGCGAATGAAGCCAGCTGACAAGCCAGTGTCAACAGAAATGGCGGACCCGGTGCTGAACCGTAACTCCCGTGTTCAGTACTATCGCAAGAAACCCCCTTGTCAAAGACGTCGCGATGTTCAAAGAAGTAGACAACACCAAGAAAGACAGGCAAGTCGCCAATGTGACAATAACAGTGTCTTGGAAGAGCCAGTCTTGTGTAACATTGACTCCCTGCTCGATGTGGAAACAGAAGGAAAACAAACCAGTGTGTACACAGAACTATGTGTCAGCAGTGAATTGAATGCCTCAGCCACACCAGATTCACTTGATTTACTGTGTGATCCAGCAACAGACAGCAAGATCGGTGTGTCTTCTGAGGCGCCTGATGTGCAGGAAGAGCTGACAGTTGGCTGCACAGTGGATGACTCTGATACTGATACTGGTATTGTGAAACAGTATGTGTCTACTCTAACTGACAAACGTGTACAGAGTCGATTAAGGGACAGCAAGAGAAACACACAGTTTCGAAAGGTGGTGGTACATAGTTCCGTTGATCAAAACATTGTGATGTGTGAATCAGATGACATCATCCTGGAATACTCTTGGAATGGAGATCCTGGCGAGGAATCTAAGTGTGTGTTCTGGTACATCAAGCAAGAAGAAAAACATGTTGCCAGAAGAACGTGTCAGGCTTGCCAGACTTCGTAAAGGGAAACAGTGTACTAACACACAACACACAGAGACAGTGGTGGCGAGTGCTGAGCAGGAGTTACATCATCTTCGGGACCTGATCCGGTCTTACATGGGCTGACTTCGCTGGCTGTAGACTGGAAAAGGAAAGGCTGGTTTGAAAATTGAGACACTTGAGACACAGACAATAATGTATCGAATCTTGATGTACATACCACCACTGCCATGGTTTCCATGTCATTGTAATCGCGTCGCGTTCGATATCGTTGTTACCGCACCGCAGCGCTATATGGCTTGATTGCTAAATAGCAATAAAATTGTGTCAATTGTCAAAAATTGTCTGTCTCTCTCTCTCTCTGTCTCTCTCTCGCGATGTGGGGTTTGCATATTGTTCTGTTCGAGTAGACTGATTTGGAATTTGGATTGTTGTTTTAGAATGTCGTGCTGAGTGATTTGCTTATTTCTATAGGCGATTGATTCGTTTTATATTGTGGTGTGTGTGTGTATGCGTGTGGTGTGTGTGTGTGTGTGTGTGTGTGTGTGTGTGTGTGTGTGTGTGTGTGTGTGCGTGCGTGTGTGTGTGTGTGCGTGTGTGTGTTTGAATGTGTGTGAATGTGTGTGTGTATGTTGGAAAGCGAGTTCTTATGTACTTTTCAGAGTAAAAGTTGAGGCAAAATCAGTCATTCCTGTTATTAGCTTTCATGGTCTTGTGTATAATTTACGAATTTCTTTGTTGGTTGTTAGGGTGGGGTTTTTTGTGGTGGGGGGGGGGGGGGGGGGGGGGGTTGGTGTGTGTGTGTGTGTGTTTCAGGGCCTGGTGTAAAAAGAAGCCTCTGGCTTATCCAAATGCCATCAATTTTTTATTTAAAAAATCGAGTTCGTTTTCTCTGTGTGTGTGTGTGTGTGTGTGTGTGTGTGTGTGTGCATGCGCGTGTGCGTGTGTTCGCACGCGCGCGCGCGCACGCCGATGGGAGAGAGGGGTAGGGTTCAAGCAAACATGTGCGCATATGTAGCATTCAAGCTAAACGAGCCACTACGGATGAAAACAAATGCCGCACCCACTGTCCCCTAAAATGTCAATGAAACACATCTGTGCCAACGTCCCCCCCCCCCCCCCCCACCACCACCCCCACACACTAGCCCCCCCCCCCCCCCCCCTCCTCCAAACGTGTAATTACAGCGTTAATGGCAGTGCTCCAATCTCTCTCTCTCTCTCTCTCTCTCTCTCTCTCTCTCTCTCTCTCTCTCTCTCATCTCTCTCTCTCTCCTAACCCACATTCTTTCGACCTTAAAAAGGCCTCTGCTGAATATTCAAAGCGGACACTCTAGGCTATCATCCCCTTCATCTCTCTCTGTCTCTCTGTCTGTCTCTCTTCTCTTTTCTCTTTCTCTCTCTTCTCTTTTCTTTCTCTCTCACTCACTTACTCTCTCTCTCTCTCTCTCTCATCGTCTCTCATCTCTCCTCTCTTCTCTACATCACTCTCTCTCCCTCTCCTCTTCCTCTTTTCTTTCTCTTTCTCTCTCTCACTCACTACTCTCTCTCTCTCTCACTCTCCTATCTCTTTTTCTCTCTCTCTCTCTCTCCTCTCTCTCTCTCTCTCTCTCTCCTCTCTCTCTCTCTCTCTCTCTCTCTTCTCTTTCCT
>CM054148.1:49463478-49498478 GCA_028751875.1 Rapana venosa | reverse complement strand
CACGGAACTAGATCCCATGGCCTCGCTAAAAACTGTGTTCTGTGTTCTGCTCAGGATTCGTGAGGGAGGGAGGTGAGGGAGGGAAGGAGGGAAGAGGGGTTGGGCGAAACTGCATAACAACTATCACTACAAGGATAACAACTACTGAGATATTTACGCTCACACTTCATACTACGCACACACTCTTTAGCAAACGGCAAATTCTTCAATTATATATATATATATATAATATATATATATATATATATATATATATATATATATATATATATATATATATATTATATTAATATATATATATATATTCAACCTGTCCTAATATACTGCGTCTCTGTCTGTCTGTTTATTTTTCCATGAGAATCTGGTGTAAACAAGCATCTGGCTTATCCAACTACCCTCAATAAAACGTTCTCTCTCTCTCTCTCCTCCTCCCTCCCTCCCTGTCTGTCTTCTGTCTGTCTGTCTGTCTGTCTCCCCTCCCTCCTGTCTGTCTCTCTCTCTCCCCTCCCTCCATGTCTGTCTGTCTCTCCTTCCCCCTCCCTCCCTGTCTGTCTCTCCCCTTCCTCCCTCCCTGTCTGTCTCTCCCCTCTCTCCCTCCCTGTCTGTCTCTCTCCCCCTCCCTCCCTTCTCGTCTCTCCCCTCTCCCTCCCTGTCTGCTCCTCCTCTCCTCCTTCTCCCTCCCTGTCTGTCTCTCTCCCCCTCCCTCCCTGTCTGTCTCTCTCCCTCCCTCCCTGTCTCTCTCTCCCCTCCTCCCCCTGTCTTCTCTCCCTCCCTTCTCTGTCTCTCTCCCCTCCTCCTCCCTGTCTTCTCTCTCTCCCTCCCTCCCTGCTGTCGTCTTCTCTCCCCTCCCTCCCTCCCTGTCCGTCTCTCTCCCCTCCCCCCCTTCCCTCTCTCTCTCTCTTGTCCGGTGTCTTTCTCTACTCCTCCATCCCTGTCTGTTCTCTCCTCTCACACCAACCTCTCATCTCACCTTACTCCTGTTACTCTTCCTCGCCTGTCTATCCTTACCTACTCCCTCCCACCACAATATCCTTACAGTACACACACTCACACACGATGTCCATGTTGCACGAGTGTCCTACACCACTAATGCAAGGTGTCACTGCCCAACTAGCTACACAAACCAAACGGCCTCACGGGTACAAACCATGCACAAGCTTATACTCAATATTATAAGGCTCGGTGTATGTATGCACTATCATATCCTTACACTATCTCCTGTGCCGGGAGACACATACACTATCACTTAACAGTAACATCCTTACACCACACACAAGCGCAAGAATCACGCGTGCTCCTCCACCACCCACACACTACAGAGTACACACCACACACACACACACACACAGCAGTCACTCACGCTCACACTTGCATAAAATATCAAAATAACTAAAATAAATAAAGTATTGAAGTAAATATAATTATGTATTGTGAGTGCGTAAGCATACACATACACAGAAACTTAACTCTGTTCACCACCACAGCCATGCATCCCCCCCCCCCCCCCCCCCCCCCCCCCCACACACAGACCACAACACACAGTCACTCTCAACTCACTTTTGCAATAAAATATGCAAAAAACGTAAAAAAAAAAGTATTGAAGTAAAATAATTATGTATTGTGAGCCTAGAGCTCTCTATCTTGAGAATCTTTAACTTTCTCTCCCCCCCCCTCCCCCCTCCCTCCCTCCCCCCCCCCCCCCACTCCTCTTTGCCACTTATCAAGGACGTCATCACCTTATCACATACTTCCTTATCAAGTACGTGTCAGTTTCCTGCCAGTAAAAACTCTCTTACACTGTAAGACAAGTCAGTCAGTCAGTCAGCCATCCAGTCAGCCAGTCAGTCAGTCAGCCAGTCAGTCAGTCAGCCAGTCAGTCAGTCCAGTCAGTCAGTCAGTCAGTCAGTCCACAGTATCAACTTCACTAACACTTCTTCCTGAACAGAATGCCGGCAAGCCATCGGCAGACTGACATACCGACAGACAGACAGACGGACAGACAGACAGACAGACAGACAGACAGACAGACAGAGGCCCCAGTTGTCCACTGCCGCACACCAGCCTTCTTTATTCCTCAAGACAAGTGGACAACTAACATAACAAGTCACCTTTTATCATGATCGTCGCCACTTCTACTACTACTGTACTAGGCTACAGGGAAGCAGTTTGTCTAGCGGTTACTTAATTAACAAGAGCGTTGCACTCAGCGATACTTCTTCTTCTTCTTCTTCTTCTTCTTCTTCTTCGTTCCTCGTCGTCGTCGTCGTCGTCGTCGTATTCGAACGCTCAGACAGCAACTATTGTTGTCTGTTATATATATATGAGCCAAAATGCGTCACGCTGCTGTTTAAGCGCCTGACAAGTCAGGCCCAGCGCATCCGACTTCGGCACAAGAGGGAAGTGTTAAATCTTTGAAGTCTTTTCTGGGGGGAAATAAAGGCAAGCAAGAGGAGAATGGACCCAGAAGGCAGAAAATAGACAAGAAGGAGGTGGTGACAGGAAGAAAAGGAACAAGGCAGAAACTCAGCGATTCCACAGCCCCGGGTTCGAACCCTGGTTTGTGCCACCCCCTAGATACCGGTCCAAAGAGGTTGGGTTTTTCCCCCCA
This sequence comes from Rapana venosa, assembly GCA_028751875.1. NCBI lineage: Eukaryota > Metazoa > Mollusca > Gastropoda > Neogastropoda > Muricidae > Rapana > Rapana venosa. Next base: position 49,495,870 of record CM054148.1, on the reverse strand, counting down.
CACCCCCCTGGAGTTAACATCTGTACTGACTCCAACCAACTACCCCCCCCCCCCCCCCCCTCCCACGAAAAAAAAAAGAAAGAAAAACAAACACAAATTTAAAAAAAAAATTCAGGTGAGGAGACTGTACACTGAGGCCCCGAGTGAGAACGCACGTAGAGCATCTTGCGCAAACGTTAAAACCCGTTCTGCCTTTCGAAAGAGTAGGCCATTATCATGTACTGGATTTTACTTAAATCTAACTTTTTCCCCCGTGGGGAAGGAGGGGGGGGGGGGGGGCAGGCTGTGAGTATAAATAGCATCCCCCACCTTCTGGAAATTTTGTGCAAGAAATTTCCTCTTTTCTATCCCTCTCTTTGTTTCTGCCTTGTTCCTTTTCTTCCTGTCATCTCCTTCTTGTCTATTTTCTACCATCTTAGTCCATTCTCTTCCTTTTTCCACCAGAAATACTGAAAAGATAACAATTCTCTCTTATATAAGCCGAAGTCGGATGTGCTGGGCCTGACTTGTCAGGCGCTTAACGGCAGCGCAACACCATTTTCGCTCGTATGACAACGTTCCAGAAAGACGAAAATCACCCTTTAACATTTAAGACTGTCGCCATAACTGACACTAGCACGCATAGAAGATTGTACATATATACGTGTGTATGAAGGCATATCAATATCACAAGTGCACAAACGTATGTGCGTGCATGTGTGTGTGTGTGGACGTGTTGTGTGAGGGCGTGTTGTGTGTGTGCGTGTTGTGGTGTGTGTGTGTGTGTGTGTGGTGTGTGTGTGTGTGTGGTCGTGAGTGTGAGGGTGTTGTGTGTGTGGTGATGTGTGTGTGTGTGTGTGTGTGTGGGTGTGGTTGTGTGTGTGGGCGTGTTGTGTGTTTTGCGGTGTGTGTGTATATGTGTGTGTGTGTGTGTGTTTGTGGGGCGCGACGCGTGTGGCGTGCAAGCAAAGCAAAAAATAAAAACAAACGCACAGACACACAGACAGAAGGGAAGGAGGAGGAGGAGGAGGAGAAGGAGAAGAAAAAGAAAAAAGAACAACAAACAACAAACAAACCGACGACAAACAAGAAGAAGAAAATAAGAACTAAGTAACTAACTAACTGACTAACTAACTAACTAACTAACTAACTAGACTAACTAACTAACTAACTGACTAACTAACTTACTAAAAAACAAAACCCAAAATAAAAGCTCAGTAGCTCACCATGACTAGGAAGGCTGTGGCTTTACCGGACACGCTCTCTATGCCTATGCCCCTTAGGCTACTAACCAAGCGCCGGCACTAGGCCTATCTATGTATGTGACCACTGACAGCAAGCGACACACTCTCTCACACCACATACCACACTGACTACCACTAGGCTACAACTACTAACAACGATATGTAGACACCAGGACACCCCCCTCTTCCTTACAGTCGTTGGCTGGTCTGAGGGCCAGGCCAGGCTAGGCTAGGCTAGGCTACAGATGCTGGGAGTGCTGTGACATTTCCCCTCCTTCCCTGCACTTCACTTCACTTCCACGCACGGACTTAAGTACCGCTCCGTCAGTTTGCCGCTTGCTCCCTAAATGGCTGGCTGGCTGGCTGGCTGGCTCTGTTCAGCTTCATCATCCATTGTATAATGTCAGCATGCACTTGGTAGCTAGCTACCTTTAAAAAACCCCATTTTGTTGGTCCCTTTTCCTTCTGTTAAATTCCTATATTATTGGGGAGGGGAGGGGATTGCGCTCGCAATCTGACGACGACCCGGGTTCGATTCCCGTTCAAGGGGATATTTTCCCCTGGAGTACATCAGTACAGATTCCACTCTCCCCCAAAGAGACTATAAACCGAGACCCCGTGTGCGAACGCACGCAGAACATCTTGCGCACACGTTAAATCCTGTTCCACTTTTCGTAAGAGTAGGCCATTGTGTGTCGTCGGTGGGAACAGATGACAGAATTTACAAAACGGCATACACACGGGGACTGGATGTAAAAAAGCACATGAGTGCTTATTCCATTATCCTCGATATAAAAAAAAAGTCATCTGAGTGCTTTGATTTGTTGCTTTACAAGATTCAGTGCTATATAAATTCCAAACATTATTATTATTATTATTATTATTATTAAAAACCAATAAAAGCTCAGTAGCTCACCATGACTAGGAAGGCTGTGGCTTTACCGGACACGCTCTCTATGCCTATGCCCCTTAGGCTAACCAAGCGCCGGCACTAGGCCTATCTATGTATGTGACCACTGACAGCAAGCGACACACTCTCTCACACCACGTACCACACTACTACCACTAGGCTACAACTACTACAACGACATGTAGACACCAGGACAACCCCCTCTTCCTTACAGTCGTTGGCTGGTCTGAGGGCCAGGCCAGGCTAGGCTAGGCTAGGCTACAGATGCTGGGAGTGCTGTGACATTTCCCTCCTTCCCTGCCTGCACTTCACTTCACTTCCACGCACGGAGTTAAGTACCGCTCCGTCAGTTTGCCGCTTGCTCTCTGGCTGGCTGGCTGGCTGGCTGGCTGGTTGGCTCTGTTCAGCTTCATCATCCATCGTATAATGTCAGCATACATTTGGTAGCTAGCTACCTTTTAAAAAAACCCATTTTTTTGGTCCCTTTTCCTTCTGTTAAATTCTTATATTATTGGGGGGGGGGTCTTCTTCTTTGCGTTGCCTGGGTTATGTTGTGAGACCAGATCTTCTAAGGAATTCAGCAGTTGCCTGCAGGTCATCCACCGTGCCGTACAGTTTCTGCTCCAGAGGGGTGGGCTCAGGCCACACTTCCAGCCTTAGCGTCTGGAGGGTCCTGCAGTCTTGTAGGATGTGGGCACATAGCAGATGGTGCAATTTTCAATTTTCTGTGGAGGTGTTTATTCAGCCTGTTGTGCCCTGTGCGTAGTCTGAAAATGACCACCTGTGCTTGTCGTGGGGGGTGACGGGATAGCCTAGTGGTCAGAACATTGCGCTCGCAATCTGACGACGACCCGGGTTCGATTCCCGTTCAAGGGGATATTTTACCCTGGAGTTAAACATCAGTGCAGACTCCACTCTCCCCCAAAGAGACTATAAACCGAGACCCCGTGTGCGAACGCACTTAGAACATCTTGCGCACACGTTAAATCCTGTTCCGCTTTTCGTAAGAGTAGGCCATTGTGTGTCGTCGGTGGGAACAGATGACAGAATTTACAAAACTGCATACACACGGGGACTGGATGTAAAAAAAGCAACGAGTGCTTATTTCATTATCCTCGATATAAAACAATAAATAATGCACTAAAAAATATATATTATTACTCCAATAGCATTCGTTCCATACGTACTAAAGCATCCACAGAAATTTAAAATACAATTTGTGAAACACTAGCACATACACACAAGACCTCGGTTCATGGTCTCATCCCAAACACTTCCCCCTTGGAGATGCCGGAAGGGGGGGGGACCTGTCAGTATAAATAGCATCCCCACCTTCTAAAAATTCTGTGCTAGGAATTCCCTCTTTCCTATCCCTCTCTTTGTTTTCTTCCTGTCACCTCCTCCTTCTCTATTTTTTTTACCTGCTATCTTGGTCTCCATTCCCCTGCCTTTTTTACCCAGAAAGACTGACAAGATAACAATTCTCTTCCACGCCGAAGTAGGATGCACTGGGCCTGACTTGTCCTTCGGATGACACTATAAACCGAGGCCCCGTGAGCGAACGCATGCAGAACATCTTGCGCACACGTTAAATCCTGTTCCGCTTTTCGAAACGAGTAGGCCATTGTGTGCCGAAGGGAACAGATGACAAAATTGACAAAAACCGCATACACACGGGGACTGGATGTAAAAAAGCACTTGAGTGCTTATTCCATTATCCTCGATATAAAACGCAGTTCCTGATTAAACCACTGACGCTGGGGGCAACAGCAAGGTGAGAGGCTGTATGACCAGTGGCTTTCCACTCATGGAATTCCACTTTACAGCTTAGTCTTTAGTGATCGACTATGACTCTCTGACTAGGAGGCTTGACTCGCACAGTCCTTATGTGCTGCAGCCCTGGGGGCTGGTTGGCCTTTGGAGAACATCTCCAACGCTGACTGTCCTTATGCCCACTTGGCCAAGAGAGTGGGGATGTGCTGTGGGCAAGGCATCTCCACTATAATCAAATTTCTGCCCAGTTTCCAAAACAGCAGCTGCCTCCTCTGCTGTTTTGGAGGTCATCGTCGGACACGACGGACAAACATACGATATAAAAGAATAAATAAAAAAAAAAGAATAAAGAACTTGTCAGGCGCTTAATTAACGGCAGCACGACATGATTTCGCTCATAGGACAGACATCAATAGTAATTATTGCTGTCTGACAGTTCGGTGCAGAAGAATCCAAGGGACTTTTGGGGAGGGCGGAGTGGAGACAGTACCGATGTAATCTTTTGGGGGAAAAAACTCCCCTGGAATAGGGGCACCTCAGCAAGAGACTGGATCCCACAGCTTAGGGACCACCAACATCCCCCCAGTACCATACTCTAACCACGCGCAACTTCTTTGTCGAACGCTCAGAGAGCAGCTAGGCCCCTATTGCTGTCTGTCGTGTGAGCGAAATTGCACTGCTCTGCCGTTAAGCGCCTGACAAGTCCGGTTCTGCGCATCTCTATCTCTTAATTAAGTCTTTCTGGTCAAAAAAAAAGGTAGGAGGTGACTGGACCAAGAAGGCAGAAAACAGACAAGAAGGAGGAAGTGACAGGGAGAAACAAGAACAAGGCAGAAATACAGAGAGGGATAGAAAAGAAGGAATTCCTAGCACAGAATTTGCAGAAGGTGGGGATGGTATTATACTGATGGGCTCCCCGGTATCCCCCAAAGGGGGATAACTATGGAGCTATTCTGTCCAATCCTTCCGTGTCCTTCCCCCCCAACCCTAACCCACCCCTCTCCTCCTCATTTTGTTGCAAATAAGTTTTGTAAAAAATAAATAAATACATACATAACTGAATGCGGCCAGCTCAGCTCATATGAACATGTTTCAGGTGTGTGTGTGTGTATGTGCGTGCGTGTGTGTGTGTGTGTGTGAGTGTGTGTGTGTGTGTGTATGTGTGTGCGCGCGTGTGTGCGTGCGTGCGTGTGTGTGTGTGTGGTGTGTGTGTGTGTGTGTGACTGTGTGACTCTGTGTCTGCGTGCGTGCGTGCGTGCGTGCGCGCGTGCGTAGAGAAAGCGGTTTTCCGTTCGCGTGGTTACCGTGTGGTCACAACGTTAGATAGAAGCTGAAGGCAGCGCGGGCTGAGGCGTGTACCTATAGACAGATCTATGTGTCTACATGCAGGCTAGGCCTCTGTGTCGGCGTGCACAGCTAGCGTCCTGAAGTGAAGTGAAGTGAAGTGAAGAGAAGTGAAGAGAAGTGAAGTGAAGTAAGTAACCTGAGCATTGCCAGACATGGCTCTGTGTGTGTGTGTGTGTGTGTGCCCCCTTTCCCCATGTTTTTTGGTAATAATTCACACACACACACACACACAAATACTCCCTCAAATACAAATACTCATATATATATATATATATATATATATATATATATATATATATATATATATATATATATCTAAATACTCCCTCTCTCTTTTCACGCACACACATTCCTCACACACACTCCTCTCTCTCTCTCCCTCTCTCTCTCTCCCCCTCCCTCCTTCCCTCCCTCTCTCCCTCTCTCTCTGTGGGAACAACATTAATGACACAATTTACAATACTGAAAACACACGGGGACTGGTTGTAAAAAAAAAGCACAAGAGTGCTTATTCCATTATCCTCGATACATAGAAGAATAAAATACAATTTTTAAATCTCTCTCTCTCTCTCTCTCTCTCTCTCTCTCTCTCTCTCTCTCTCTCTCTCCTCCTCTCTCTCCTCTCTCTCTCTCTCTCTCTCTCTCTCCTCTCTCTCTCTCCTCTCTCCTCTCCCCCCCCCCCCCCTTTCTCTCTCCCTCTCCCTCTCTCACCACTTGTTTGTATAAATGGCCTGCAGCCGATGTACAATAAACATCCGAGTTCGCGTTCTCGCTCTTTAATCACCAACCCAAACTTTCTTTTTGTAGGAACTGAGTTCGTCCATGGTTAAATTTAAGCAAACATCTTACCTTATTCAGGAGAGCAAGCGAACAAGCATGTGTTAGGCCTAGTGAGCGAGAGATATGTAAGATACACAGAGAGAGAGTGTGTGTGTGAGTGTAACTGTGTGTGTGAGTGTAACTGTGTGTGTGAGTGTGACTGTGTGTGAGACTGTGACTGTGTGTGAGTGTGTGTGTGTGACTGTGTGTGTGTGTGACTGTGTGTATGTGAGACTGTGTGTGTTTGTGACTGTGTGTGACTGTGTGTTTGTGACTGTGTGTGTGTGTGTGTGAAGTGTGTGAGTGTGACTGTGTGTGTGAGTGTGACTGTGTGTGAGTGTGACTGCGTGTGTGTGTGTGACTGTGACTCTGTGTGTGTGTGTGCGCGACTGTATGTGTGACTGTGTGTGTGTGTGACTGTGTGTGTGAGTGTGACTGTGTGTATGTGAGTGAGTGTTTGTATGTGTCTCTGCGTTCGTGTGTGCGTGCGTAAGTGCGTGCATCCGACACGAATGGTTTGTCTCGCAATTTTGCAGTGTGTGTGTGTGTGTGTGTGTGTGTGTGTGCAATGGCAGCCCCCTCCACCAGATAATAATAATAATAATAATGTATGGAATTTATATAGCGCTGAATCTTGTAAAGCAACAAATCAAAGCGCTCAGATGAAGGAAAGGAGAAGGTGTGTTTTCTACAGCAAGTTTCCAGACACGGGAAGAAGGTTTTTTTTAAAATCTCCGTTAAGCCTGTCCACTTTGTCACGATCAACCACTGTACGACACAACACAACACCATAGTGTGAACGTATTCATTCTGCATAATGTGTCGACCACTTTCAGTCACGAAAGATTTATATATATATCTCTCTGTGTAGAAATTCAGGGTGCAATCCCAGGAAAGAAAAAGCGCATAGCCACAAAAGCAGCGCCACTTTTTTTTTTCTCTCAGAAAAATCCCACTCGCACACTGAAACCCCCCATCCATCTTTCACAAGAGTAGGCCAGCTATGGCCGGTGGGATGGATGGCAGCAACATACCCAGCATGCGCGCTGCTGTTGGGAGAGAAACGGGCTCCACCTGGTTCAACTTTCCCCGGAGACACTCTTGCCCGACACCTTCACTGCAGTGTTACAACGAACGAGTCTTCAAAGAGTCAAACGAAGAGGTCAACTCAAGTCTGTCCCCGATGTCGGAATGTGGCTACCTTCACGGTGGGTATATTATACGGTCAAGTCATGTCAAAGACACTTTCCTCATCCCACGAAGGGCAACTTCAATACTGACAGGCACATTGATATGCATCATTATCTCGAAAGACGCAAGAGAAAGCTACATTTCAAATTGGTATTGAACATTCCAAGATAACTTATAAAAATATATCACACAGACAGACAGACAGACACATACACACAAGCACGCACGCGCGCGCGCGCGCGCACACACACACACACACACACGCGCGCGCGCGCGCGCACGCGCGTACACACACATCTCACCATTGGTGATTCTTAGAGCTCTGGCCAAAGAAGAGAAAGTAAAACTACTTTAAAAAAATCATCTCCCTCTCCGTCATGTTTTAAACTAACTGGCCTCGTCGTTATAATCATCTGGTGTCTGTCGAGATTTCGACCTAGATTCTTTCTGAAGTTCACCGCGTATTACCTCCCTTTGACCGTGAAACATACAGTCTCTCTCTCACTCTGTATGTGTTTTTATTTATTTTTTATTTATTTTAAATTTTATTCTTTTATATCGAGGATAATGGAATAAGCACTTATGTGCTTTTTTACATCTAGTCCCCGTGTGTATGCGGTTTTGTAAATTTTGTCATCTGTTCCTACCGGCACACAATAGCCTACTCTTCCGAAAAGCGGAACAGGATTTAACGTGTGCGCAAGATGTTCTGCATGCGTTCGCACACGGGACCTCGGTTTATAGTCTCATCCGAAGGACTTTTTGGGGAGAGTGGAGTCTGCACTGATGTTAACTCCAGGGTAAAATATCCCCTTGAACGGGAATCGATCCGGGGTCATCAGATTGCAAGCGCAATGTTCTAACCACTAGGCTATCCCGTCCCCTTGTGTGTGTGTGTGTGTGTGTGTGTGTGTGTGTGTGTGTGTGTGTGTGTGTGTGTGTGTGTGTGTGTGTGTGTGTGTGGTGTGTGTGTGGTGTGTGGTGTGTGTGTGTGTGTATGTGGTGTGTGTGTGTCTTCAATTTTACGTCTGTTCACTTAAAAGTGATATTAGACGATGGAGGCAGAGGGGGTGGGGGAAGAGGGGGGGCAGCATAATGAGATAAGGGCTTTAAGTAGAAAAAATACGTGTTGGTATGAATGCACATTAAAAGACTATTCCAAACTATATAAACAGTATGTTGCAAAAAACATGGCAAAGAAATACAAAAATTAACAAAAACCCCGAACCATTGAAAAATACTCTAAAGTTGGAAAACAAACAATTGTGAACTACTTGTAACGGCAGCTGTGAAACAAGCAAAATATAGATTCCGACGATCATACTTTACAAAAAAGAGAATACTGGGGATTACTGTGAGTGTGTGTGTGTGTGTGAGTGTGTGTGTGTGTGTGTGTGTGCGCGCGCGCGCGCGCGCGCGCGCGCGTGCTTGGTGCTTATGTATGTGCTTTTCTGCCATCTGAAGCGCCCCTTACCATCAGACACACAGTGGTGTGGTGGATTAGCCCCCACGTGCCTATACAGCCAGTGACCCTGAGGTCGCTTCCCGCTAACCCCCGCTTTTCTATCGTCCACTACACTGTACATTTAAAGAATGATCTAACCTGGCATCTTTCGGATGGCAGAGTTTCCCCCATTGGGGCAGCAGGGGGCCTGTCAGCATCCCCACCTCCAGGAAATTCTGTGCTAGGAATTCCCTCTTTTTTATCCCTCTCTTGGTTTCTGCCTAGTTCCTTTTTTCTTCCTGTCACCTCCTTCTTGTACAATTTCTGCTTTCTGGATCCATTCACCTGCCTTTTTTTCCAAGAAAGACTTCAAAGTTAACAGTTCTCTTCCACGCAAAAGTCGGGTGCGCTGGGTCTGACTTGTCAGGCGCTTAACGGCAGCGTGACGCATTTTCGCTCATATGACAGACAACAGTAGTTGCTGTCTGAGCGTTGGAGGAAGAGGAAGAGGAAGAAGAAGAAGATGGATAAGAGAGAGAGTTACATTTCTGAGAATGACTGTGTAGTGTGTATGAAGATAATAACATGACACATATGGGGACAGTATCGATTTTCCATGATGATGACACTGACGATAATGATATAGATGGTGATAATGATGGTTATGTCGATGAGGATCTGATGATAACTAAAATGTTGTATACGAGTAAACTACGACAACGACGACAATGACGATGATGGTGAAAGCGACAATGACGAAGACGACGACGATGAGAACGACATTCGACAATGACGACGACGACAACAATGACGATGACGACGATCGTAACAGGAGAACCCTGACTTTTGCACAACATATTTATCACCATCTTTAATTCGCTCGTGTAGTTTTTACTTTATCACACGCACCTAGACAGTTCAGTCCTCACACACACGTGCGCGCACGCGCGCACACACAGACACACACTTACACACGGACACACTGTACACATTCACTGTACAAACACACCACACAACTGTACACACACCGTGCACAACACACACACACACAGTGACACTGACACACACAACACACACACACACACACAGAGTGACACTGACACACACAACAACACACACACATACTACAGTCACCTATCTTAGTACCTAGTAAAACTTAAAAGGCATTAATTTGATCAAATAAAAAAAAACGAGTAGTAATAGCTTAGTAGCGGGTAGAAGGCAGGAAGACAAGGATAGCCTAGGGAAGAAAGGTTGCTGAAGGCAGGATGCCGGTAGTAGGCCTATACTGGCTACAGGCTATTCCTTCCTTCCTTCATTGGGCCACACTGACCTGTCACTGTCACAGTGTCAGACAAGCATAGCCGGCCCTAGGGCCCGGCCGCAGAAGGAGTGCACAAAGCAGAGATGCAGGGAGGATTTTAATTCCTTCATTCATGATAATTATCCAAGCTTCCCTCCTTCCTTCCTTCTGGAAGAGAATTCATTCCCCATCTTTTTCCTCCCTACACACACACACTGACCTGTCTGCCAGGCATAGCCATAGGGGGTCTGCCAGAGCCTGCTGCGGCTGGGGGGCTGTCGGCAGCCTGCTGCTGGATGTGCTTGAACTTGGCCACCATGCGGCGCGTGGTCTCTGACCTGGGCATGCCCTCCATCCAGTCCGTGTCCGCCTCCCGCACTACGTCTTCCAGGAACAACGGCTCCGACTCGAACACTGACGCCTCCGCCTGACCACACACACAGATATCCATACACACATGCCACCAGATATCCATAGACACACGCCCACAGATATCCATACACACATGCCACCAGATATCCATACACACAGCCCCACAGATATCCATACACACATGCCCACAGATATCCATACACACATGCCACAACACATATCAGCACACACACACACACAGATATTCATGCACGTGCACAACACCCTACACACGCAAACCACACACGCAAAACAACACACACACAGATACACATCGCACACCACACACAGCCAGATATGCATACACACCCCCCCCAGTCCTCCCCCCCCCACGCAACCAACACATGCCCAAACACACACATGTAATATTAAAATAAAATTTAAAGAAACAAATGCACTGCTTTATTCAATTACCAATCCTAACAATCAAAGATTGACTTTTTACACTTTGACTTTGAACCTAATAAAGGGGTTCCCAGAAACCGATAAATTAAAAATGGCATCCACGAATCCAACAATACATTAACACATTCCAAGGTCGTAACTCTTGCATCGTGACAAACACCTGCCCCCCCCCCCCCCCCCCACCCCCCCGCCCCATGCCCCCCCAACCCCAATCCCCCCACCCCCACCCACCCCCAATACAAGTAAACAGTCCCGTAACCACTGCCCGTTCGGACAAAATGCCCACAGATACCTCAACTTCAAATAGAGAAGCCGCCGCCCAAACTCCTCACTCTCCCCACGTATCTCACCTCACCCGACCCAATACACGTAACTGGGCACTGATCATAACCAAACGCCAAACTCCACACCACCCACACGTACAACCAAAGCCTCTAATTAACCTTGCCTAGGAAAGCGATCTCACTGCCCACGAGCTACCCACCCACTGACCCAGTCCGAAACATGCCCACAAATATTTCACACACACAAATCTGCCACGCACAGTTGATCCCTGGTCCTAAGTAACGCCCCTAGAATCCAAAACATGCCGCGAAGTATGCTTCATCACCTGGCCCCGAACTTCCCATCCCCATTCCATAACCATGCAGTATCCTACATCACGCCATGAGACGATAAACCGATGCCCCGTTCTACACAACATTATTCACGCACGATAAAAACACCCACGCAAACACAGAGATTTCCTTGCAAAATTCTCAAAAAAAACACTCATGATGCACCACAAAACAGTTGCCGCACAACAACACACAGACACAAACAAAAAAGTGGCCACACTCGACGACTCACTCCCCAAACAGCCCAATTCACGCAGAAACATCTCGTCACTTAAAAAATGAAAAGAAAGAAATGCACTCTATCAAGTACATCTGAACAAAGCTGACTTTGACTTAATGCGTGTCGGGAGACCGTCCTATAAAAATGCATCCCAGACTTAACAATACATTGCAATTTCCTGGGCCTTCTACTCTTTTGCTTGCGTGCGAACCTTTCCTCCCCCACCCCCCCCCCCCCCTTCCTCCCCTTTCCCCTCACCCCATCCGCCATCCCCCCTTTCCCCTTATTTAATACAAATGTTCCCTAAACACACGAGTCTTTCCTGGCAATGGTCAGAGCCTGCAACTTAACTAAGGCAGCCCATCTCCTCTCTCTTTCCCTCACTGCTTTACCTTTCCTGACCCTAATACAGCTGGGTGAACTGGGGGACTGTACTGATGAAGCCAAGACGCGCAAACGGTCACCCACCCACTCGGTAACCAACGCTGCTTAATTAACCTTGGCTTGGGGAAAGCGAGTGCTCTGACCACTGGAGCTACCCACCCTCTGACCCCTGGGGGAGAGCAGCCCAAAATAATTTCACACACACAAATCTGCCGTGAGTGACAGTGTGGATCGGTGGTCTAGAGGTAACGCGCCTGTCTAGACTGCAGAAAGTCCGGGTCGGAAGTGTGCGGTGGTTCGAATCCCGTTTGGGCCCGAAACTTTTCCCCCCATCCATTAGACCATGAGTGGTGGTCTGGGCGCTAGTCTTTCGGATGAGACGATAAACCGAGGTCCCGTGTGTTACACAACATTATTCAGCGCACGTAAAAGAACCCACGGCAACAAGAGAGTTGTCCTTGGCAAAATTCTTAGAAAAAAGACACTCTGATAGGGAAACAAATACAGTTGCAGACAAAAACAAACAAACAAAAAAAAAGGGTGGCGCTGCTCTTGTGGCGACTGGCTCTCCCCGGGGAGAGAGCAGCCCGAATTTCACGCAGAGAAATCTCGCGACTTAAAGTGGTAAGATGAAAATGAAATGAAAATGTATACAGTATAATGCAGTAAGTAACCCCCGGTTGGAATGCCGGGGCGGGGCCTGTCCGTATAAATAGCATCCCCACCTTCTGGAAATTCTGTGCTAGGAATTCCCTCTCTTCTATCCCTCTCTTTCTTTCTGCCTTGTTCCCTTTTCTTCCTGACACCCACTTCTTTTTTTTTTTTTTTCTGCCTTCCTGGGCCATTCTTCGGCCTTTTTTCCCCTTTTTTTTTAACAGAAAGTCTTAAAAACACAACTATGAATTCTTTCCCATGCCGATGTGGGATGTGCCGGGCCTGACTGGCTTAATTAACGGCAGCACAAAGCATTTTTGATCATGAAGTAGGACAACAATAGTTGCTGTCTGAGCGTTCAAGGAAGAAGAAGGTGGATGATGGATTAGGTACAGTGAATATATATATATATATATATATATATATATATATATATATATATATATATATATATATATATATATATATATATACATACAAAAACACTACAATTCAATACAACGACACTCTGTCAATACAGAAACACAACACACTGTTGTGAACGAATTAAAAAAAAACCCGTTCTATATTTCTCGTCTCTTTCTACAGGCTACGATACCATACAGTGGGTACTGATGACAAAACCGCATGCACGCGGTGACTGCATGTAAACCCCCCACCCCCCCAAAAAAACCCAACAACAACAACAACACACCAAAAAGCAAAAATAACAAAACACCCACAAGAATGATAATTCCATTACCATCGAAATTTTGAAAAAAATACAGTGCGAAAAGAGAGTACTCGAAGCTGAGATTTTTAACCCTACCGTTCTATACAATAGTAATGTCAAAGGATGCCATGAAGTCTTACACGTACAGTTTATACCACACTCACCGCAATCAGCACTGCATATACAACGTAGTAACAGCTTGAACACAGTAATTAGCACAGCTCCTTTTCAATAACAGATTTCTTATCTCTGACTGTTTTTTGTTTGTTTGTTGTTGTCTGACGATGTTTTCCCAAAGTCGGCTGTGCCCCGCACTGAGAGAGACAAAGACGCTGACTGACACTGACAGGGCAGTGTCGAATCAATGGCATCTATAGTTCTTCGGAAGGCGGAAGGCACGTTGTCTTACTCAGAAGTTAGAGTCAGACCTGACACACGTACAGGCTTTTGAGATACCGGATTGTAACCCAGATGCCTATTTCTCGACAATGCCACACGGTATCTACAATGCGATACATTGTGCTACTATGTTGTCTCTGTGTGTGTGTGTGTGTGTGTGTGTGTGTGTGTGTGATTGATTTTGGATGAACTCTTGCTTTTCAGTTCCAGTTAGTATTCATATCGTTTTTGGGGTGTATTGCTGTTAGGTTTATTCTGTTCAAATTGCTTTTTATTCTCCATACCCCAATAGGGGTGAAAAAATTAAATCTTGAATCTTGTGTGTGTACGTGCGTGTGTGTGTATGTGTACGTGTGTGTGAAGTGATCGAGTGTACCACTACCAGTTTGGCAGAGAGAGAGAGAGAGAGAGAGAGAGAGGGGAGGGGGAGAGAGAGAGGGGGGGGAAGAGAGACAGAGACAGAGACAGACAGAGAGACAGACAGACAGAGACAGAGAGACAGACAGACAGACAAGAAACAGAGTCAGAGAGACAAACAGAAACTCAGAGAGAGAGAGAGAGAGAGAGAGAGAGAGAGGAGAGAGAGAGAGAGAGAGAGAGAGAGACAGACAGACAGAGAGACAGAGACAGACAGACAGACAGACAGACAGACAGACAGACAGAGAATACTTCTAAACCGAATACAGAAGATCATTCACTGTACATATTCGACATTCCTATTCCTGTGGTTGATGTAAATCGAACCATTGTGGGGCTCGGCTAGCTATTTCAGGATAATTTGCCTCTGGCATAGTTTGCTCTCCCACCTGTGAGAGAACAAGCCTAAAGCCGTGAAGGGGCGGGCACGTCTAGTGGTTAGAGCCTTGTGCTCATCTTCGGAAGGCGGTTCCAGTCCCCCTTGGATACCGTTTTAAAGGATTTCATGAAGCATGGGGTTCTCTCTCTCTCTCTCTCTCTCTCTCTCTCTCTCTCTCTCTCTCTCTCTCTCTCTCTCTCTCTCTCTCTCTCTCTCTGATACAAATCCAACACACACACACACACACACACACACACACACACATCTAACACACACACACACACACACTGTGACACACATCTAACACACAAACACATGCGCGCACACACACTGTGACACACATCCAACACACACACATCTAACACACACACACACACACACACACTACACACACGTGAGCGCACGCCCACACACACCTGTGACCCACAATCAAACACACAAACTAAACCGCACACACACTGTGACACACATCCAACACAACATTCCCACCCTCCCCCCCTCACCCCCTACACAGCACACAACACATGTCCATCCCAACATATCCTCCACCCACTCCTCCACACCCTCCTCCTCCCCTTCCCTCTTCACCACTACCCACCTCTCCTCCCACCCCCCACCCCCCACCCAACCACCACACACACACCACACCCACCAACCATACCCACACTCTCACAACCTGTCTACCACCACCTTACCTATACATTCCACCTCTAGCTACACACACAACACATGGCCACCAGTAGCATGCCACCTTTGACCTGATCACACACACCCAGCCAAACTCTGAAACTTAATTAGCCTCACTAGCCGTCTAGCATCCGACTGCCAGGAGCAGAAGGAGAGAGGAAGGCAGAGCAGCAGAGGATGCAGGACGGAGAGAGAGGCAGAAGGCAGGAGAGTCGAAATGAAAGGCAGGCTGACTGATGAGGAGGGAGAGAGGAGAGGAGAGGAGAGGAGAGGAGAGAAGGAGGGAGAGAGAGAGGAGAGGAGATGAGAGGGAGGGAGAGGAGGAGAAGAGGAGGAGAGAGGAGAGAGGGGAGAGAAGGGGAGAGGAGAGAAGAGAGGAGAGGAGAGAGGGGGAGGAGAGGAGGAGAGAGGAGAGGAGAGGAGAGAGGGAGGGAGAGAGGAGAGGAGGAGAGGGAGGAGGGGAGGAAGAGGAGAGGGAAGAGAGAGGAGAGGAAGGAGAGGGGAGAGGAGAGGAGAGGAGAAGAGAGGAGAGGAGATGAGAGGAGGGGAGAGGAGAGAGGGGAGGGTGAGAGGAGAAGAGGAGAGGAGGAGGGGAGGGAGGGAGGAGAGGAGAGGAGAAGAGGGGAGAGGAGAGGAGGGGAGGGGAGAGGGGAGGGGAAGGGAGAGGAGAAGAGGGGAGGGGAGAGGAGAGGAAAGGAGAAGAGAGGAGAGGAAAGATAAGAGAGGAGAGGAAAGAGAAGAGAAGAGGAAAAGAGAAGAGAGGGAAGAAGAAAAGAGAAGAGAAGAGAAGTGAAGAGAGGAGAGGAGAGGAGAGGAGAGGAGAGGAGAGGAGAGGAGAGAAGGAAGAGAAGGAGAGAGAAAAGAACAGAAGAGAAGAGAGAAGAGAAGGCCTGTTCTGAAACCGGAATCTGCATCAGAGGCATCTCTGTGTGTGAGTGATTGTCTGTATAATGTGTGTGTGTGTGTATGTGTGTGTGTGTTGGATAGGATATGTGTGTATCGGATGGATATGTGTGTGTGTGTGTGTGTGTGTGTATCGGATGGATATGTGTGTGTGTGTGTGTGTGTGTGTGTGTGTGTGTGTGTGTGTGTGTGGTGTGTGGTGTGGTGTGTGGTGTGTGTGTGTGTGTGTGGGGTGTGTGTGTAAGTGACTCATCATGTTCTATGCTGACTGACCCCTGACGTAGCTGGCATCACAAAAAGGTCATACTGCTCTGTGACTTGCAGTCACGACAGTGCAGAAACACACTGACTGCAGCAAAGAAACACAGACTGCAGTCACGGACAGTGCAGAAACACACTGACTGCAGCAAAGAAACACAGACTGCAGTCACGGACAGTGCAGAAACACACTGGCTTGCAGTTATTGACAGTGCAGAAACACACTGACTGCAGCAAAGAAAACACACTGACTGCAGTCACGGACAGTGCAGAAACACACTGACTGCAGTCACTGACAGTGCAGAAACACACTTACTGCAGTCACTGACAGCGAAGAAACACCCTGACTGCAGTCATGAACAATGCAGAAACATACTGCTGATTCCACACTGTGGACTTGAAATCTGCAGACTTGCTATAACCATCACACACACACACACACAAATCACACACACATACACACATGTGCATGCACACAAAGCAACACACCCAGAGTGGCTTCTCTCTCTCTCTCTCTCTCTCTCTCTCTCTCTATCTTTCACACACACACACACACACACACACACACACACACACACACACACACACACACGAACACACACACACACACTCCCCCTCCTCCCTCTCCCTCTCATTTCTTTCCTCCCCCCTATCTCTCTCTCTTACTTACAATGTATAGATGTTCATTTTATGACTTAAGTGATTTTTTCTCCTTATTATAAGAGTGTATTGGTATTGGGCTTATTTCTTTTTCATGACATTCAATTTGTATGAGTATATTCAAAAACAATTTTGATGGTGATCCTGTGACCATTTGACAATGTGTAGATGTTTATCTTTATGACTTATTCAGTTTGGTTGTGTTATTTCTCTTGGCTCTGTTGTTGTTCTTGTTGTTGTTTGTCTGTTTTTCTCTTTTTTTTCTTCTTTTGTTGGTTTGGTTTTTTCCTTCTCTTTTGTTTGTTTGCTTTGGTTAGGGTATTTTTTGGGGGGTGGGGGGGGGGGGGGTGTTTTTAGGGTTTTCTTTTATTTGCTTGCTTTGGTGGGAGGGGGAGTTGTTGGGGGGAGGGGCTGTTTTGAAAAGGGTTATTTTCCCTTGTTTCTATTGTGAGACTGTTTAAGTATTGGGTTATTATTATTAAGATGTATCCCTACGGGCGGGGATGGATGTAAAAAAGCACATGTGTGCTTATTCATTATCCTCAAATAAAGAATTTGTCATTGTTCTCTCTCTCTCTCTCTCTCTCTCTCTTCTCTCTCTCTCTCTCTCTCTCTCTCTCTCTCTCTTCTCCGTATTCAGTCTCCTGTTGTAGGGTCGTCTGGTATCACTCAAAGTGAAAGGTAATCTAACCAAAATGAACACTTTATGTTTTTTATGTGTGTTCTTGGTTTTTTAATTTATCTTGTTGCCTTTCTTTTATTTGATATTTTCCCCCTCCTTTTTCAGTAGGCTCCCACCTTCTCCCTTGTATATTCGTTACACTAGAGTGACTAAATAAGACAACAACACAAACACACACACACCATCTCTCTCTCTCTCTCTCTCTCTCTCTCTCCTCTCTCTCTCTCTCTCTCTCTCTCTCTCTCTCTCTCCCTCTCTTTTGCGGTCGAATATTACAAACAAGCTACACCACTAGGCTTATACTAGTATAGTGCATGCATGTATAGCAGTGTGTGTGTAACCCTAGCCGGCTGTAATCAGGGTCTTACAGGCCTAATCATAGCAGTCAGTCTCTGGTGGGAGGTGCCGGCAACACACAAACACGGAATCTCTCTGTCTCTCTCTGTCTCTCTCTGTCTCCTCTCTCTCTCTCTCTCTCTCTCTCTCTCTCTCTCTTTTCTCTCTCACACACACACACATATGTATACACACGCGAGCGCGCGCACACACACACATATAATGATATATATATATTATATGATATATATATATTTGTATATATATGTATATATTATATGTATTTATCTATCTATATGATATATATATATATATATCATATAGATATAAATACACACACACGCAAACATGTACACAGACGTGCACACACACACACACTCTCTCTCTCTTTCTCACACACACACGCTATTTTGTCTAATATATAAAAAAGATGTTAACCTAATTTCAACAACACACACACACACACAAACACACACACACACACACACACACACACACACACGCAGTACACACACACACTACTCGATACATATCAAGTATGTCTCCGCCCTACCCCCCCCCCCCCCCCCCCCCCCCCTACCCCTCCCCACTCTCTACATAGTGTTACACATTCAGTATCCAGATGTCAGTAATTACAATAACACACACTGACACAGCCTGGTAAGCCTGGAGGGAGCACGGCAGAATGGAGCACATGGGGGAGGGAGGGAGGGAGGAGGAGAGAGAGAGAGAGAGGGAGAGAGAGAGGGTGGAGGGGTGGATTTTTCCGCTCAGTCAGCATTCAACACGCCGGTAACATGTGGTTTGCTTTCCTAGTCAATTGGAACGGGCGTTCAGAAAAAGGGGGGAAAAAAAAAAAAATCCATCCGGAAAAAAAACCAGGCAACCTTTGGAGAGACAGAGAGAGAGAGAGAGACAGAGAGAGAGAGAGTGGGGGCGGGAGAGAGAGAGAGCGAGAGAGAGAGAGAGAGAGTGTGTGTGAGAGAGAGAGAGAGAGAGAGAGAGAGAGAGAGAGAGAGAGAGTGAGAGAGAGAGAGAGAGAGAGATTCAAACAATGAAAAAACCAAGCAGCTAAGGTGGGGGAAAAAAAAAAAAAGAGCACCTCCACAGCTCCTCTCCTATGCCGGAGACTGAAGAAGCCCCCAGTTTGGCAGCAGCAGAAGCAGACGAACACAGACACACACTGACGAAAGGCACACACACGCACAGCACACGTAGAGAGGGTTAAAATGGGGGAAAGGAAGGGGGTGGAGGGTGACGAGGCACTAAGGCTAGGCCTGACGGACTTTTGATGACTGGCCTACCTGTTTAGATACAGCTGCTGCTACTACTGCTGCTGCTGCTGCTGCACCGGGTTTGCACTCCACTCACACTGACCAGCCCATTATTGAGGCAGACGACACAGGTCCAATGAAGCAAACAATAACGATAACCCCCGCTGCTGCTTCCTCCCGGAATAAGTGGAAGTCCTACACACATCCACTCACACACGCGCACAGAGGGTACAGCTTGAAGATGATGATAAGGAAGAGGCTCCGTCTGACTCACTCACTACACTAGGCCTACACAGCGGCAGCAAATCGGCAACACAGCTCCAAAGAAGGCAGGCAAGAAGTCAGAGGAAAAAAACTGGCGGCAGCAGCGGCAGCACGCGGAAATCAGCACTAGTAGGCTAGGCTCTAGGCTAGCCTAGCTAGCAGCATGTTGAAGAGAAACAGTAGGCCTAGTATAGCTAGCGGCATACAAGTGCAAAGAGGCCTAAATTCCTCCTGCCCTTTCCTTCCCTCTCTTTCTCTCTCTTTCTCTCGCACACAGGCACACGGCACGCTTTGCCCAGACCTCCGCGAAACGCACACACACACACACACTGCCGTGGCGCTGCTTTGCCGCTTTCCTCTGTTTGCTGCAAGCAGCAGCTGTGGTAGCTTCGCTTGGCGCTTCTGTCCATCAAGGAGCGATCAATGTTGTCTCCCCCTGTAGCCTAGTGCAGTGCAGCCATCGCCACATGCCATGCAGGCCGCACTCCACAGATATTATTCGGCTTCTTATAATTATCATGTATAGGTTTTATATCTAACTCTGCTATCATTGTGTAACGCTTAACAGTGCTTCGGCAATAAAAAAAACAAAAAAACAAGAAGAAAAACAACATTGTGAGTGAAAGCAGAGTCCTGGCTCATGCTATTTTGCACACAGGCTCGGTTACCTTTCATTTACCTATCTGCCAGCTCATTAACCACATGGACAGCGTAGTCTACAAAAAGTAATTCGTTTACTTGGAGAACAATGAATACGCCCTCTTGTGCTAGTTAATACCATACAGTCCCTGTGAAGCACTTGCTAGTCTTCTCAAAGTACTTATATTTCATTCCTTTCCCAACATATGCAATGGCCTCTCCTACCAATAAATGACACGACTTTTAGTTATAATCAAACTGTTTGTATGTTTCACAATCAGGGACTTCAGGGTTCATATGTTCATTCGATGGAGGAGTTGTGCACCAATTTTAAATGACATCCTCTTCATGTGTCATGACCCAATCTATTCTTGTGTAGTGACCAATGACTATTCCTGTGTGCAGTGCCCCAATGACTATTCTGTTGCATACCCAATGACTATTCCTTGTTGCAGGACCTCCAATGATATTTGGTGCAGTGCCCCAATGATATTCCGTTGAGTGACCCCAATGATATTATGGTCTGTGACCCCAATACTATCCTGTGGTCAGTGCCCCAATGCTATCTGAGTGCAGTTCCCAATGGGACTTTCCTTGTGCAGTGACCCCAATATATTTATGTGTGCAGTGCCCCAATGGACTATGTCAGTGTGCAGTCGACCATGACTATGTCATGAGTGCAGTGGACTCCAGTGACTATCTGTGTGCAGTGACCCCAATGACTATCCTGTGTACTGTGACCCCAATGACTATTCCTGTGTACTCGTGACCAATGACTATTCGTGTGTGCGTGACCCCAAGGGGGACCTATTCCTGGTACTGTGACCCCAATGACTATTCCTGTGGCATGTGACCCCATGACTTTCATGTGTGCAGTGACTCCAATGACTATTCATGTGTGCAGTGACCCCAATGACTATTCCTGTGTGCAGTGACCCCAATGACTATTCATGTGTGCAGTGACCCCAATGACTATTCATGTGTGCAGTGACCCCAATGACTATTCATGTGTGCAGTGACTCCAATGACTATTCATGTGTGCAGTGACCCCAATGACTATTCATGTGTGCAGTGACCCCAATGACTTTGTCACGTGCAGTGAGCCCTATAACTTGTCAGGTATAGTGACACCAGTAACTTTTCACGTGTAATGAACCCAGTAACTTGTCATGTACAATAACCCCAATGACTTGTCATATATATAGTGACCCCAATGACTTGTCTACCGACCCCAATGACTTGTCATGTCTATAGTGACACCAATGACTTGTCTAGTGACCCCAATGACTTGTCATGTATATAGTGACCCCCATGACTTGTCATGTATAGTGACTCCAATGACTTGTCATGCATAGTGTGACCCCAATAACTTGTCATGTATAGTGACCCCAGTGACTTGTCATGTATATGGTGACCCCCATTACTTGTCATGTATAGTGACTCCAATGACTTGTCATGTACAGTATGACCCAACAACGTGTCATGTATAGTGTGACCCAACAACATGTCATGCATAGTGTGACCCAATAACTTGTCACGTATAGTGCGACCCGAAATAACTTGTCACATATAGTGTAACCCAATAACTTGTCATGCATAGTGTGACCCAATAACCTGTCATGTATAGTGTGACCCAATAACTTGTCATGTATAGTGCGACCCAATAACTTGTCATGTATAGTGTGACCCAATACCTTGTCACGTATAGTGCGACCCGAAATAACTTGTCACGTATAGTGTGACCCAATAACTTGTCATGTATAGTGCGACCCAATACCTTGTCACATATAGTGCGACCCGAAATAACTTGTCATGTATAGTGTGAACCAATAACTTGTCATGTATAGTGTGACCCAATAACTTGTCATGTATATAGTGTGACCCAATAACTTGTCACGTATATAGTGACCCCAATAACTTGTCATGTATAGTGTGACCCAATAACTTGTCACGCATAGTGTAACCCGAAATAACTTGTCACGTATAGTGTGAACCAATAACTTGTCACGTATATAGTGACCCCAATAACTTGTCATGTATAGTGTGACCCCAAGAACTTGTCATGTATAGTGCGACCCAAAATAACTTGTCACGTATAGTGTGCCCCAATAACTTGTCATGTATAGTGCGACCCGAAATAACTTGTCACGTGTAGTGTTCCAATATTGTCATGTGACCCCATGTTCCTCAGGGAGGATTGGGGGGGGGGGGCGACGGGGGGGGGGGGGGGGGGGGGGGGGGGGGGGAATACAGACAAAGTTACCTCGAAAAGAAAAACGAATCCAGACTCTAAAGGTAGAGTGTAGCCTCTCAAGATTGGCTGCTCAATGTGAGCGAGGCAAATAGCAAAAGGGAGAAGAGGAGGAGGAGAGAGAAAAAAAAAGTAAATCACACTAAAAGGAGAGGGAGGAGAGGAGTAGAGGGAGAGAGAGAGAGAAAGAGAGAGAGAGAGAGAAAAAGAGAGAGAGAGAGAGGAAAAGTAAGAGAGAGAGAGAGAGAGAGAGGAGAGAGAGTGGAGAGAGAGAAGAGAGAGAGAGAGGAGAGAGGAGAGAGGAGGAGAGAAGAGAGAGAGAGAGAAGGCTGGGGGGGGGGGGGGAGGGGGGGGGGGGAAATGGGGAGGGAGGAGAGTAATGCATCGGGGCTTGTGTGGTATTGACACCGATTAGCAGGGCAAGGACCCCTGGGGAGTGCAGACAATCAGCGATTCACTTTCACCCCCACTCCCACCTCCCACCCCACCCTCCCTTTACCTTCCAGGCCCCCCGGGATTGTCTCCCCTTCATCCTGTTTCTTATTCTCCTCCTCCCTCCCTCCCCTCCCACCCTCCCCACCCCCTCTCCTTCCCCATCTTCTTCTGGTCCTCTCTGGTGTGTCCTCACCTTTTCTCCTATAAGGTGAGACCCTCTCTATTAGACCTCCTCTTTTGATTCACCGTTTTTTAGCTAATCAATCAGACTGGCGTGGGGGGGGGGGGGGGGGGGGGGGAGGGGGATCTGAGGAAAAGGGAAGAGTGGTGTGTGTGTGTGGGGGGGGGGGGGGTGGTGGAGAGGGGGAGGGCTGGGGGGAGGAGGGGGGTGTTGAAGGCCGGAAGGGATAGATAGCCTTAAACAGACAGGGGGGAGTGATGATTCATCACAAGACACACGGACGTCATACATAATAACGGTGTCTGCTAGCTACGACCAGGCTAGGCTGCAAGCCCCCCCCCCCCCCCCCCCCTCCCCCCCATCACCTTGAGCACAAGGTAGCCAGGCCAGTTCAGGCCAAGCTAGGCCAGTACCAGGCCAGACCAGGCCAGACCAGGCCAGACCGGGACAGGCCAGGCCTGGCCCGGTCAGCTTAGAAGATGACGTGAGAGATGGATCGTTTGTTGGGTCCAAGGCTCAGACAGCAACTATAGGCCTATTGTTGTTGTTTTCTGCCTGTCCAGGGAGCGAAAATGCCGTGCTGTGCTGGGCCGTTGCTGTGCTGTGCTCTGCTGTGCCGTGCTGTGCTGTTGCTGTTGCTGTGCTGTGCTGTGCTGTTGCTGTGCCGGTGCTGTGCTGTGCTGTGCTTGTTGCTGTGCTGTGCTGTTGCTGTGCTGTTGCTGTTGCTGTTGCTGTGCTGTGCTGTGCTCTGCTGTGCCGTTGCTGTGCTGTGCTGTGCTGTTGCTGTGCTTGTTGCTGTGCTGTGCTGTGCTGTTGCTGTTGCTGTACTGTACTGTGCTGTGCTGTGCTGTGCTGTGCTGTGCTGTGCTGTGCTGTTGCTGTGCTGTTGCTGTTGCTGTGCTGTGCTGTTGCTGTGCCGTTTCTGTGCTGTGCTCTGCTCTGCTGTGCTGTGCTGTGCTGTTGCTGTGTTGTGCTGTTGCTATGCTGTTGCTGTGCTGTGCTTGTTGCTGTGCTGTGCTGTGCTGTTGCTGTGTTGTGCTGTTGCTGTGCTGTGCTGTTGCTGTGCTGTGCTGTTGCTGTGCTGTTCTGTTTCTGTGTGCTGTTGCTGTGCTGTGCTGTTGCTGTGCTGTGCTGTTGCTGTGCTGTGCTGTTGCTGTGCTGTTCTGTTTCTGTGCTGTTGCTGTGTTGTGCTGTTGCTGTGCTGTGCTGTTGCTGTGCTGTGCTGTTGTTGTGCTGTGCTGTTGCTGTGCTGTTGCTGTTGCTGTGCTCTGCTGTGCTGTGCTGTGCTGTTGCTGTGCTGTGCTGTGCTGTTGCTGTGCTGTGCTGTGCTGTGCTGTGCTGTTTCTGTGCTGTGCTGTTGCTGTGCTGTTGCTGTGCTGTTGCTGTGCTGTGCGGTTGCTGTGCTGTTGCTGTGCTGTGCTGTGCTGTGCTGTGCTGTGCTGTTGCTGTGCCGGTGCTGTGCTGTGCTGTGCTTGTTGCTGTGCTGTGCTGTTGCTGTGCTGTTGCTGTGCTGTGCTGTTGCTGTGCTGTTGCTGTGCTGTGCTGTGCTGTGCTGTTGCTGTTGCTGTGCCGTGCTGTGCTTTGCTGTTGCTGTGTTGTGCTGTGCTGTGCTGTGCTGTTTCTGTGTTGTTGCTGTTGCTGTGCCGTTGCTGTGCCGTGCTGTTGCCGTGCTGTTGCTGTGCTGTTGCTGTGCTGTGCTGTGCTGTTGCTGTGCTGTGCTGTGCTGTTGCTGTTGCTGTTGCTGTGCTGTTGCTGTGCTGTGCTGTGCTGTGCTGTACTGTGCTGTGCTGTGCTGTACTGTGCTGTGCTGTGCTGTGCTGTGCTGTGCTGTGCTGCTGCTGCTGCTGTTTTTCATTTTAACCAAGTGTCTGACAGTCTTGAGTCAGTTCGCTGGCGTCCCACTTCCATGTCATGGAGAGATTTATTGTTTATGTTGATGTCTGTCTTGGGGTGCACAAGCATGTTAATTAATGAAGGAGGACAAGATGAGCAGGCTCAGCGCGTCCGACTTCCAAAGAAGGAAGAAGAATTATGTAATATGAAAGTCTTCTGGGTAAAGAAGAAGAAAAAGGAAAAGAAGGAAAAAAAGAAAGAAAGAGAAGAAGAAGAAAGAAAGAAAGAAGAAGAAGAAGAAGGAAGAAGAAGAAGAAGAAGAAAAGAGAAGAGAAGAAGAAAGAAGAAGAAAGAAGAAGAAAGAAGAAGAAGAAGAGAAGAAGAAGAAAGAAATGAAGAAAAGAAGAACAAGACAAAAAGAACAGAAGAAAAGAAGAAGAAAGAAAAGAAAACAAACAACAAAAGAAAGAAGGCAGAAGGGAAAGAGAAGAAGAAGAAGAAATGATCCAGAAGAAGAGATGGAAGAAGAAGCAGGAAGAGAAAGAAAAGAGAAGAAGAAAAGAAGAAGAATCACAACAAGAAACCAGAAGGCAGATGGATCGATTAAATCGAAGGCACGGCATCGACAGCAAGAACAAAGAAGAGGATGATGTAGGCAAGGATATAATTGGGCTTTCCTGCACCATCCAGAATCAGGGGGTATTTATTACTGACAGATCAAGACCCTACCCAGGGTTGAGCGAAGGATATAAATGATCTCTTAAGCTGGTTACATCGCATCCAGCGTGTACTAGTATAGGGTATTAGTTTGGGAAGAGGAGAGACTTTGCACCACACACGTAGCAAACGTAATCACAATATAAGGTACACATCAAAAACCACGGAACATGACACAGATGTACAGGAGGGGGGGGGGGGTGGGTACACACACACACACACATATAACACACACACACAACAAACCCAACACACAACACACACACACACAAACACACCACAAAACACACACAACAACACACTCACAACACACACACACACACACACACAACACAAACACACCCTCAACACACCAATCACAGACCTTACACTAGCGGCAGCATTGACATGTTCTCTGTGTGTGTGTATTTATTTATTTATTCTTTTATATCGAGGATAATGGAATAAACACTCATGTGCTTTTTTACATCCAATCCCCGCGTGTATGCGATTTTGTAAATTTTGTCATCTGTTTCCACCGGCACACAATGGCCTACTCTTCCGAAAAGCGGAACAGGATTTAACGTGTGCGCAAGATGTTCTTGTGTGTGTGTGGTGTGTGTGTGTGTGTGTGTGTGTGTGTCTGTGTGTGTGTCTGTCTGTCTAAGAGGCCGAACGGGAACACTGCCATGCAGAAGACACTCAAAATACAAAAGCAAGGGGCGGAGACGCCGACAATGTCAGGTAAGGCGTAGCCTACCACTATTATGTAAACTGACACCCTTGTTGCTCGTGGTTACCTACCACCGTTCAAACCTTCTTTACCACAAACAACCCCTGTGTACTGACTGTATCGATGCATCGGTGGTCTAGCGGTAGGCTTACGCACATGCATGAAAAGCGAAAAGTCCGGTTAACTCCGTGAGTGATGTGAGTGTAGTGTGTGTGTGTGTGTGTGTGTGTGTGTGTGTGGTGTGTGTGTGTTGTGTGGAGAGAGAGAGAGAGAGAGAGAGAGAGAGAGAGAGAGAGAGAGAGAGAGAGAGAGATTGTAATTTAAATTTTTATGTTGGTCTTTGCCTCCTAGGATAATGAAATAAGCGCTCATATGCATTTTTTTGTACATCAAGTCCCCGTGTGTATGGAGTTTTGTCAATTTTGTCATCCGTTCCCACCGGCATACACTGGCCTACTCTTCCGAAAAGCAGAAGAGGATTTAACGTGTGCGCAAGATGTTCTGGGTGCGATCGCACACGGGGCCTCGGTTTATAGTCTCATCGGAAGGACTTTAATGGGTGGGGGAGGGGGGATGGAGTCGGCACTGATGTTAACTCTAGAGGAAAAATCTTCTTGAACGAGATTCGAACCCAGGTCAGCAGATCACGAGCGCATCACTCTAACCACCAGGCTATCCCGCAACACCCCCCCTTCCCCCCCACCCCCCACACACACTATAACAGCTAGAAATTTTATCAGGCATTCAGATTATTAGAACAGAGAGAGGAGATACAAAGAGACAGTCGACAGACGAACAGACAGACAGACTGACTGAAATACGAGGGAGAAAGGAAGGAAAAATAAACACCAAAGAATGTGATGCGCAGACAGACAGCAAAAAAACCTATGAATAGACACACACGAAAAAAGAGAAACATACGAAGACAAAACAAAGACATGGAGAATACATCATAATGGAGCGGTGATCGGGCAGACAGAAAATACACGCGCGCGCACACACAGACACACAGACACACACACACACACACACACACACACAAACACACACACACACACACTCTCTCTCTCTCTCTAACACACATAGTCATACACACACACACACACACACACTCACACTCAAACACTACACACGCATCCCCCTCCAACACCCACACCACACACACACTCATACACACACATGCATACACAGCATCGTCTAATATCACTTATAGTGAAAGACATTAAATCGAAAGAACAACAACAACAACACACATGCACACATATACACCCATACCGCACTCTCTCTCTCTCTCTCTCTCTCTCTCTCTCTCTCTCCTCTCTCTCTCTCTCTCTCTCTCTCTCTCTCTCACACACACACACACACACACACACACACACACACACACACACACACACGCACGCACGCACGCACGCGCACACACAAACGCACGCACACACACACACGGCCTTAATTCGATCTATTGATCACGCCTTTGCTGAGACAGCAAAGAAAACAGCATTATTACAGAACAAGCTTTAGTACCTCAGCTAGATACCATGGTATGGTATTGTATGGTACTGTTTGGTATGGTTTGGTAGTATAATTATGGTATGGTATGGTATTGTATGGTATGGTATGGTATTGTACGGTATGGTATGGTACGGTATTGTATGGTATTGTATGGTATGGTATAGTATGGTATGGTATGGTATTGTACGGTATGGTATGGTACGGTATTGTATGGTATTGTATGGTATGGTATAGTATGGTTATGGTATGGTATTGTATGGTATGGTATGGTATTGTATGGTATGGAATGGTATGGTATTGTATGGTATTGTATTGTATGGTATGGTATTGTATTGTATTGTATGGTATTGTATGGTATGGTATGGTATGGTATGGTATGGGTATTGTATGGTATGGTATTGTATGGTATGGTATGGTATTGCATTGTATGGTATGGAATGGTATGGTATTGTATGGTATTGTATTGTATGGTATGGTATTGTATTGTATTGTATGGTATTGTATGGTATGGTATGGTATGGGTATTGTATGGTATTGTATGGTATGGTATGTTATTGTATGATATGATATGGTATGGTACGGTATGGTATGGTATGATACGGTATGGTATGGTATGGTATGGTATTGTATGGTATGGTTTTGTATGGTATGGTATGGTATTGCATTGCTTTGTACTGTATTGTATTGTATTGTGATGCACTGTATTGTATTGCATTGTTCAGTATTTATCGTATTGTATCGTAATGTATTGTATTGTATTGCAGTGCATTCTATTGTATTGCATTGCAATGTATCGTATCGTATTGTATTGTGTTGTATAGTATTGTATTGTATATTGTTGTATTGTATTATATGGCATTGTGTTGCATTGTATTGTTTTATTGTACTGTATTGTATTGTGTTGTGTTGTATTGTATTGTGAGTCACTTCGAGTCACGGCAGATTTCTCTGCGTGAATTTTGGGCTTTTGTTCCCCAGGGAAAGTGTGTCGCCACAAGAGCCACGCCACTCTCTCTCTCTCTCTCTCTCTCTCTCTCTCTCTCTCTCTCTCTCTCTCTCTCTCTCTCTCTCTCTCTCTCTCCCTCTCTTCTGTTTGTGGTTGTTATTTTTTCTTGGTTTCTGCTACAGACACCTTATATTTCCAAACACAGATTCAAACAATCCACCGTTGGTCGTCACTCTTTCACTTTTAAGTTTTCTGGTCCATCCATGTGGAATGACCTCCCTCTCTAACTTCGCCAAAAGCCTATAATTTGATACTTTCAAATCCAGCCTCAAAGATACTCTTGTTTCTGACCTAGTATCTTCTATAGCTACACCTCTTGTCTGTTCCTAATTTCAGGAGACATCTCTATCACCTGCACTCAGCCAAATCACGTTGTGTGTGAGTGTGTGTGTGTGTGTGTGTGTGGGTGTGTGTTTATTGTACAGATGGACGGACACACAATGCTGACCACCCTCTGCCACCACACACACACACACACACACACACACACACAACACACACACACACACACACACACACACACACACACACACACTGACCAACTCCCCTTTGTGTGTATATGTGTGTGTGAGGGGGGGGGGGAGGGAAGCAGTTGGTGTGGGTTTTTTATTTTTATTCTGTTTTGTCTTCTTTGTTTGTTTTGGTTTGGTTTTTCTTTGTTGCTTGTTGTTTGTGTTATGACGGATATTTTTTCAAGATTTTTGAATTATTTGAATTGTATGGTCTCATATTTTTCTGGGTTTTTTGTTTTGTTTTAATTCCACATATGCATATGTTATTGGTTTTTTTGTTTGATTTGTATAGTTTACCATAGATTAGGTTTTTTATTCTATGTTTGCATATACATTATCTTTTTTTTCTCGCTATTTTTTCTCTTTCTTTAGATAAATGGCTTGATGTAAAAAAGCAAATGCACTGCTTATTCAATGTACCATCTGAAAATACATACATACATACACACACATACACACACCACACACACACACACACACACACACACACACACACATCCACACCCACACACACATACATATCCACACATACAAAAAAACAAAACACAACACCACAAACACCACCACCAACAACAACAACACCACCACCAAACACCACCAAACACCACCAACAAACAAACAAATCAAACTCCTCACTGACCACAGGCTGGTACTGGCCGGGCAGCTCAGACGGGTGGACGCTGCCGTCGCTCCAAGCAAACCCTCCTCCGCCACCCCGGGTCGGGGTGTGGGGGCCCCCAGCCCTGTAGGCCAGCACCCGGGGCTCCTCCCGGGGCGGGGTGAACTCCTTGGGCCTGCCGCTGCCCGTGGGGGTGACCGTGGCGCTGCTGTACTCCTTCTGCCGCCAGGCCGACACCAGCCCCCGAGCCAGCCCCGGCTCCGGCAGCTCCAGCTCCCCCAAGGGCGGAGGCTGGTCCTCGCGGACGACGTCGTGACGCACCTGAGGCTGGTTCTCCAGGACGCCGCTCTCGGGCACGCGGTTGTATTCCGGGACGAACTGGGTAGGGGTGTTCTCGTACACGCCGCCGCCCTCGTCGCCGTCTCTCGGCGGGGTGAACTCCTTCTTGCCGCGGGAGCGCGGCGTGTTTTCGCCGGAGCTGAAACTGCGGAGGCGGGTGAGGATGGTGCGCGTCATGCCGCGCTCGGGCAGCACGTCTCGCTGGCGGTCCTGGTGATGCACCACGGAGGCGTCGTACTGCGGGATGCTCTCGTACACGCCGTAGCCTTGCAGCCCCGTGCCTTCCTCCCTGGGCGGGGTGAACTCCTTCAGGCAAGAAGCGGCCGGGGCGGGCCGGTACTGGCCCACCTGTCTGAAGTGCGCGGCGATGTTCCGCGCTAGCCCAGTCTCGGCCAGACGGTCGTCTTCGTATTCGTCCGCTTTGACCACGTCGGAGCGGTACTGGGGCTGGCTCTCGAAGACGCCGGACTCGGCCCGGCCCTCGTACTTCTCCACGTAGCCTCGCGGCTCCGAGACGTATTCCATGCGGGTGGTCCTGTCCGGGGTGATCTCCCTTTTGGCGGGCGGCGGGCCGGTGACGCGGGTTTCTTGTCCGAACTGTTTGAACCTGAGGGGGGGGGGAGGGGGGGAGGAGGAGGATATGAGCCAGGAAGATGAATTGGATTGGATGGGTGGATGGATTGGTGGGTGGATGGATGTACACGCTGCAGGGATACATGTACGTGCGTGCGTGCGTGCGTGCGTGCGCCTACACGCATGTATGCTCACACGCCGCAAGTCCTTCGGATGAGACTATAAACCGAGGCCCCGTGTGCGAACGCACGCAGAACATCTTGCGCACACGTTAAATCCTGTTCCGCTGTTCGAAAGAGTAGGCCATTGTGTGCCGGTGGGAACAGATGACAAAATTTAAAAAACCGCATACACACGCATAAAAAAAAGCGCTTTGATTTGTAGCTTTACAAGATTCAGCGCTATATAAATTCCATACATTATTATTATTATTATTATTATTATGTACACACTCACACGCATACGCATACCCCCTTCAAAACCAAGAAAACCAACGGGGAAAGAACCATTAAAAAACCCAGCAAAATCCAAAACTAAACTCCTATCCTTGAAATAAAAATTATGTCTTGTCTTGTCTTGCCCTACCCTACCCTGACCTACCCTACCCTGCCCTGTCCTGCTTTACCCTGCCCTGACCTGCCCTGCTTTACCCTGCCCTGCTTTACCCTGCCCTGACCTGCCCTGCTTTACCCTGCCCTGCCCTGCCCTGCCCTGCTTTACCCTGCTCTGACCTGCCCTGCTTTACCCTGCCCTGCCCTGCTTTACCCTGCCCTGACCTGCCCTGCTTTACCCTGCCCTGCTTTACCCTGCCCTGACCTGCCCTGCTTTACCCTGCCCTGCTTTACCCTGCCCTGACCTGACCTGCCCTGCTTTACCCTGCCCTGCCGTGCCCTGCCCTGCTTTACCCTGCCCTGCTTTTTCCTGTCCTGTCCCTTCTTTTCTGGGCATCCTCTTCCCTTCCCCCCCCCCAGCCCCACTTCCCAACCTCCCTCCCTCACACACACACACTCACACACACACACTCACACACACACTCACACACACACACTCACACACCACCACACAACACACACACACCACACACTCACTCTCACACACAACACACACAACTCACTCTCACACACACACACACACACACACACACACACTCACACACCACAACACAACAACACTCACTCTCACACACACCACACACACCACACACACACAACACCCCCCTTCCCCCCCCCCCCCCCCCCCCCCCCCCCCCTCCCCCCCTCCCCTCCCTCCTTATCCTCCAGCCCCCCCCACCCCCCAGCCCCCCCCCCCCCCCACCCCCACCCCACCCACCCCCCACCCCCCCCACCACCCCCACCCCCCAACCCCCCCAAACCCCCCCCCCCCAACCCCCC
>CM054148.1:49430978-49443478 GCA_028751875.1 Rapana venosa | reverse complement strand
AAACTATTTACAGCAGAAACTTTATTTGAAACTTTTGTTATTTTTAAAATACAGTATCACCTCATGCAATTAACCTGATGCTATATCATAAACTGTCGAAAGTAATACAACACAACAACACCAAGAAGACAAGATGAACCAATGTTGTCAGACAAGACAAGACAAGACTTTTGAATATTTTTCTAAATTTTTCCACAAAAACGATGTCTAAATGGGCTGATGTTAAAGAAAGTATTCACCAAATAAGGCTAACTTGCCAATTCTTCATCGCAAAGATGCAGAAGTAGTGAAAAGTCACTGAAAACTAACAGACAACAGGCAAAAATATCCCTACAGAACATGTGAAACATGGTGGAGAGATGGCAATCAACTTTCTAACTGTTGTCTGCAGCAGGATCTGGTATTGGCCTACCTGGGAATAGGCCTGCCTACAACACAAACTCTGTCATGTTTTACTTCTGTTCCCAAGAAAGCACATCTTCATCATTACCAGAATCTCCACATTTTCTGTTGATCAGCCAATCCGGGAAGGTCATGGTCAATATTGTCTTAATCTAATTACATCTGCAAGCAAATACTATTCTTCCTGTAAAAGGGAAGAATTTTGAAAAGGTAAAAAGAACCATTACGATCTTCAACCTGTACTCCCTGCATAATAATCTTCAACATCAGAGTGTTAAAACAAGAAGTTTCAATGGACTAATGGTCACCTTTTTTCTGATTGGTTTTGTGTTCTCTGACGAACTGACCAGTCTGTATATGGTAAAAACAAATAAAACAGACTCTAAATGCATATAATAATATCATTGAAGCAACCAAACAAGCCAGGTGATGGGTGTTATCCATTGAGAGAGGGCAAGTTGATTCAGGGCTCTGTTGAGCAGTTGGGTTCCATGCTTGTCCTTTGCAGTAAAGCATGATCGTATTTTCTCACTCTCTCGGTTGCTTATATGTGGGGGTTCAAGTGGGCGAATAGTCAATCTGTGCCTTGAAGCCTGGCACTGTGGGCAGTGAATGGCATGACTTGTCTGCCTGTCCTTTTTGTCATGGCCTTTTTGTCCTGTCCTTTTTGTCCTGTCTTTGCCTTTCTGCTCCAGTGATCCAGTCAGCTTCATAATTAGGCCCTAGTGCCACAGGACTCAATTGCCCTCCATGTTACTCATTCCAGGGCTGTCTTTTCTCATGTGGTAGGATGGATGCTCTAAGGCTTTCAGTGAGCACGTCAGCATGTCTCAAACCTGCTTTC
The DNA here is from genome assembly GCA_028751875.1 of Rapana venosa. NCBI lineage: Eukaryota > Metazoa > Mollusca > Gastropoda > Neogastropoda > Muricidae > Rapana > Rapana venosa. Next base: position 49,442,232 of record CM054148.1, on the reverse strand, counting down.
TCTGACCTGCATAGGAGCGTTGATCATGCTTGTTGTGTTCCCCATACAGCAGCTTCTGAGACAGCTGGTGATATTGCATGTAGACTACCTGGTGATGATGTCTAAGGAAGCCAAGTGTTGTCTAACAGCGGCTTAAACATACACGCATCAACATGGGAGATGTGTCCATCTATCCATGTTGGGTCAATTCTAGTTTTCATTTTGTTTAATCAGACCAGTTTGAGGTTGACAGTTGTTTCAACAACACTGACCTTATACTACCTTGGCTTGATACTGTTAGACATCGTGCAGCTATGACTCAACTAGTCGGTATCTATAGTTTACTTTTACATCTTTCATTCCAACACTGCTTCATGCATATACTGACTGTGAAGGACGGTAAAACACTACTGAAACTAGTGTTAGAATGAAACAGCTCTGCATCTATAATTATGGAAAAGGAGGATAGTATTTCCAAATAAATTACACAATCTAGTGTTCAGTTCTACAACTATTCCAAATGGACACTTGTTCAATAAGAGTTATCTCTATCTATATCTCATTATCGTGCTTTTTAAAAAAAAAAAGGAAAGTTCTATAACTACTTTGAATGAAAAACAGCTTTCAATGTGTGCTAGAGTGATGGACTCTAATTGATGACTAGAGAGTTGACAGGCTTAGGGTGAATAAAAAAAGAATGATTGAATTTGGAGTGAATGATAAAGAATTACTTGACTCAGAATGAACAATAAAGGATTATTGGACTTGGAATAATGATAAAGAATTATTGGACTTGGAATGAATGGTAAAGAATTATTGGACTTGGAATAATGATAAAGAATTATTTGACTTGGAATGAATGGTAACGAACTATTGGACTTGGAATAATGATAAAGAGTTATTGGACTGGAATAAATGGTAAAGAATTATTGGACTTGGAATAATGATAAAGAGTTATTGGACTTGGAATGAATTGTAACGAACTATTGGACTTGGCATAATGATAAAGAGTTATTGGATTTGGAATGAATGGTAAAGGGTAAAGAATTATCGTACTTGGAATAATCATAACGAGTTGTTGGATTTGGAATGAATGGTAAAGGGTAAAGAATTGTGGGACTTGGAATAATCATAAACAGTTGTTGGACATGGGGCACACAAATAAACAAAAAATGATGATATCAGATTAATGAATAAATAATTGGTGAATTCAGGATGGATACATAACAATTATCAAAGTAAAGATGAACTAATAATACAGGGTGGTTTGACACAGAATGAACAAAAATGAGTGGATCGATTGAGAAGGAACAAATAAACCATTGCCATATAATTATAGGATAGACAAATAAATGTGTAAGCTTTTCTGGATGGACAAATTGGCGGAAAAATACTAGTGGGCAAGAGAAAAGAACTGAGCTTGTGAGAAAAATTCAAGAAAATGGAAAGACGGACCCACACACAAATAAACACAGGCAGACAAGTTACACTTACAAACACAGATATTCAGAGAAAGAGAGAGAAGAGACAGAGACAGAGAGAGAGAGAGAGAGTGAGAGAGAGAGATTTTTGACATTTTGACTTTTTTTTTTTATATCGAGGTAATGAAAAGAGAGAGAGAGAGAGAGAGAGAGAGAGAGAGAGAGAGAGAGAGAGAGAGAGAGAGAGAGAGAGAGAGAGAGAGAGAGAGAGAGAGAGAGAGAGAGAGAGAGAGAGAGAGAGAAAGAGAGAGAGAGAGAGAACACAAACTCGAACTAACTCGAACTGTTTATTGAGAGTAAATGGATAAGCACAGGGCTTCTTTACACCATGCTCTCAACAACAAAAAAAGAAAAAAAAAAGGGGGGGAAAAGAAAAACAAAGAAAAAGAATAAATGAATAAAGAATACATGTGTAAGAGTTTCTGGAGAGAGCAACAGACAGACAGACAGACGGACAGTCAATGAGTCAGACAAGCAGACTGGCAGACAGAGATTCCTAGTACAAAAAAACGATAGTTTCATATGAAGACATTGAGCTAGCATGCTAAATCTTGATGGTTGACAACAAAAATGTACAAACACAAGGTTAGATTAAATAACCGAATAAGTATGTCCATTCATCCATCTCTTCATACACACACACACACACACCTACACACACACCTACACATACACCTACACACACACACCTACACACACACACACGCACACACACCACACACACACACACATACACACACATACAGACACGCACACACACACACTGGGGTACTCTCTCTCTCTCTCACACACACACACCTACACACACCTACACACACACACACACCTACACACACACACACACACACACGCACACACACACCTACACAACACACCTACCCCCCCCCCCCCCCCACATACACACACACACATCCCTACACCCACCCACCCCCCACCCCCTACACACACACACACTTCATGAGAGTACTCACCCTTGAAGGACTTCTCCTCCTTGGTTTTGTACACCGTCCTTCCGTCCTGAGTGATCTGCTCCTCCTGCGAAAAAGAATACGTCCGCTCTTCAGTGCGCTGAGTTACTGCCCCCTTCCCTGCCCCTGGGGCCCCGAAGATCTGCAAGGACTTGCCTGCCCCTGCCGGGCTACTCTGGGCATTGGGCTGCTTGTAGCGGTCAGACAACATGCTGATGATGCTGGGACCGGAAGACGGTCGACCGCGGTTGTACGCCATCTTGGGCCAAAGAGGATTGTGGGGTTGGGTGAAAACAAAAATCTCTTAGTCGCTTGTGTTGGTTTGGAAGGAAACAGGGGACCAAAAGTCTCGAGGGTTAGCTTGGGCTGTAAACAGGTTCTCGAAAACGAACGGTAAGCGTTGCTGGCAACCTGACTGGTAAAGAAACGTGCAGACACTGCTTTCTTTGTCGATGATTGAAGATTGTTAAGATACAGAGGGGTAACAAGTACCGCTGACTGAAATACACCTTGTGGGTTCACACACACACACACAGCTAGCAGCTAGATTGCTGTACACTCGCAGAGGAATCTCTCTACTGTCAAACAAGCAGAGGCACTTGTTTAGTTATTGCAGTTGCCGCGCAATTGTCCTGTAGCCCAGAAACCGAAATTATCATCGATCAAAATGACAGCATCAGCAGCTTCACCAAAGTCTCTGCAGTGCTCAGTACACCAGGGGAGAACTCACACAGCGATGTCTTTTCTTCGAAAAAAACCTGTCCAAAAAAGCCCACAAAGTTTTTCGTCAACGTTCATTAAAATAGGTTACTAAGAAAGTCTTCGTGTAGCATTAAAACAATAATTAACAGGCCTGGCAGGCAGTTGTGGCACTAAGCACGTGCAACACAACTGACATGATGACTACACCTTCCTCGACACCGTCACCCCCTGAGAGAAGAAACTGACCGTAAACCTTGGTGCCACACACGTTTAGGGGACCTGCGACTCTGCGATTTAAAACTCTGCGACCTGAACGAACCTTATTCTTACGAAAACAAGGTATATCACGGCATCAGGGGCTGGTTTAGTGAGAGCGCGGTTGTGCCCCTATCGATGGATGCCAAGTTAATTGCAAGTCTAAATCTGCCAAACAACTTGAAGAAGAAGAAGAAGAAGAAGAAGAAGAAGAAGAAGAAGAAGAAGAAGAAGAAGAAGAAGAAGAAGAAGAAGAAAAAGTACTGTAGTAGATAGTAGAAGAAGAAGAGAGAAGAAGAAGAAGAAGAAAGAAGAAGAAGAAGAAGAAGAAAAGAAAAAGAAAGAAGAAGAAGAAGAAAGAAGAAGAAGAAGAAGAAGAAAGAAGAAGAAGAAGAAGAAGAAAAAGAAGAAGAAGAAGAGAAGAAATAGAAGAAGAAGAAGAAGAAGAAGAAGAAGAAGAAGAAGAAGAAGAAGAAGAAGAAGAAGAAGAAGAAGAAGAAGAAGAAGAAGAAGAAGAAGAAGAGAAAAGAGAACAAGAAGAAGAAGAAGAAGAAGAAGAAGAAGAAAGAAGAAGAATTGCGAAGAAGAAGAAGAAGAAGAATTGCGAAGAAGAAGAAGAAGAATTGCGAAGAAGATGAAGAAGAAGAAGAAGAAGAAGTGTACTAAAAGTAAAAGTTTCAAGAAAAACGGCAAAACAGCAGAAGCTATACAAATCTCTACTCAGAGGCCTAGGAGCAGGACAGGGGGACGGGGCAGACGACAGAAAGCAAACGATGGTGCGTGGGGTGATAAACAGTCTTCTGAAAACAAGGCCCTGCTTTCTGACTTGGATAGCAGCCCCACACCACCTGACGATTCCACACCACCTGACAATTCCACACCATCTGACGATTCCACACCACTTGACGATTCCACACCACCTGACGATTCCACACCGCCTGCATGAAAATACCACAGTGAATTTCACACCACCTAAGAATACTACTGTGAACACCACACCACCTGAAAATACCACATCATATGAGAATACCACATCATATGAGAATATCACCTCACCTGAGAATATCACCTCACCTGAGAATACCACATCACCTGAGAATACTACTGTGAACACCACATCATATGAGAATACCACATCATATGAGAATATCACCTCACCTGAGAATACCACCTCACCTGAGAATACCACATTACCTAATAATACCACATCACCCGAGAATACCACATCACCTGAGAATTCAAAATCACCTGAGAATACCACATCACCTGAGAATACCACATCACCTGAGAATACCACTATGAATTTCAAACCACCTGAAAATACTATTGTCAATTCCACACCATCTGAGAATACTATTGTGAATTCTACACCACCTAAAAACACCACCGTGAATTCTACACCACCTGAGACTACTATTGTGAATTCCACACCACCTGTGAAAACCAAACCACCTGATACTATCACAATGAAAACCACACCACCTGAAAACATCACTGTGAATTCCACACCACCTGAAAACATCACTGTGAATTCCACACCACCTGAAAACGCCACTGTGAATTCCACACCACATGGGAACACCATGTGAAAACCACACCACCTGTGACCACTAATATGAATTCCACACCACCTGGAAACACCAATGCGAATTCCACACCACCTGAGAATACCGCTGTAAATTCCACATCACCTGGGAACACCGCATTGAATTCCAAACCTCCACCACCCCACTTTCTCACGAGGACTGATGTAACTGTTGTTCGACAATGACTTCCAGTAACAGTGCTACAACAAACAGGACACCACATGACAGGACAACACATGACAGGACAACACATCACATGACAGGACACCACATGACAGGACAACACATGACAGGACAACACATCACATCACAAAACAACACATCACATGACAACACAGGACAACACATCACATACATGACAACACATCACATGGCAACACAGGACAACACATCACATTACAGGACAACACATCACAGAAAAAGGACAACACATCACATCACAGGACAACACATCACAGAACAGGACAACACATCACATCACAGGACAACACATCACATCACAGAACAACACAAACACATCACAGGACAACACATCACATCACAGGAAAACACATCACAGAACAACACATCAAAATCACAGAACAACCCCAAACACATCACAGAACAACACATCACAGGACAACACATCACATCACATGACAACACATCACCTCATTGGACAAACATCACAGAACAACACACCACATCACAGGACAACGCATCACAGAACAACACATCACATCACAGAACAACACATCACATCACAGGACAAACATCACAGAAACAACACCACACCACATGACAGGACAACACACCACATCACAGGACAACACATCACATCACAGGACAACACACCACATCACAGGACAACACATCACAGGACAACACATACATCACAGGACAACACAAACACATCACAGGACAAACACATCACAGGACAACACATCACAGGACAACACATCACAGGACAACACATCCATCACAGGACAACACATCACAGAACAACACATCCCCAGAACAACACATCACATCACAGGACAACACATCACAGAACAACACCCCCACATGACAGGAAACACCCACATCACAGGACAACACATCACATCACAGGACAACACATCACATCACAGGACATCACATCACAGGACAACACACCAAGGACAACACATCACATCACAGAACAACACATCACATCACAGGACAACACATCACAGGACAACACATCACATCACAGAACAACACATCACATCACATGACAACACATCACATCACAGAAAAACACATCACATCACAGGACAGGAGATAATTTCTATGATCCTACTAATTTTAGTTTTTGTCGTCTTCCACTTGACTTCACTTCTCCTTGTCCTTCAGATTGGACTATAAACCGAGGTCCTGTGTGCGAACGCACGCTGAACATCTTGCGCACATGTTAAAACCTTTTCCGCCTTTTGGAAGAGTAGGCCATTTTGTGTCCAAAGAAATGGATGACAAATTAAAACAAAAACAAAAAACCCCTAGATGCACCACTGGTGTCTTGTTTAGATATCATTCCCCAGGTCAAAATTCCGCTACCTTAAATGTGGGAAAACTGTCACACACACACACACAGGTACAGACACACACACACATACGTACAGACACACACGTACAGACACACAAACACGTACACACACACCCACGAAACACACACACACACTCACATACGGACACACTCACACACACACACAAACACGAAACACATACACACACACACATTACACACTCACACACACACACAAACACACACACACACCATACGAACACACTCACACACACTCGCACACACACACACAATTGGGGAAACGCGAAGGTGTAGCGAGGAACGAAAAACAAACCCACAAAACAAACCAACAACAAAAACAAACCTACAACAAAAACAAACCACAACACAAACACACCCACAACAAAAACAAACCCACAACCAACAAACCCACAACAAAAACAAACCCACAACCAACAACAAACCCACAACACAAACACACCCACAACAAAAACAAAACCCACAACAAAAACTAACCCACAACCAACAACAAACCCACAACCAACAACACACCCACAACACAAACACACCCACAACAAAAACAAACCACAACCAACAAACCCACAACAAGAACAAACCCACAACAAAAGCAAACCCACAACAAAAAACAACCACAAACAAAAACAAACCCACAACCAATTAAACCGACAAAAACAAACCACAACAAAAACAAACCCACAACAAACAAACCCACAACAAACAAACCACAAACAATCAAACCTACAACAAAAACAAAACCCACAACCATCAAAACCCACAAAAACAAACCCACAAAAAACCCACACAATCAAACCTACAACAAAAACAAACCCACAAACCATCAAACCCACAAAAACAAACCAAAAAAACCTCACACAAACAAACCCACAACAAAAACAAACCCAATCCAACCACAAACCCACAAAACAATAAACCACAACCAAAAACAAACCCACAAAAACAAACCCACACCAAACAAACCTACAACAAAAACAAACCCCACAACCAATAAACCCACAACCAACAACAAAAACAAACCCACACCATCAAACCCACAACAATCAAACCTACAAAAAAAACCACACAAACAAACCCCCAACAAAAACAAACCCACAACCAACAAACCCACAACAAAAACAAACCACAAACAAACAAACCACAACACAAACAAAACCCACAACACAAACACACCCACATCAAAAACAAACCACAACAAACAAACCACAACAAAAACAAACACACAAAAACAAACCCACAACACAAACAAACCTACAACAACCAATAAACCCACAACAAAAACAAACCCACAACAAAAACAAACCCACAACAAAAACAAACCCACAACAAACAAAACCTACAACAGAAACAAACCAAAACAAACAAACCCACAACCAACAAGCCCACACAAAACAAACCCACAACCAACCAACCAACAAAAAGTCGCCCTCCCTTTACTCCGGTGCACCTCGTTGGTGGCACAGTGCTGTAGCCTACTGATTTCTTAAGGCCGTGGCTCTCAGGCAAGTTTGAACCTAGCAGTCTAGCCCAGCGCAGACCATCTCTATCCAGATGACGCAAAGATTTAAACATACCCCCCCCCCCCCCAACAACAACAAAACCCCAAAACAAAAACAACCACCCCAGTTACAGAGCTAACATAGGGCACACAGACCTATAGACATGACAGACCTGTGGGTAAGTGACACAAAAAATAAGATGGCTAGACCTACCCTTTGCTGACAACAATGAGTTACAAAACTGCGGAACAGGCGAATTCCATTATCACTGGGGGGGAAAAAAACAACATCTTATTGTGTTCCTTGGCTAGAGCTCTCGGGTTTACCAATGGTGAGATTTTTTTTTTTTTACATATGTAACCGTCGCCCCCCGCCCCCCGCCCATGAATTTTGCACTGCAATTTCGCGGATAGTGTCTAAAAAAAGCACCAGTGTACATGCCTTTTTCAACAAAAATTCATCCGTTCCTTACAGGTACGCCATGGTCTACTCTTCATTAAGTCGAAAACAAGTTTTTAACGTATGCGCAAGATGACTTGGACGCGTTCGCACTAATTTATAGTCTTATCTGAAGGGGTTTTTAGGAGAAGTGGAGTCAGTATTGATGTTAACTGCAAAAGGGGGGAGGGAATCCCTTTGAACGGGTGCCTCTGTGGGGGCTCGATCCCGGGCCGTGAGATCGCGAGCGCAATGTTCTAACCACTAGGCTATCCCGCGGCCCTGGTTGGTGGGTGTAGGGCTGTACTTTCTCTTCCATGAGGGTAGGCATGACAATGATCTACCGCTATGAAGTGCTGGTAGGCTGGTTTTAAAACTACCTTTCTCTGCCGCGATGGTCAAATGTGACAGCGTTCTTCAATAAAGATTAGGTATCGTTTCCATCACGGTCAATGCGATATACTACAGTTGACATTTAATAAGAAGTATCTTTTTGGGGGGGAGGGGGGGGGGGGGAGGGGGGAGGGAGGGGGAGGGGGGGGGGGGCTGGGGAGGATGTGTTTTTTCGTTCTTCAGCTAGAGCTCCGAGGGTTCACCAATGGTGAAAGTTTTTTTTTGGGTATGTGACCGTTCTCCCCCTCCTTCCCTTCCCCCCCCCCCCCCCCACCATGAAGGTAGCCGCATTCCGACTTCCGGGGATATCAGTAAGTAGGTATAAGATATAGGATCGCCTTTCTATCTGAAGAGGGAAAACGAAATTAGTTTGATATTGCTACGGTCCGATACAGGTAGGTATTGAGGTATTGAGCGCTTTGATTTGTTGCTTTACAAGATTCAGCGCTATATAAATTCCATACATTATTATTATTATTATTATTATTATTTTTTTTATTATTTTTATTATTTTATTATTATTATTATTTTTTATATTATTTTATTTTTAAATTTTTTATTATTATTATTATTATTTTTTATTTTTTTCAGACTATAGTCTCTCTCTTCTCTCCCACAAGTGCCGCGTACGGGCCCCAAAAAAAAGGCCCCCGCTTTCCTGAGGGTACACCCCCCCAAACAAGTGCTGACTGTCAAATTCCTCCCTCCTTACTCCATCCCCATCCTACCCCACAACAGGTCACACACTATACCAATACAAACACACAAACCACCACCCCAAAACACCCCACCAAAAGCCGCAACAAACATAAAAACCAAACTTTCAACAACAAAAACAGTTCGACACATATGGGCTTTTTTCTTCTTTTTCTTCTTTTTCTTTTCTTCTTTTCTTTTTCTTTTCTTCCCCACTCCACTCCACTCAACTAAACAAACACTGTCGACACGAAAAAAAAAAGGGGGGGGGAAAAAACCCCTTTAAAAAAAATCAAAATATATACCGTCATGAACTCAAAACCCCTCAATCCGAAAAAAGAAAAACCCTGCACAGGCCCGGCTAAAGATGTGACAAAAGCCAAGACGGGGAAAAGATGATAGCGCGTTTGTCTAACGTGAGAGGGTCAGGAGCCCTACACCCCTTGTAAGGCGGGGGAAAAAAAGGGAGGAGGAGGGGAGGGGAGGAGGGTGTCATTTCCACCCAGCACCGCTTGGAAAACACAGCCAACCAAACAAGCTGAAGTGCCACTGCCCCCTCTCGCCCCTACCAACCACTGGGGGGTGGCGGTTGGTTTTTCCCTGTCCTGTCTCCGCTCCTGCCCCACACAGCACAGCACACAACCCACTGCAGCACGGGCACAGCACGTGCACACCGTAGGGGCTTTTTAAGGGGCTGCACACTGTCAGAAGGGGTTGAGGGCTGCTGTTGGCCCAGTGCAAGTGTGGGATGCCTTCTGCAAGCCGGGCCTCTTCTTCTCTCTTCCCCCCTTTCCCCCTCTCTCTCTCTCTCACTCTCTCTCTCCACCCCCTCTCTCCTCTCCAAGCAGGGGTTGGTGCCAATTCCCATCTCCCTCTGGATAAACCCCCCCGGCATTTTTCGTGTCGGGGAGGAGGAGAGAGAGAGAGAGAAGAGAGAAGAGAGAGAGGAGAGAGAGAGAAGAAGAGGGGGAAAGAGAGAGAAAATTTTTTTGTTTAAATATGTTAACGTGTTTGATTTTATTTATTTTTTTTTTATTTTCTCTTTTTATCGGGATAAGGGAATAAGCACTTCTGTGTTTTTTTTTTTTTTTACACCAGTCCCGTGTGTATGCGGTTTTGTAAATTTTGTAATCTTTTCCCCCGGTGAAAGGGCCTACTCTTACGAAAAGCGAACAGGTTTTTAACGTGTGCGCAAGATGTCTGTGTGCTTTGCACAGGGGGCCCTCGGTTTATAGTCTCACCCAAAAGGGAGAGAGAGAGAGAGAGTAGGGGAGGAGAGAGAGAGGAGAGGAGAGAGAGGAGAGAGAGAGAGAGAGAGAGAGACAGACAGACAACAGGACAGCAGACAGCCCCCAGAGGGGGGGGGGGGGGGGGGGGGGGGGGGGTGGGGGGGGGTTTTCCCCCCCCCACCTCCCCCCCCCCCCCCCCCCCCCCCCACTGCCCCCGCAACATGGGGGTTTTGCCGGAGGCCTGTCATTATAAATGCATTCCCCACCTTCGGGAAAATTTGGGGGGAATTTCCCCTTTTTTCTACCCCTCCGTTTGTTTCTGCTTTGTTCTTTTCTTCTGTCCCTCCTTTTAACTATTTTCTGCCTTCTTGGTCCCTTTTCCGCCTTTTTTTTTTTGAAAAACTTAATACCAATCCTCAAAACCGCCGAAGTCAGTGCCGGGGCCCCGACTTGTCAGGCCTTTTTCGGTA
>CM054148.1:49405978-49423478 GCA_028751875.1 Rapana venosa | reverse complement strand
TGTGCGTGTGTTGTTGTGCGTGTGTTTTGTGTGCGTGCGTGCGTTCGTGTGTGTGTGTGTGTGTGTGTGTGTGTGTGTGCGTGTGTGTGGTGTTGGTGTGTGTGTATGTGTGTGTGTGCGTGTGTGTGCATGTGTTGTGTGTTTGTGTGTGTATGCGTACAGTCGTAACTGTAGTATCGTAGACCACTTTAAGTCATGGCCAGTTTCATCGCGCGTGAAATAAGGCTGTCTTCCTGGATGAAGGCGAGAGCGGAGAGAGAGAGAGAGACAGAGAGAGACAGAGAGAGACAGAGACAGAGAGAGAGAGAGAGAGCGTCGCCACAAGAGCAGCGCCACCCATTGTTTTCTTTTTTTATGTCTGCATGTGTATTTCTTTCCCCTATCAGACTGGCCTTTTTCGACAGAATTTTTGCCTGGGAAAACTCTCTTGTTGCTGAGGGTTCTTTTACGTGTGTTGAATGCGTGTTAACACGAAATTTCCGGGTTTTACGGTCTCATCCGCACCACCCAGACCAGACCACCCTTACAGAATCTGTGGATGGGGGAAAAGTTTCGGGCACAAATGGGGATCGAACCTGGACTACGAATTGAACCAAGGCCGTTTCTGCTTTCCAGGCAGTTGCGAAGCCTGTAGGAACCATGATCTACAAGCCTTATAGAGGCAGCTCAGAGGCTGTAGCCGGTAATTCGAAGCATGGAGTGGCCATTTACCTCCTAACCTACAAAGTCACCTTGTAAATTTACATACGTGTACAACACACATCACACGACATACATACAATGTACACACAACGTACGCCACACACACCAACCACCACACATACATACGGGGAAAATTGCACACATGCATACACACCTGACTCACTGCAGTAGAGGCCATAGACTAGAAAAGATATATATTTATATATATATATATATATTAACTTTACACACACATACACACATGTATACACACATACAGAGAGTCTTTCGGATAAGACTCTAAACCGAGGCCCCGTGTGCAAACGCATGCAGAACATCTTGCGCACACATTAAATCCTGTTCCGCTTTTCGAAAGAGTAGGCCATTGTGTGCCGGTGGAACAGATAGAATTTACAAAACCGCATACACACGGGACTGATGAAAAAACACATTAGTGCTTATTCCGTATCCTCGATAAAAAAAGAATAAATAAATAAAAAATCAAAGTAAGCAAGAGAGAGTGAGAGAGAGAGAGAGAGAGAGAGAGAGAGAGAGAGATAGAGAAGAGAGAATGAAGAAGAAGAGAGAGAGAGAGGAGAGAGAGAGAGAGAGAGGAGAGAGAGAGAGACGAGAGAGAGAGAGAGAGAGAGAGAGAGAGAGAGAGAGAGAGAGAGAGAGAGAGAGAGAGAGAGAGAGAAAGACATACTCCAGCAGAAACATGGCTGCATATAAAAAAAAAAACCAACAAACCTCAAATCAATACGAATATTATTTCTCAAAGGACAAAAATCGCCTGGAACAGAAACCTCAGTGAAGACTCGATCCCAGTCCTCCGCTACAGAAGGCTTTAACCATGGGGCTGTGTTGCCCCCTCTTGGCTGCTGCTGACAGCCTACAGATAATTATTCTAACAGCAGAGGCTTAATGGATAATTATTTTAACAGCAGAGGCTTATTTGATAATTATTCTAATGCAGAGGCTTAATGGATGATTATTCTAACAGCAGAGGCTTAGTTGATAATTATTCAAACAGCAGAGGCTTAATTGATGATTATTCTAACGGCAGAGGCTTAATTGATAATTATTCTAACGGCAGAGGCTTAATGGATGATTATTCTAACAGCAGAGGCTTAATTGATAATTATTCTAACAGCAGAGGCTTAATGGATAATTATCAGCTCAAGGGCTGTGAGGAAGGAATGCTGCCTGGTTTCTGAAGACGCAATCTGACGGTAGCCTAGGGGAGAAGGAAGGGAGGGATTGCTTATGTCATAATTATACAGATCTGTCTGTGTCTCTGTCTGTCTGTCTGTCTGTCTATCTGTCTGATTCTGGCACCGCCTGTTGTTTTTTCTCTCTGCCTCTGCTTCTGTGTGTGTGTGTTTGCATGTTTGTATGTCTTGTTGTCTGTTTGTCTGTCTGTCTCTCTCCGCCCCCTACTCCCCACCTCTCTCTTTCTGTCTGTCTGTGCCTGCGTTTTTTGCTTGCTTTTGTTTTTGTCTGGCTCTGTCAGTCTTTCTGTCTGTGTTTCTATCTGTCTGTGTCTGTCTCTCTGTCTCTCTGTCTCTGTCTGTCAGTCTGTTTTTCTATCTGTCTGTGTATGTCTGTCTGTCTCTGTCTGTATGTCTGTCTGTCTCTCTCTCTGTGCTTGTGTTTCTGTCTCTTCCTGTTTGTCTCTCAGTCATTCTGTCTATCTGTCTGTCTACCTGTCTGCCTCCATATATACATTAAGTGTGTGGTGTGATTATGTACAATTGGGACCGTTGTGTGAGTAAAGAAGTGTATGTTATAAGGCCTCCTCCTCCCCCCTCCCACTCCCAAAGTGTAATAAGCAAACTCCTGACAACAATTATATTGATATTTATGATGTGAGCAACGATGGGAGGAGAAGGAGGAGGAGGAGGTGTAGAAGAGAGAGAAAGAGAGAGAGAGAGAGAGAGAGAGAGAGAGAGAGAGAGAGAGAGAGAGAGAGAGAGAGAGGAGAGAGAGAGAGAGAGAGAGAGAGAGAAGGAGAGAGAGAGAGAGAGAGGAAAACTTTTTTTCAACTGTCAAGGGAAGGAACCGCTAGTAGTTCTGTGTCTGAACATTGCTGTATCTGTCTCCCTTGGGCTACTCCACCATAGCAAACCATTATCAGCCTGTAAACGTGTGTGCACAGATACGTGCGTGTGGACACAGCCAAGCGCGCGTGCACACACACACACAAACACACACACGCAAAAGCATGCGCGCACGCACGTGCACAACAGACAGACAGACACACACCACACACCCACACACAACAGACAACACACAGACAACAGACACACACACACAACACACACCACACACACACACGGGGACAGACAGAGAGTCTACAAACATACAATGTCGTTATTCCAAGCATGCATCTACGCAGACAAGCTAGGCCTATTCAATCTGCGGCTGAAAATGCTAGGCGCAGACAGAACTGAGATACGCTGGTCATGCAGACAGAAACACACAGGCACATCTGATGACGACAGTTCTCCAAGGTAAGATAGAGGGCAGAAGGAAAAGAGGCAGACCAGCAACAATAGCTGCTCTCAATAGATGCTCGACAAAGGAGAAGAATGCGACGCGAAGAAGAAGAAGAAGAAGAAGAAGAAGAAGAAACGAAGAAGAAGAACGACGAAGAAGAAGAAGAAGAAGAAGAAGAAAAGAGAAGAAGAAGAAGAAGAAGAAGAAGAAAAGAAGAAGAAGAAGAAGAAAAAGACGAAGACGAAGACGAAGAAGAAGAAAAGAAGAAGAAGACGAAGAAGAAGAAGAAGAAGAAAAGAAGAAGAAGAAAAGAAAAGAAGAAAGAAGAAGAAGAGAAAAAGACGAGACGAAGAAGAAGAAGAAGAAGAAGAAGAATTACGAAGAATTACGAAGATAAGAATTGCGGAGAATGGCGAAGAATTGCGAAGAATTGCGAAGAGAGAAAGATTGCGAAGACGAAAAGAAGATTTGCGAAGAAGAAGAACTGCAAAGAAGAATTGCGAAGAAGTAGAAGGGAAGAAGAAGAAGAAGAAGAAGAATTGCGAAGAATTGCGAAGAAGAAGAAAGAGAAGAGGAAGAAGAAGAAGAATGTAAAGAAAAAGAAGAAGACAAGAGAAGAAGAACGAAGAAGAAGAAGAATTGCGAAGAAGAAGAATTGCGAAGAAGAATTGCGAAGAAGGAAGAAGAAGAAAGAAGAAGAAGAGAAGAAGAAACAACAACAACAACAACAACAAGAACAAGAACAACAAGAAGAAGAAAGACCAACTATAAAACAAAGCCCAGCTAAACTAGTTACCTATGATCGTGTTGCCATGACTGGCACTGATCTCTCATAACATAAACGACTACACATGCACATGAGCGCTCCTCCACTCCAGCTGTTTCCCACAACATCTCACCACTAACAAGAGGCGCACATTGACTAGGTGTATTGTTTTATTTTATTTATTTATACCACTTTAAGTCACGAGATTTCTCTGCGTGAAATTCGGGCTGCTCTCCTCGGGGAGAGCGCGTCGCCACAAGAGCAGCGCCACCCTTTTTTTTTTGGTTTGTTTTTGTCTGCAACACTATTTGTTTCCTTATCAGAGTGGTTTTTTATCTAAGAATTTTGCCAGGGACAACTCTCTTGTTGCCGTGGGTTCTTTTACGTGCACTGAATAATTATGTATAACACACGGGACCTCGGTTTATCGTCTCATCCGAAAGACTAGCGCCCAGACCACCACTCATGGTCTAATAGATGGGGATAAAGTTTCGGGCCCAAACGGGATTTGAACCACCGCACATTTCCGACCCGGACTTTTCGCTTTCTAGACAGGCGCGTTATACCTCTAGACCACCGATCCACATAGCAAGTGTAGCCATAATATATATCCAGACACGGCTCCCTGTCCACAACCATTCTGCAGGCCACAGTGGAAGAAGGAAGGAGGGAAGGAAGGAAGGAAGGAAGGAGGGAAGGAAGGAGGGAGGGAAGGAAGGAAGGAAGGAAGGAAGGAAGGAGGGAAGGAAGGAAGGTAGGAAGGAAGGAAGGAAGGAAGGAAGGAGGGAAGGAAGGAAGGCCAGCAGAGCCAGAGGCTGACCCAGACAATCCTGGTCTGACCACAGCAAGGACTGGACACAACAACCTACAGCCCAACTACTCACTGCACTGGACGGGGTAGCCCGGTGGTCAGAGTGATGTATTTGTGATCTGCTGACCCTGGGTTCGATTCTCGTTCAAGAGGATTTTTCCTCTGGAGTTAACGTCAGTGCAGACTCCACTCTCCTCAAAAAGTCCTTCGGATGAGACTCTAAACCGAGGGTCCCGTGTGCGAACGCATGCAGAACATCTTGCGCACACGTTAAAACCCGAATTTCGGAAGAGTAGGCCATTGTGTACTGGTGGGAACGGATGACAAATGTTACAAAACTGTATGCGCAGAGGGACTGGATGAAAAAAGCACGTGAGTGCTTATTCCATTATCCTCGAAATAAAAGAATAAAAAATATATAAATAAAACACAGCAGAAGACCGAGAGTGCTTCCGTACCCTCTCTGCAGAAGCCTCGATCCCCATGTCATCCCCAGGAACTTCAACGACGCTCATAAGAGAGACAATCCAATCCAATCCAATCAATCCAATCTTGCTGTTTATAGCCCCGCCGACCACAGAGGCCATATCAGGGCCGTCACTTCGTAAAATTTTAATTCTCAGAATAAAACTGTACAACTAGAATTATACAGATTAAAACAAGGTATAAAACCAACTCTACTGTCGTTTCTTGTACCAACGCCTTGGTCAACCTTAAGGGTCAACCCAGGTCGGTCACCGCGTTGTGGGAGAAACCACATCAACCACACATAACATGAGATACAACCAAGACCAGGTTCCTTAAAACGACCTTGTTCTTAGTGACCAACTGTAACTACTTTCACTCATATCACACTGGAAAAGGCCCGATTCCCTCAGGAAGTTAAAAAGGTTGTCCGGTGGAAAATCACCAAAAAAAAGGCAAGGTAAGGCATCTCGCATAAGCCAAGACCACAGCAGCCACGCCCTCAACTTTGTACGCCCCTCCCCTCCCCAGTCCCCTGTCAATTTATTCTCTCTGCCGATACACTCTGTATACTGCCAGCTGAAATCAAGCATCTAAGATAAAAACCTTAGCGTTGAGAGAATGTTCAACTGATGGCATCCAGGTCACACACACACACACACACACACACACAACACACACGCACACACACACCACACACCACGCACATCATCACCACCACACCACAACCACACCACCGCCACCATCACCACCACACCATCACCACCATCACCACCACCACCACCACCACCATCACCACCACCACCCCCACCCCATCACCACCACCACCATCACCACACACCATCCACCACCATCACCACACCACCACCACCACCACCACCACAATCTCCACCACCCACCACCACCACCACACCACCCACCACCACTCACACCACCATCACACCACCACCACCACCACCACCATCACCACCACACCACCACCATCCCACCATCCACCACCCACCACCACCACCACACCCCCACACCACACTGCATACAAAACAAAGGGAGACACGACAGAAGGATCCCACCTACCGCAGTGTTGGTCGGAGCGCCCCTGACACGGGTGATGGTGAAAGACCAACGCACCACGCTGCTCTCAAGGCTGGAGAGACAAGAGAAAACCAGGGGGGGGGAGTGGAACCACTTTTCCTCTCTGTCAGAGAGCTCTGGGAGGACGACAGTGACGACAGTGACGACGACGACAACAAGGACAGCGGAGGAGGCGGGGACAGAGAGGTGTGCAGCTTCGGAGTAGAGGACCACCGTTGTTTGGAGGCCTTCAGCCTGGGTGACGTCACGGTCCTCTCCGCCCTGCTGACGTGACTCTGGTCGAACTTGGAGATCAAGGAGCGCACGCAGGGAAGGGCTGTGAGGCCCCTGCCGTGTCCTTCACCTCGAGGTCCCTGTCCTGAGGACGGCGGCGCAGAGGAGGGTGCAGCTGTGACCGGTTGAGCGGCGTGCTGCTTCTTCTCAGGGAGGTCCTCTGAGGTGATGAGGACGATGTTGAGGTTCTGAAGGGAAGCCATCTTGTAACTGTCGTCCATGGAGGCACGGGCGGCGCTGTGCCGACCTCCCTGCTCCTGCCTCCCTGCTGGTCTGGACAGCCGCGAAGGCGACGTCTTCAGGGAGCGTTTCAGCGACAGGGGTGTGGCCATGCCCGCACCTTCAGCGCTGCCCCCCACCCAAGTCCTGTCGTCAGGGGAGGTCCCTGTCTCTACTGCTGCTGCTGCAGGCCTCGCCTTGCTGCTTTGCTTCTGCCTCTTCCAGGGACGTGCCTTGTCCCGCCAGTCTGTCAGGACTCAGAGAATCCACGTCCCCTAAGTTGGGCGTGGACTGAGACAGCTGCCGTGTGGAGGCGTGAAACCTCGATCCTCCTTGCAGCCTTCGTGCAGGAGGTGTGGAGGTGGAGGTGGAGGTGGTGGTGGAGGTGGAGGTGGAGGTGGAGGAGGTGGAGGTGGAGGACGTGGGTTCTGCTGTTTCCAGAGCTTGCCATTTGCTGAGCAGGTGGCTGATCTTGTTGTCCTTCCCAGCCCGAGGCCTGCTGGTGGGCAGAGATGACTTCCTTCTGCCTGGAGAGAGGTCCGCGGATTTTCCTGCAGACCTGGCGTGGTGCCCGTTCTCCAGTGGCTGGAGTGTGGGTGTGGGTGTGGGTGTGGTGGCTGTGACTGGGGTGGTGACTTGAGAAGAACGCGCAGAGTGGGGAAGAGAATGGGGGGAGGTTGTATTCTTGTTGTTGTTTTTGTTCACCACTTCAGTGGCGGTGGTCTTGCTGCGGGAGTTGTCAAGTGCAGCTGTTGTTGTTGTTGTAGCTGTTGTTGTTGTTTCTGCTGTTGTTGGTTCTAGTGAGGAGCTGCCAGCATCATCCGTTGTTGTCTTTGTGTCAGTGACTGACGCATCCTTACCAACAGTTGCAGAGGCTGGTGGGGTGGGTGTCGTGTCTGGCATTGTGGATCTCTCTGTGTGGACGGTGCTCAGGTGTGTAGAACTGGTGCCACTCTCACTGGCTCTGAAAACAGTGCTGGATACTTCAGGACTGCTGCTGGCACTGTCGCAGTCTGTCAGGACACTGGTGGTTTCTTTGAGATCAGGGTCACCGTTTGTGTCTTCAAGCACAGGGTAGGGTTCCGTAGAACAGGTGTCATTGAGTTTCAGACCAGCATTGGGTTCTTTAAAACAGCTATCACTGTGTATGTCTTTCAAAAGAGTGTTGGGTTTCTTAGGTGTGGTGTCACCGTTTGCTTCTGTCAGTAAAGTGTCTAGCTCTTTAGCACTGGTGTCACTGCCAGGGTCTTTCACAGCAGCACACACTTCTTTAAAACCGGTGTCTCTGTTTGAATCTTTCATGGCAGTGTCGGGTTCTTTAAGACAGGTCTCACTGTTATAGTCTGTTGGGACACTGTCAAGCTGTTTAGGACTAGTGTCACTGTCACTGCCATTGAAAACGTTACCCTGTTCTGTAGGAATGCTGTTACTCTGTGTGTCTTTCAAATGACGGTTAGAGTCTTGAAGGTGGGCTTTGTCACCCGTATTCTTGAGATCATCAACACTCGTATCAAATGCGACCACTTGGTTACTGTTGTCAAAATGACATGGTTGGCAGCTGATACTGTTGTCACTGTCCTCACTGTTACCGTTGTTCATGCTATTCTGACAAACGTTTCTTTCGTGGTGGCTCAAGTCTTCACGTTCTCTTTGCATGTCAGGGCTGGCAGCGTGTCCAGTGAGCTCCACGTCCTCAGAGGTTCTGGCCCTGACCTCACAGTCACCGGCCTCCCCTGCCTCTGGCCTGCCCTCGCTCCCCTGCGTGGTGCCCCAGCCCCCTGACTCCCCTCTGGTGACATGCTCTGCGGCTGCAGCCACTTCTTCTCCATCTTCTGCTGCCTTGCTTCTAGAAACAGGAAAGGTGTCCCAGCTACTGTGACTGTCCCCGTCCTTTGAAGATGTTACAGATACAACTTCAGATGTGCTTTCCTGTGGACAATGTCCGGTCTCCTGCTGAGAATCCCCATCATCACAGCTGCTGCCGTTGTCCCCAGGACACTCTACTGTGGCTGCATCGCTGAACACGCCAACACTGCAGGATGACCTGCCAGGAAGCTTAGACTCTGAGGCAGGGTTTGGAGGTGGTAAGGGTTGGGGCTGGATGGCTTCAGAAAGGGGAGAGGACATGCTGTTGTTAGATGGAGGGGTGTCAGGGTCGGAGGACTGTGCGGAGCTTTGTGAGGAACAATCCTGAAGAGCAGACGACACCTCAACAGACGCCGCACTGTCAGCGTCCTGCTCTGCGTCCAGGCTGGAGGTTTTGCGCAGGGCACAGGACACAAGGTCCCGGCTGTCGTAGAACAGGTATTGCAGCAAGTCATCGTCGGCTTCTCGGCCATATCCTCCGCCATCACTCTCTTCCTGCCGACAGCTGTATGCCCTCTGGACCTCTGCCTCTGCCAGACAGCCAGCTGAGCCTGCAGAGCGGTCGTCACCCCGTGATGGAGACTGCATCAGGCTGACGTCACTGCTGTCTGTTTGCCCATCATCCCCACAACCTGCCTCTTGCTCTGGAAGGACGTCGTCTCTGGCAAACCACTGCCCGCCTTCTTCTCTCTTCTGTCCCTCTTCAGAAAAGAAGGCAGAGGGCTGTTCTGCTAATTCTGATGGCACGGAACTACTGGAGGTATTTTCCTCCACAACGCTACTCAGTTGTCTGGCAGAAAGCCTAGATTCTGATTCTGGAAAGGGATTGGTAAACACAGCACCGGTTTGACATCTGGAGGGGAAGCCATTTTCATCCATGGCTTGCAGGCTTGTTGACTGCGTGTCCTCAGAATCAGCATGAGGGAGTCTGTCACTGTCACTGTCACTGTCACTGTCATTGTCGTAGCTGGCACAGTCAGCCCTACCTAAACCATGTTCCTTTCCTCCTTCATGCCCATCAACAATGTCACATACTGTCTTGGTGTCCGCTGAATGCCTACTAGCGTCTGTGACTGGACGGCCTATGTAGCTGGCTTGTTGCAATGGCCGGCCATTGGTGGCGTGGTTTGAGGTCAGCTCATGCAGGGCACGGTCAGTCCTGTCTCCGGGGTCAGTCTTAGACACAGTGTCACTTCCACTCTCGTGCCGCGTGTCCTTTGTGGTCAGTGTCCAGGTCAAACTGCTGGAGAACTCCCAGGAGTGTATGTATTGCACGAGGACGGACTAGAATGCAGCTGAGGATGTTGATGAGCGCCCTGACCGCTAACGTCCTCACAGTCTGCGGGGACGGTGTCTTGCTGCCGGTCTGTGAAGGAAGACCATTCCATGCTGTGCTGGTCAGGATGTGAAGATGATGGAGGTCTCTGATCTCCACCGCCTGCAGTACCTTCTGCACTCCCGCTCCATCTGCGTCCACTTTCATCACCATCGTCATCATCATCACCATCACCATCACCATGATGATGATGATCATCATCGTCACCATTTTCTAAACCAATCCTTTTTCCCTGTGGCTGCCCACCTGCCATGCTGAAGGCTTTCACGTCTTTCGCCGACTCTCTGTCTCCTTCTACATCAAACTTTTGAAGGTTTTCGGCTTCAGAGTTCAAAGAGACCTTACTATCCGTAGCGTCTTCTGCTGCTGACGTTTCTCCAGTCTCTTCCATCATCTGCTGCTGTGTATCACTCTTGGCTGAGCACTGGGACGGCCCTGACCTGTCTTTCTTGTTCTGCGTGCAGTGACAGTCACCCCCACCTCCACCTGCACCATCGCTGACCAAATGCCTCTTTCTCCTCCCTGACCGCTGGGCAGGGGCAGGCTCCCCTTTCGTCGAAAGGCCAGAAAGCGGGTCACCTCGTCCACCAGCAGAACACGGAGCACCTTCAGCCAGCTCTGTCCCCGCGTTCTGTCTGTGCCCTGCCCTCCTCACTGCCGTCAGCACGTGCTGGTCGCATGGCGGGGGGTCCTGAGACACCTGGCCCTCCCTGAGGTCTGTGTTCGGCTGAGCAGTCTGGAACAACACAGAGTCCGCCATCTCCGCGGTGGTCTGTCCGAGACCCTGCCACATCACGTCACTTTCCTCGCCGTCCCCTGACGTCACCGAGAAGGGTGACGTCAGAGAGGACAGCCCCTCTAAACTGGTGACGCCGCAGCCGCTGTCTTTCCAGGTCCCGTCCCCGTCTTCGCTGAAGGAGACACAGGAGACGCTCTCCTCGCGGATCGGGGACAGCTGGGGAGGGGAGGAGCCCTGGAGGCTGGAACCCCGCCTCTCCAGGGCCAGCGTGGGCAGCAAGGGAAAGGGGCTGAGGAAGACGACGTCATCGGAGGCGCCGCTGACGTCTCCCGCGTCTCGACAAGGCAGTGACGCAGAGGCGGCCAGGGGGCAAGGGGCAGGCAACTCCTCAGCGGCAGCGTCGCCCAGCCCAGCCCGGCAAAAGACGGCCACTCCACTGTCCGGGGTGTGGAGGTCAGGGTGGAGGTCAGGGTGGAGGTCAGGGTGGAGGTCAGGGTGGTGGAGGTCAGGGTGGAGGTCAGGGTGGAGGTCAGGGTGGAGGTCAAGGTGGAGGTCAGGGTGGAGGTCAGGGTGAAGGAGGTCAGGGTGGAGGTCAGGGTGGAGGTCAAGGTGGAGGTCAGGGTGGAGGTCAGGGTGGTGGAGGTCAGGGTGAAGGTCAGGGTGGAGGTCAGGGTGAAGATCAGGGTGGAGGTCGTCCTCCGCAAGGACGCAGGCGTCAGACTCCCTGTGCAGGTGACTGGGCAGCAGGTCGTGGTCGAAGCCCGGGCGTCGGGAAGGGACCACGTTGACGGGCAGCTGGAAGAGCTCCCACGGGTGGGTCAGCAGACGTGCTCTGCCCAGCTCGATCTGCATCGTCCTCACCTGTACACTCTGCGCCTTCACGCCGTTGATGTGCCCGTCCTCTGCATGCTGGCCTCCTCTCTTCCCCCTACCCCCCCCCCCCCTCTCTCTCTCTCTCTCTCTCTCCTCTCTCTCTCTCTCTCTCTCTCTCTCTCTCTCTCTCCTCTAGCGAGCTCACAGCAAACTCCTCACTACAGAGCTGACCGCCTGACGTGACCATGGAGGGCACTCTTTTGTCCTCACCCTTTTGGTCATCTCAAGTCTGGCACCGCCCTTGCGTGAAGTCTCTAGTTGGGTCAGAAATTGATGCTCGTGTGTGTTACGTCTTCTGGAGACCATCATTCATGTTTGCTACATCTGTTTGTGAGAGTTCTACGCTGTTGTAGTCTATAATTATATAATTGTATGTAGATCTCTTCTGTTACCTACGTTTGGAAGGATGGTGTAGATAACAGTCGGTGCTGCAGACCTGAACAGTGCCGTGCTGGCAGCTACTGTGACGCGGTTGTCTTTAAATGGTGATGTCTTTGACTAGAGGATTTTGGTTTTTTTTGGCCAGGAGAGAGGTGCAAAGAGTGACCCTTGGGGTCAGGGTCATCAATGAAGAAGGCTGTGGGGTGGCCGGCTAGCTGCCTGTGGTCACAGTGGTCAGTGTGGTGCTCTCCTTCCCTCCTGTGGACCTGAGTGTCCAGTCTGTCAGTGGAGTGTTTTTCTGCTCCCTGTCTGCCTGCCGATGAGTCTCATCGGTGTGGACCAGGTCTGCTTTCTGTTAAACACACACAATAATAATAAATAATAATAATAATAATAAATGGAATTTATATAGCGCTGAATCTTGTAAATAAACAAACAAATCGAAGCGCTTGCATTCAATCATTTACAGGCATGCAACTCTCCTTAAACATAATGAACAACAGATTTCAAAACCATGCGCGCGCACGTATGCACGCATGCACGCACACACACGCACGCACCGCGCACACACACACACACACACACACACACACACACACACACACACACACACACACTCGGAACAACACTTAGAAGGTGAAAGATGCTGTTGAAAATTAGGGACAGATATTTGGGGGGAAAGTCTCAGGTAGGAAATAAGTGTGTTTTGAGGCTGGATTTGAAGGTATCAAGTGAAGGCTTTTGGCGAAATGAAAGAGGGAGGTCATTCCAGGTGGATGGACCAGAAACAGAGAAGGAGCGACGGCCAACAGTGGTTTGTTTGAATCTGGGTGTTCGAAGCACAAAGTATCTGCGGCTGAACGAAGGGAACGGGATGGAGTGTACAGATGAAGACAGTTACAGAGATAAGAGAGTGCAATTTGTGGAGACATTTTGAAACAGAGGATATTGATTTTATACTCCAGTCTTTGTGAGACAGGCAGCCAGTGAAGAGATCGCAGAAGAGGAGTGATGTGTTCAGATTTTTTCTTTCTTAGGACCAGTCGAGCTGCAGAGTTTTGTATGCGTTGAAGAGAGTGGATAGATGATGCTGGTAGGCCAGCCAAAAGAATTACAGTAGTCTAAACGTGAAAGAATGAGAGATGTGACAAGCTTGGAAGTTGCATCAGTGGACAGATACTTACGAATCGCGCTTATGCCCGTAATTGATAGTAGCAAGACTGGCAGGTCTGGGTGATGAATTTTTTCATAGAGAGTGTGTTGTCAAGAACTACTCCTAAATACTTCACAGAGTTGGACAAAGGAACTGACGTATTGCCGAAATCTACTGAAGTTTTTGCGATAGAGGAAAGTTTATGTTGGGTCCCTATGAGCATGGTTTCGGTTTTATCGGCATTAAGTTGTAACTTGTTCTGAGTCATCCAGTTTTGAATGTCTTGAAGGCAGTAGGACATATTTGTCATGAGGGAAGGCAAGTTTTCAACAGTATCACTGCACTAAAGCTGAGTATCATCGGCATAGAAATGATGATCAATATGGTGGTTGTTCATTATATGTGAGAGTGGAGCAGTGTAGAGAGTAAAGAGAACAGGGCCCAGGACTGATCCCTGCGGGACTCCACATTCCATTTTGACAGGTTTTGATTGAATTTTGTTTACAATAACTTTTTGGAACCTGTCTGTGAGGTATGAAGTAAACCAGGTGAGGGCTGTGCCGTTAATGCCAAACGTATTTTGGAGGCGAGAAAGAAGAATTGAGTGATCTATGGTATCAAAGGCTGCAGATAAGTCAAGAAGAGTGAGGAGGGAGATTTTTCCTGCATCAGAAGCAAGTAGAAGTATATCTAAAGTGTGGACTAGGGTGGTTTCGGTGTTGTGGTTGGGGCGATATGCAGATTGAAAAGTGGGAAGAAGATCATTGGAATGAAGGTGACTGTTGAGCTGTTTGAGAACGACTTTTTCTAGTACTTTAGAGACAAAGGGTAAGTTTGAGACAGGCCTATAATTCTTCAGAATGTTGGGATCGTGGTCGTGCTTTTTCAGTAGAGGTGTGACTATTGCTGTTTTAAGAGCTGATGGAAAATTTCCTGACACAAGAGATGAGTTTACTTTTTAGTGATAATAGGTACAAGTTGTGGAAGGCATTGTGAGAAAACAGGAGCAGGTATGGGATCAAGGTCGCATGATTTTATAGTCATTTTCTTCAGAATTGTCATGATTTCTTTTTCACTTGTGGGATGGAAGGAAAAGAGAGGAGTGCCAGTGAACTGGGGATCAGGAGGCGCAGGCTGGAATTGAGTCTGATCCAGTCTGGAGCGTATGTTTCGAACTTTGTCTGAAAAGAAAGCAGAAAATATGGATGGAAGTTCAGACAGGCTGTGGGTGTTAGGCAGAGGAGTTGTTTTTGCAGATCCAAGGAGATTTGAGGTGAGGGAAAAAAGACATTTTATGGATGTTGCACAGAGAACTTGGAAAGAGTAGTAGTCTGTCTTTGCTGAATGGATTAAGAGTTTGACTTTGTTTATTTGTTTCCGGAAAAGCTGTTTGTTGATTTCGGTTTTTGACTTCCGCCACTGCCGTTCTAGTTGCCGGCGTTTGCGCTTCGCTATCAAGATGTCTTGGGTATAACCATGGCGCACAGGGTCTGTCAGGGAGGAGATGGTCAGTAGGAGGTGCATGCTCATCAAGCAGTTGGCGGAGAATAGTGTTATAGTGATCAGAGAGGTCAGTGTGGTCAGAGGTTTGTGAAAAACGTTCGGAAGCTTGTGAAGAGAACGTATGAATGTCTAAGGCCTTAAGATTGCGACGAGTAACATATTTATAAAGAATGGCGGAATGATCGGAATGCAGTTCGTCGGTGACAGAAACAGATGTGACAAGATTAAATGAAGCATTAGTAATCAGCCAGTCTAAAATATGACCAGATCTGTGCGTTGCTTCGTTTACCAGTTGAGAGAGAGAATGGTTGGACAGAGAAAGAGAAAGACGTTTGACATCTGGAGAAGACTGGTTGTCGAAATGGAAGTTGAAGTCACCAAGAATTATAAGTTTAGTGGGAGAGAGGCTGTAGTGGTCGAGGAGTGACTGGAATTCTTGGTGAAAAAGAGAAGATGTTAGGTTGTTTTTACGGCTGGGAGGTGGACGATAAAGGCAGCAGATAGTAATAGAGTGGCCAGGTAGGTTGAGATTGATTTCGCAAACTTCAAAAGATTCATGTGAGAATACGCACGCGCGCGCGCACACACACGCACACACACGCGCGCGCACGCGCACACGAGCACGCACACACACACATCATTAGAAAATCATGTGTAAGAATGTTTTAAGACAAGAGAAAGAGAATACAACATGTTTTTAGTGTACATCATTTTGAGACCAACAGATAATTATAATGATGATTTGTTTTGTTGTTGTGTCAAATAAGTCTACATGACTTAAATGGCAATACAACTTTCTGAATCCGAACACACACACGCGCGCACACGCACACGCAAGCACACACACACACACAAACAAACACACAAACACACACACGCATACGCAAGCACACACACACAAACACACACACAAACAAACACACACACACACATACCACACACATACACACACACGCAAACACACACACAAGCACAAACACACACACACACACAAACACACACACAAACACACACACACACACGCACATGCAAGCACGCACACACACAAACACACACACAAACACACACAAACACACACACGCAAGCACACACACACACAAACACACACACACACACGCAGCACACACAAGCACACAACACAAACACCACACACACACACACACACAGGGGTGGGGTAGAAAGGGGAGGGGAGTTGTAAGTCTTTCCAACAGAGCGCTAATACCAACACCACATACAGTAATACATGGGTGTTTGAATCAGTGGCAGAGCGGTAACTCACCCTGTTAGAAAGCCAACGCTCAATAATTTACGGTTCAATTCCCGACCGACTTAAGCCTGACAGTTGTGAACGCACTACCAACAGAAGCGCAAGTCTTTTAAATAAGACAGTAAGCCTAAGACCCGTTTGAACCAAATATTCAGCGCACGTTAAAGAGGCTACAACAATAACAGATGTCTCTGGAAAAAAAAAATTCTGGCAAAATCGCATATTCGGGCGAGGAGGGGGGTGGGGGGGGGGAGGAAGGGGGGGGGGGTGAGAGGAATGGCCCTCGCAAAAGAACAAGTTAATGTATTATTTTCAATGGGTGATAATGGTAGTCTCCCCTGAAAGAGTAGGCAAATTTCATTTAAAGCCTTGTGATATACAATACAATACGATACAATACAATACAATACAATACAATACCATACAACACAATACAAGGCAACAAAATATTAGTCTTTCGGATGAGACGATAAACCGAGGTCCTGCGTGTAACCTGCATATATACGCACGTAAAAGAACCCAAAGCAACAAGAGAGTTTGTTCCTGGCACAATTCTGTAGAAAAAAAGCCACTCTGATAAGGAAACAAATACACATGCAGACAGGAAAAAAACAACAACAACAATGGGTGGCGCTGCTCTCGTGGCGACGTGCTCTTCTCAGGGAGAGCAGCCTATTATTTCAAGCAGAGACCTCTGCAGAGACCTCTGCCGTGCCTTAAAGAGGTATACAATACAATACAATGTAATAATACAATAATACAACACAGCACAATTAAACACAACACAGCACCATACAATACATTACAACACAACGCATGTAGCACAACTCAAAAGACTACCCAATACACAATAGGATACAACACGACAAAGTACCACCATAAGTACACAATACAATACAACACATGGTACTTCACCACACCACACAACACCACACCAAGGGGGACGGGATAGTCTAGTGGTTAGAACATTGCGCTCGCAATCTGACGACCCGGGTTCGATTCCAGTTCAAGGGGATATTTTCCCCTGGGGTTAACATCAGTGCAGACCCCACTCCCCCCAAAAGTCCTTCGGATGAGACTATAAACCGAGGCCCCGTGTGCGAACGCACGCAGAACATCTTGCGCACACGTTAAATCCTGTTCCGCTTTTCGTAAGAGTAGGCCACTGTGTGCCGGTGGGAACAGATGACAAAATTTATAAAACCGCATACACACGGGGACTGGATGTAAAGAAGCACATAAGTGCTTATTCCATTATCCTTGATTTATAAGAATAAAATAAATTAAAAAAAATCAAACAAACCACCACTCCACACCATACCACACATTCACACCACACCCACAATCACAACATCACATCACACCCACACCACGCCATACCAAATCGCATCACACCGCACCGCACCGCACCACACTTTACCACATCACACCACATCACACCACACTTCACCACATCACATCACACCACATCACGCCCAACCAACAAACAATACCCCGCGCCACACCAGTCTTCGAATAATTATCACCTTGAGTGAACAGACGTTATAAAAATAATTCAAGAAAGAACACCCACCCC
>CM054148.1:49388478-49393478 GCA_028751875.1 Rapana venosa | reverse complement strand
TTACACTAAGTTCCATATTCATTTGATTATTATGTCATCTGTTTCCACCGAAACACAATAGCCTTCTCTTCCTAAACAGGTTTGAAATTAACGTGTGTGCGAGATGTTGAACTACGTGCGTGTGCACACAGGACCTCGGTTTCTTCTAAAGTCACATCTGAACGACCTTCGGGGAAGTGCAGTCAGTAGGGCCTAGGCTTACTGATGTTTTTTGTTTGTTTGTTTTTTAAAAATCTTTTTGATTGGCACACATACACAGTTCAAAACAAACAAATTAACTTTTCATCCAGACAACATTACATCACGTCCATTTTTACAGGCGTACAAGACTACTAGCTACACAAAGTACAAAAAGAATCAATCATCATTTTTGTTGTCAAAACAAGATTTATAGATTACATACAGAATTTTTTTTACTAATATTTTGAAATGGTACTCAACTTTCTACTAAGTTTATGTACCGGAACCTTTTTTTTTCTCCTGAAAATGAGTCAACTGCATTTGTTTTTCAGTGCTCCAGCTTTCCCATTTCATATTCATATTTTAGTTCATTCAGAAAAATTATCAACATTAGGTTTTGTTTTACCAATCCGACATTTATAAACATAGAACTTTGTTAACAGTGTTATTATTAAGTTGAACACTTCATCCGTTTTTTCTAACAGCATCAGTGCCCAAAAAGCACTATTATTTCCATAGTAAGGGCCTACTGATGTTACTTGTTAGCCTAAATCCTGGGCGGAATGCCTTGCACGGAGCGTCTGAAGAGAAGCTGGAACGTGGCCCTTTAATAATTATCACGATCTGAACCCTCTGACCACCAGGCTGCAAGATATCTGGCCAGAGATCCTGGGTCAAGTGCATGAGGTTAGTCACCTCATTGGACGTTGGACCAATGTCCTGGTGTAACTCCACTGTCACTGAAGGAAACCCATGTAACAGGTCTATTGTCTTTGTGTACATTCTATTTCTATGCAGAGGTTAGCTTTACCTCAACCCATGTAACAGGTCTATTGTCTTTGTGTACATTCTATTTCTATGCAGAGGTTAGCTTTACCTCAACCCATGTAACAGGCCTATTGTCTTTGTGTACATTCTATTTCTATGCTGAGGTTTGCTTTACCTCAACCCATGTAACAGGTCTATTGTCTTTGTGTACATTCTATTTCTATGCAGAGGTTTGCTTTACCTCATTGTCTTAAGTTACGTGTTCGTAGTGGTTGATTAATGGACAGTGATCAGCTGATGTATAAGAGTCTGTCTGTATTTCTGTCTGTCTCTTTTTTTTCTTTTAAACCTATCTACATATACACACGCGCACACACACGCACACGCACATGCACACACATATATTCACATACAGAGGAGAGAGAGAGAGAGAGAGAGAAGAGAGAGATGAGAGAGAGAGAGAGGAGAGAGAGAGAGAGAGAGAGAGAGAACAGAAACAGAAACAGACAGACAGACAGACAGACAGACAGACACACACAAACACATAATTATACACACACATACACACACATAAGTACGTTTTTCTCGTAGTTTAAACTCTCGAATAGAATTCAATTAAATTGAATGTATTCAGTGTGTGTGTGTGTGTGTGTGTGTGTGTGTGTGTGTACTGTGTACTGTGTACTGTGTGTGTGCGAGATTTGTTTTGATTTCGCTTGAGGGTTTCCCCCCCTTGTTGGCAATAGTTTCTGTGTTTGTTTCGTATCAATTGTGATGGCTGTAATTCACCGTGTGTTCTTATCGCTAATCCTTAATCTGTTCCATACTTTGACGTTCATTCTTATCATTCATCAGTAATCTGTTCAGCAACCACCTCCATGTATATATAGGCCAACAGCATCTTTATGAGCGAATCATTCTCTCTCTCTCTCTCTCTCTCTCTCTCTCTCTCTCTCTCTCTCTCTCTCTCTCTCTCTCTCTCTCTCTCTCTCTCTCCCTCCTTCTCCCCTCAAAGTATACGAATACTTACTCTTTAACCTTTGGAAACTACACATCATTCATTCATTCATTCATTCTCTCCTTGATAGTAAAGATGATCTCTCTCTCTCTCTCTCTCTCTCTCTCTCTCTCTCTCTCTCTCTCTTTCTCTTTCTCTCCTTCCCCTCATCCCCCCTAAACGCCCCCCCTCCCCTACACACACACACAACATCACGTCATAACATTGTAACGTTACCTTTTGAACACACGCACATACACCAGGCCCGCGTAAAATAAATGATCCCACTTTGCACAACACACTTCTCACAAAGAAACCTCACTCACTCCACTCTCTGTCCCTCAACGTATCTGAGGAGAGAGTGAGAGAGATAGAGACAAAACCGAAACAAAACAAAAAAAAGCACCCAGAGAGAGACCCCCACACACAGACAATCACGTCTCCAAACAAGCCGTAAAAAGAAAACTTGACTCCATTATGTTGACTTCTCATCAACTGCTTGAGAAGTCTTAATAGAGGCAGCTCACTGTACTGAAGTGTTGAACTAAAAAAAAAGGCAGACAATTAGTCACTCACACAACAGTGTGAACGACGGGAAGGTAAGAGCTGACATCACCTTGAAGGACAACAAAGTGTTAGGAGGAAGGGAAGAGAAGGGAAGGGAAGGGAAATCGAGTAAAGTAGCTATCTAGCCTTTCCCGCTAGTATAGGCCTTGTATAGGCCTAGTCTATACTCTAGGCCAATCCTTCTTTACGTCACGTTTCACTGCTCCTGTCCCCCCCCCCCCTCCCACCCCCCCCCCCCCCTCCCACCCCTCTTCCTTCTTTCCCCGCGCTCACTCACTCACTCTCTCTCTCTCTCTCTCTCTCTCTCTCTCTCACACACACACACACACACACCTGACTGAAGGCTCTCCGATCGTTCGGCCGTGACACAATGGTGACGTTGCCGGTCACGTGAGCTCCTAATAAGGAGTGTAAGGAGAACTATAGGCTGTTGTTTTTGGGTCTAAGTGTGGCGACATTAGTCATAGCTCAATGCATGTCTTGAATGCTGTCCCTCTTCGCGCGCGCGCGTGTGTGTGTGTGTGTGTGTGTGTGTGTGTGTGTGTGTGTTTATGTGTGTGTGTGTGACAACGGCAGAGAGAGAGAGAGAGAGAGAGAGAGAGAGAGAGAGAGAGAGAGAGAGAGAGAGAGAGAGAGAGAGAGAGAGAGAATTTGATCAAGCCAGTTTCTGATGGAATAAATGAAACACAACATTATTGTTATTATTATGATTATTATGATTATGATTATGATTATTATTATTATTATTATCATTATCATTATTATTATTAAGCACACCATTATCAAGACAACCTTATTAAGCACAACATTATCAAGACAACATTATTAAGCACTACATTATCAAGACAACATTATTAACCACACCATTATCAAGACAACATTATTAAGCACGCCATTATCAAGACAGCCTTATTAAGCATAACATTATCAAGACAACTTTATTAAGCACGCCATTATCAAGACAACATTATTAAGCCCAACATTATCAAAACAACATTATTAAGCACAACATTATCAAGACAACATCATTAAAGCACAACATATTTTTCCCCTTCACCCAAAGATCCTGAGGCTGCTATCAAGCCCCAGATTATCTGGGACTCTCTTCCATCCCCTCTAAGATGTAATCCAACACTAGATACATTCAAAACAGGAGTTATAATTATACGACCCACTTGTTTAATTTGCGTAAGCTGTCACCCCAACCACGAAAGCTGTCACCCCAACTACGAAAGCTGTCACTCCAGCCACGAAAGCTGTCACTCCAACTAAATCAACCCTGCTCAAGCAGATTGTGGTGGGTTGTGTTTTTTTCTGGATTGTTGATGTCTAGTTGGAGGGAAAGAAGGAAGTAAGTAGGCATCACGCATTCGGTGGGCGTTGAGCCTATTTTATTTCTAGGGTATTGCGCCATAGAACAAAAGCGAGTAGTAGTAGTAGTAGTAGTAGTGGTAGTAGTAGAAGTAGTAGTAGTTAGTAGTAGTAGTAGTAGTAGTGGTAGTAGAAGTAGTAGTAGTAGTAGTGGTAGTAGAAGTAGTAGTAGAAATAGTAGTAGAAGTAGTAGTGGTAGTAGTAGAAGGAGTTAGGAGAAAGTAGTAGGAGAAGAAGTAGGAGAAGTAGTAGGAGAAGTGGTAGTAGTAGTAGTAGTAGTAGTAGTAATTGTAATAGTAGTGGCAGTAGCAGAAGTAGCAACAGTAGTAGTAGCAGCAGCAGCAGCAGCAGCAGTAGTAGTAGTATAGTAGTAGTAGTAGTAGTAGTAGTAGTAGTAGCAGCAGCAGTAGCAACAGCAGCAGCAGCAACAGCAGGAGTAGTAGTAGTAGTAGCAGCAGTAGTAGTAGTAGTAGTAGTAGTAGTAGTAGTAGTAGTAGTAGCAGCAGCAGCAGCAGCAGTCGTAGTGGAATCCAGATAATTATCTTATACGATCATCTTTGTAACAGAGTCATACATGATAATACACGGAACACACAATAGACAAAATTAAACAAACTTTCTCAAGTGCCACTTGTAGGAACATTACGAGAACAGAATCATAATAAACACAGACACACTACAAGTATAGAGTAAAACTTTTACTTATTCAAAACAGGTTTAATATTGTTTTCATGTGTGGTGTGTGTGTGTGAAGTCAAGTCAAGTCAAGTCAAATTGTTTTATTTCCAGATGGTACATTGAATAAGCAATGCATTTGCTCTTTTTCATCAAACCATCTATCTAAGAACAAAATATTCTTAATGTGTGTGTGTGTGTGTGTGTGTGTGTGTGTGTGTGTGTGTGTGTGTGGTGTGTGTGTGTGTGTGTTTTCGTGTTCGTTTTAACGTCTATCCATTAAAAAGTGATTGTAGACAGGACATAGGGAGGAGAAGGAGATAGAAGAGAATACAGAATGTGTTTATTAAGTTGTATACATGATACAAGGAATAAAACAGATCTAACCATGAAAAAACCCTCATTCAGCTATGTATATAAAATAGAACAAAAGAAAAAAAAA
>CM054148.1:49370978-49373478 GCA_028751875.1 Rapana venosa | reverse complement strand
GGCAATGTGCATGCCTTCTGAGAGAATGTAACCTGCAATACAAAAAATCACAACACCTCTCCCTCCCTCCCCCCCCACCACTCAAAAAAGGAGGAACGAAGGAGGGAGGGAGGAAAGAAACAAATGAAAAGAGAACAAGGAGAGAAAGGAAGAAAAGACAGGAAATAGGTTTTAGATTTATTGATTCTTTTATATCTAGGATAAAGGGTTAAACATTCATGTGCTTTTTTACATCAAGTCCTCGTGTGTATGCGGTTGTGTAAATTTTGTCATCTGTTCCCACCGGCACACAGTGGTCTACTCTTTCGAAAAGGGTAACAGGAGAAACATAAGGTGGAATGAAAGGAGTAGAGGCGGGAAAATATATTTTTTTCAAAACAAACAGAAATTGGAGAACAAGGATAATCAGGATGCGAAACAAAGAAAAGAGAAAGCGCGAAAGAAGAAAGAAGAAGAAAGAAGCCCAGAAAAATTAAGGAGGAGGAGGAGAAAAAGAAGAAGGAGTTTGAGGATGAGGAGGAAGAGGAAGAAGAATGAGGAAGGAGGAGGAGCAGCAGCAGCAGAAGAAGAAGAAAAAGAAGATGGATGAGGAGAAGGAGGAGGAGAAGGAGGAGGAGAAGGAGGAGCAGCAGGAGCAGCAGAAGAAGAAAAAGAAGGAGGAGGAGAAGGAAAAGGAGAAGGAGGAACAGAAGAAAATGAAGAAGGATGAGGACAAAGGAGGAGCAGGAGGAGGAGCAAGAGCAAGAGAAGGAGAAGCAGGAGGAGCAGGAAAAAGCAAGAGGAAGGGAAAGAGAAAGAAGAAGGGGACGTACCTCCTGTAGTGTTATAGCCGAAGACTGTGACTCTTTGGAAATCGTAGTTCTGTGCGGAGGCCGGCAGTTGCGCCACGTCGCATTCGCTGGTCAGGTTGAAGGCCTTGTCCAGCTTGATGACCGCCACGTCGTTGGCCAGAAAGCCTGAGCTGCTGTCATTGAACGAAGGATGCTGCAGGCCAACAAACCCGCAACCATCGGTTTACAACAGGGAAAGGATGGGTAATAAGAGAGACGGTGGATCGGTGGTCTAGAGGTAACGCGCCTGTCTAGAAAGTGAAAAGTCCGGGTCGGAAGTGGGCGGTGGTTCAAATCCCGTTTGGACCCGAAAATTTTTCCCCATCCACTAGACCTTGAGTGGTGGTCTGGGCGCTAGTCTTTCGGATGAGACGATAAACCGAGGTCCCGTGTGTTACACAAAAATTATTTAGCGCACGTAAAAGAACCCACGGCAACAAGAGAGTTGTCCCTGGCAAAATTCTGTAGAAAAAAGTCACTCTGATAGGGAAACAAATGCAGTTGTACACAGAAAAAAAAGAAAAAAAGGGTGGCGCTGCTCTGTGGCGACGTGATCTCCCCGGGGAGAGCAGCCCGAATTTCACGCAGAGAAATCTGACGTGACGTAAAGTGATATAAATAAATAAATAAAGGAGTCCCATAACCTACGCAGTCGTAGGGGAGCGAGGCGTCAGAGACCTCAGCTTCTCAAGGGGCCAGCATATTGAGGGCGGCGCCCATCTCCTCTCCCTCGCTGCTTTACCTTCCCTGACCCTAGAGAGGGCAGGTACCCATTTACAGCTAAGGAAACTGGGGGAGGAACTGTACTGAAGCCAAGGCACGCAAACGGTCACCCACCCAAACTGGTAACCACGCTCGACGCTGCTTAACTTGGCTGGGGGAAAGCCAGTGCTCTGACCACTGAGCTATCCCGCCCCAAGGTCCAAGATACATAAAAAAACATTATTACAATCTAGGATAGGTACAAGATGTAAGATGCAATCTTGATTGTTTACTTACAGGTGGAAAAATAATGTTTCTCCACTGCTGTACATGATGTAAAACACATAATGTCGTTTAAAATGAGCTTCTTTAACATGTTGACATCATTATTTCTCCAAAGACCGCCTTCCTTGCATCCCAGTACTCTTCTTATCACAAATGTATTCAACAATGGTTCTAGGGTAACATCTCACCACAGAAAGTTATCATGCCACCATAGAATGTTACCGTGTTACCATAAAATATTATTACAATAGAGTATCACTATAGAATGTCACCGTATTACCATAGATTTTTTCCACGCTACCAATAAAATGTTACAGTAGAGTGTTTGCATAGAATGTTGCTTTGTTACCATAAAATATTACAATAGAGTGTTAGCATAGAATGTTACCATGTTACTAATAAAATGTTACAAAAGTGTGTTAGCATAGAATGTTACCACGTTACTAATAAAATGTTACAATAGAGTGTTACCATAGAACGTTACCATGATACTAATAAAATGTTACAATAGAGTGTTACCATAGAATGTTACCACGTTACTAATAAAATGTTACAATAGAGTGTTAGCATAGAATGTTACCATGTTACTAATAAAATGTTACAATAGAGTGTTACCATAGAATGTTACCATGCTACTAATAAAATGTTACAATAGAGTGTTACTATAGAATGTTACCATGCTA
>CM054148.1:49363478-49368478 GCA_028751875.1 Rapana venosa | reverse complement strand
GCCAAAGATATCCCTTTTCTTCATCTTCATTACCAACAGCGTTATCTTTTCCAATATTAAATAAAGTCTTTATTCCTTATTCACACACACACACACACACACACACACACACATACAAATATACATACGCACGCACACAAATTAACATACACACACACATACACACAAACACACAAACACAAACAAAACACACACACACCTTCACCCTCACCCCATCCTCACCCTCACCACACCCCACTCCCTCACCCACCCACCCACCCATCTCCCCACCACCCCCTTCCCCACCCCACTCACCACCCCACCCCCCCCACACCCCACACCCCTCACCTCCCCACCACCCACCCTCACCCCCACACTACCACCCCCCCACCCTACTCCCCTCACCCCACACCCACACCCCCACCCAACCCTTACCCCCCCCACCCTCACCACCACACCCTCACTCCCCCACCACCACCACCCACCCAACCACCCCCCACCTCACCCACACCCTCACCCCCTCACCCCCCCCCACTACCCACCACCCCACACCCCCACCCCACACTCCACCTCACCCCCCCCCACCCCCACTCCCTCACCACCCCACCACCTTCATCATCACCGCTCTCTCTCTCTCTCTCTCTCTCTCTCTCTCTCTCTCTCTCTCTCTCTCTCTCTCTCTTCTCTTCTCTCTCTAACTGTGTGTCTTACGCGTGGCGGGCGCAGTGGGCGACCGTGATGACGGTGGTGGCGTCATACAAGACGCCCAGGCACTGCGTCATGATGACGGTGACGTTCTTCTGGGTGACCGGGTGGAGGAAGGTGTGGAGAGAGGCCAGGCGGATGGCGAAGTTGAAGCGGAGGAACTCCTCGCGGCCCGCCGCTTCCCCGTTCACCAGCCTCTGCTGAAGACCTCGCTCAGCAGCATCCTCTGCCTTCGCAGCCGCTGCCTCTGACCTCGCTGTCTCTGACCTCGCTGTTCGCCAGCATACATTCGTGCACGTGCAGTAGGGCACACACCCCCCACGCACTGTGAGTATATCCAAATATCCATGCATACATAGAAGTTATTATTATGATTATGATGATGATTATTACTCTTCTTCTTTGAATTCTTCTTCTTTGCATTCTGCTTCTTCTTCTTTGGATTCTTCTTCTTTGCATTCTTCTTTGCATTTTTGTTGTTGCATTTCTTCTTCTTCTTTGCATTCTTCTTCTTTGCATTCTTCTTCTTCTTTGCATTCTTCTTCTTTGCATTCTTCTTGGCATTCTTCTTCTTCTTTGCATTCTTCTTCTTCTTCTTCTTCTTTTCTTTGCATTCTTCTTCTCTTCTTCTTCTTCTTCTTCTTCTTCTTCTTCTTCTTCTTCTTCTTCTTCTTTGCAATTTCTTCTTCTTCTTCTTCTTCGCAATTTTTCTTCTTCTTCTTCTTCTTCTTTGTAATTCTTCTTCGCAATTCTTCTTCTTCTTCTTCTTCTTCTTCGCAATTTCTTCTTCTTCTTCTTCTTCTTCTTCTTCTTCTTCTTCTTCTTCTTCTTCTTCTTCTTCTTCTTCTTCTTCTTCTTATCAGGTTCATACATTGTCATCATTTCAGCAGTACTTAATGTAAGCCTCAAAATGGATTAATGTACAATTCGAGAGTGGATGATGATGATGATGATGATGATGATGATGATGGTAGTGGGTGGCGCTACTCTGGTGGAGACGTGCTCTCTCCGGGGAGAGCTGCCCGAATTTCACGAAGAAAACTCTGCTGTGACTTCAAGTGGTATACAAGACAAGACAAGACATTGCAATACAAGACAAGACAAGACAATACAATGCAATACAATACAATGCAATACAATACGATGCAATGCAATACAATACAATGCAGTACAATACAATGCAATACAATACAATGCAATGCCATACAATACAAGACAATGCAATAAAATACAATGCAATACAATTGTAGAGAGTCCTAAGCAGGAATTCTCTAGTCCACCACTCCAATTCCTAGCACCACCTGATCCGCACCAGAAATGGAATCCTAAACTTATTCCTATTGTCTTTAGTATCCCTAAAGAGGATAAGGGCTCGCCTACTTAATGGGCTGGGAGTGATAAAAGGGGGATAGGAAGAGGATAGAAGAAAAATAGAAAAGAAATATAAAAGGAAGACAGTAAGTAGTAGTAAAAATGAATCACCTCAACTCACTCAGCAATCACACTGAATACACCGTAAATGTGACGAACAACAACATTCATTCAATACAATTCTCCAGGCCAAGCAAGTTGGGCTCACAAACTATATTCTGCTACTACTTCTGACAACTACTACTAAACTACAACCACACACATCACCAAATGTACTACAAGTACACTTGAAAACACAAACTATTCTGTTATTTTGTCCAGCTACTCAAAAGAATAATCATGTCCAGTCCTCAGCACACAACCAATCAAGACCGAAAGATCCACAACCGACCAGTTAAATGATAAAAAAAATAATCAATGATGATCACCATGATAAATGATGAAAGCGATGAACCATAAACGATGAAAGTGATGATCCAGAAATAAAAAGAACAATCAATAAACCATTTGTTCTCTTCATGAAATCAAAATCTATCACAGGATCATGGATCCAAATCACCGCAAGACCCACACTTTCAGGTATAACATATTAATAACAACTTAAGATGAATACCCACAGCAAAAACTGAAACACTAACCAGAGTTTGCCACAATAAAACAAATCTTCAAAATGTACTCTTAGCTTACCCATTTCCGAACTCTTGTGAGAATAATTATCCTCACAATAAATCTAATGTATCCACTAAAACTCACCACATACAAAAACTACTAGTCTTACACATGTTTCATTTACTTGAGGACAGCTGATGGTCTATCCTATAAAACTGTGTAAACATTAATTGACATAAAATTAATTCAAATAATCCCCAGTGACATTCCAAAGTCATTGCACCTGTTTAAGGATTGCTATATCATTCCTCACAAAAATTATAAATATGCATTCTTAATAATAACAATCATTACAAAACCTCACTAGGCTTTTACACACATATATTATACATAGTGATCAGCCTTAGTTTGATTTCTTCAGCATTTTGTAGCTGAACAATAATCTGCCCAGAATCGAACATAGTACAACAAAGACAATGAGTAAGCTTAAATTTGCCACTTGCTTTCTTGTTCACAATAATCACTTCTAAATTCACAAACTTAAAACCTTTAAAGACGAAATTAAACAGATACCTCATAAACCTTTCCAACCTTTTAAAATTAAGATAAAGCTAGCTTAAAAAGAGCAACCATACCTTAATGGGGAACATCAGACTCCTAAGAGTCTTGAGCAAACATGCTCTCCCCTCTTATGGTCTGGAGGAAATAATCGTTTGAAAAGAAAGGAAGTTTAAAATCAAGGGAAATAATTCATCAAGAGAGCATTACTCTTGTGATACATTGGGGTTATTTCCCCTTTTATACTTAGTAACAACAAACACAAAAGCACTCTTTTGTGATAGGTGTTACACAATACAATGCAATACAAGACAATACAATACAAGACAATGCAATGTAATACAAGACAATTCGATGCAATGCATTGCATATAATGCAATGCAATACAATGCAATACCATTCAATACAATACAATACAATACAATACAATACAATACAACGCAATGCAACACTTTGCCTGAAATAAATCAGTGACACATCCAGACCAGATTCTTCCCAGTAAACCATTTGACCATAGGCTCCGTCAGTTGGTTTGATTTCATCTGAACAGTCTTTTATTCTCCATGAGGCCGTGGGTTCAAATCTCGGCGGCGTCTGGTGACTTAAGGGTGGAGGGGGGGGGGGGGGGGAGGGATCCCTACGTTCTCCTGGCCAGGTCAACTTCAAACGCAGACCTGCCAGTGCCTTCATTCCCTTCGTGTTTAAATAAACCGCAGCAGAAGATCTGAATAATATGCACATTGAAGATCCCGTTATTCCTAGCAGCATTTGGGCAGGTTACAGAAACACGAACATACTCAACATACATCCCACGAAGTTGGAATGCTGGCTACCTTCATGGTGGGTCAAAAACGGTCACATAAAAAAAAATTCACCATTGGTGAACCTTGGAGCTCGCTCTAGCCGAGGAAAGAAAAACGTTTTCAGCCTACGAATGCAGTTCCTGTACCGTTTGATATTTAACCTTTCTTTTTTTTATGATACAATTTTTGTCTTATCATAGCTAACAGAAACAGACCAAGGCTAGGAAACAATGAAGACTTGAAAACAGACCACAGCCAACAACAACAACAACAACAACAGCAACAGCAACAACGAACCTACTCAGAAGAGACAGACACTGACCAGAGAGACAGAGAGCCAGCAGTGTCAGGAAACCCAGAGCAGTCTCATGACGGTAGCAGAGTGGGCACTTGAAGGCAGCAGAATCACATACAAGGATGCAGGAGGCAGTGGAGGGTCCGTGGTTCGCTCCTGTGAAGGGATGAGGGACAGGCGGAGGTGTCGGAGGCTTTATACATCGCACCGCCGTGATGGAGGCACCAGCTTGGGTCACGATGCCGTGAGGTCTTTAACCTCCATCTGCGCGAAGCCATCTTTTCCCTGTCCTGATCTCTGTCATCGTGTCAGTTAGGGAGAGGGGTATTGTTTTATCTTTTCAGTTAGATGGTATGTGTGTGTGTGTGTGTGTGTGTGTGTGTGTGTGTGTGTGTGTGTGTGTGTGTGGTGTGTGTGTGATTGTGTGTGTGAGTATGTGTGTGTGAGTGTGTGTGTGTGAGTGTGTGTGAGTGTGTGTGTGTGAGACTGTGTATGTGAATGTGTGCGTATGTGTATGTGTGTGTGCGTGCGTGTGTGGGGGAGGGGGCGCGCGTGCGTACGTACGTGCGTATCTGTGTGTGTTGTGTCTGTGTGTGTGAGGGGAGAGAGAAAGAGAGAAAGAGAGAAAGAGCGAGAGCGAGAGAGAGAGAGAGAGAGAGAGGAGAGAGAGAGAGAGAGAG
>CM054148.1:49353478-49358478 GCA_028751875.1 Rapana venosa | reverse complement strand
TGAACGTACCTCGGGCCTGGGTTCCATTCTTGGGGCTCAAGAAATACGAAGTCTGTGGTGCATATGTTCAGCCATCAGGGTCATAGACACGGAATAATAATAATAATAATAATAATAATAATAATAATAATAATAATAATAATAATAATAATGTATGGAATTTATATAGCGTTGAATCTTGTAAAGCAACAAATCAAGCGCTCAGATGACATATATTTTTTTCCGGGAATAATAATAATAATAATATTAATAATAATAATAATAATAATAATAATAATAATAATAATAATGTATGGAACTTATATAGTGCTGAATCTTGTAAAGCAACAAATCAAAGCGCTCAGATGACTTAAAAAAAAAAAATTATCGAGGATAATGGAATAAGCACTCATGTGCTTTTTCTACATCCATTCCCCATGTGTATGTGGTTTTGTAAATTTTGTCGTCTGTTCCCACCGGCACACGATGGCCTACTCTTTCGAAAAGCGGAACATGATTTAGCGTGTGCGCAAGATGTTCTGCATGCGTTCGCACACGGGACCTCGGTTTATAGTCTCATCCGAAGGACAATAGTTGTAGTCCTCTGTGCCTGTGTGTGTGTGTACGTGTGTGTGTGTGTGTGTGTGTGTGTGTGTGTGTGTGTGTGTGTGTGTGTGTGTGCCCATGTATAGGCATTTTTTATATTTCCATCTGAAGCCATCCTGGAACATCTAAAACCAACATGAAACGCAGCCTTCCTGTGTCCCTCGAGATTATGATACGTATCAACCTGCCTGTCAAGTATAGCAATTGCCCCTCAAGGTATGATTCAAGTGTTTTTCACTTCTCTTGACTTGACTTGACTTGACTGGAACAGTTGCAAATTTGACGGCTGGAAAGTCATATCACTCAGGAGCGCAAGAAGTTGGGAGAGAGGTATCCCTCAGGTTCCGGAATCAGGGCTGTGTTCTTCATGGTCGTCTCCAGGAAAGTCTCGAGGCGGATGACCGGCCCGCTGCCCGCAACCACGTCTTTCAGTTTGGGCAGGAAGCCTTTGTGCAGCAAGTAGAGGAGCTTGACCAACTGTATGCGGTAGGCCCGCAGCAAAAAGTTGCCGGTCACATGCAGAATGTCGTAGATAGCGGTGGCGGTGATGTCGGGGTTGGGCTGAAGGGTCATGGACCGGGTCAGCCACACCCAGGCGTGCTCTATACCGTGGGGGTGCGCGACATTTCCTCCCTGGGGAGGGGAGGTCACCATGATGGCAGCGTACAGGCGCAGGATGCCCGACATACGTTTGAGAAAATTGTCCTGCTGCTCGATGTTGCCGTCGACGATTTTGTAGCCGAGCGATCTGTGATAATCCTCAGAGGACTGGTTGGGGAGGCGAGGGGGGTAGAAAGGCAGCACGTAGGGGCACAGAGCCTGCAGGTGAGCCATGATTAGCTCCCCTACATCGGGAAATTCCGTCCACAGACCCACCGCCACTGCCGCAATGGCGAAGGCTGACTCGTGATGGCTGGTGCTTGTCCCCCTTGGGAAGTGGGAGTAGCCTGCCCTGCCTGCGGTGGTTGTGGTTTGTGGTTGCGCTGCTGTCGCTGCCTGCTGTCTCTGTCTCTCAGCCTCTGCAGCTGCTTTGGCTTTCTTCTCTGCATCCGCTGCAACCAAAGAAGCGGTCAGGTTTCGCACACAGTCCACGGCGTTCTGACTCTGCTCGTGGAACTGCTTCAGGCGCGTCAGCACGTCCTCCAGAGCTCCGGCCCGGGTCAGGCCTCCGGCCAGCGCCTCCGCCTGCTCCGACATCTTCCGCACCAGCAGTTTGGTTTTCTCGGCCACCTCTGCCAGGAACTGCTTGTGGGGACACTGCTCCAGCGCCTCGAGGACCGCGGTCTTGTTGGCCGTCACTCTCTGGGCCACCGCCCTGGCTTCCTGGAGCTTCTGCTCCATGGCCTGCTCCTTTTTTGCTTTCTCCTCTATCACACACTGGCCGAGTTGTTCCACTTGCTGTTGGCCAGCGTCCTGTCGGCGTGAGCAATGCTGGTGAGTCTCCTTCACCTTCTGTACCGCTTGCTGCATCTCTGGACGTTTGAAGTGTTGGTGAAAGAGGTGTCTTTGAGGGGCACGCTTTGACAGTGATCAAACACTAACACATTTCTCTTTCCACATGAGGAGGAAAAACCAACAACCAAAGTCTGGATTGACGGTGTTCCAGTTTCTGTTGCTGACTCTGAGAGTGAGCATGTACTAGTGAAAGTGGGATGTGAACTGAGATCTGATATCAAAAGGGAGAGAGAGAGAGCAAGAGATAGTGATAATTAACTAACAAGAATCATGACCGGCAGAAGATTTGTGTTTGTCACTGTGCCCACTAGTCCATTGGAAAACAGAATCTCAAAATAAATGTGTTCACCGCTAAACTCTTTCACAAAGAGCAGAAAGCTACAAAAAGCACAGTGATATGCTCCCGCTGTCTGAAGCCCGATGCTCATGTTTCAGAATGCCCCAATGATGTGGTTTTTAGAGGAGGCAAACAGCCTGGCTCCACACAGGACAGGAGACTGGCTCTGTACAAGCCAGCCTGGAAAAGCAAAGCCAGCTAGAGGAAGGGAGCACACAGATGTCCTCAGACAAGCCGCCACTATCAAAGGGGAGAGCCACTGGAACCTCCAACAGCAAACAAACTGCCTCAAAGACAGACCGGAATCCTGCTGGAGAGAGAGAGAGAGAAGCCGTGCACCAACTGGTCAGGTCACACTGTTCTCCTCCCTAGAACACGGACCTGGCAGCAGGTCTGGCACCCCGAAACGCGGTCGTTCAAAAGATCGTGGCCGTCCAAGGGAGAGTGGACAACAAGAGGACAAATTTCCACGACGTGAAGATTTGGCTCTGCTAGTGCTGATGAGACTGAAGAGTGAGGAGTGCCTTGACCCCACCACTGAACTCCCCTCTGCTCTATGGGGAGTATATGCGGGTATGTGTGGACGGCA
This sequence comes from Rapana venosa, assembly GCA_028751875.1. NCBI lineage: Eukaryota > Metazoa > Mollusca > Gastropoda > Neogastropoda > Muricidae > Rapana > Rapana venosa. Next base: position 49,355,512 of record CM054148.1, on the reverse strand, counting down.
CTTTGGGGGAATCTGACCCGGATTTCATCCATGGACATGGAGACTAAAGTGCGATTGTAGTAGGTTAGCTTATGCAGCCCTGTGTTCTGATGATTATCATTATGTGCACTATATAATCATTATATCAGTGATGGAAAAAAATCCGTATTACTTCATTAAATGATAAGAGAGGTAAGAAACAATAAAAAAAAATACCACATTATTTATTTTTAAAAACAGAAAGCTATGATATATAATCTGCATAAAAGAATGGGGAGGTAAACTATTTTACAATGAAGGCACAACCAGAAGGAAAGGCGAAGTCATTCTAATGTCTAATCACATCCAAGGTGATGTTAGTTTGGTCAAGTCAGAGGAAACAATACTGAAAATATCTGTTTGAAACCATGGCTACTAAAAGTTCAATGCCGGTTTAAAAAGTCACATTTGGAATAATGGCGTTCATTTTCTTTGTTCCTCGGCTAGAGCCCCGAGATTCACCCATGGGGAGAGTTTGTGCATGCCACTGTTTTTGCCCACCACGAAGGTAGCCGTACTCCGACTTTGGGGATGTTTGCTGGGTTCTTTGACTCACCAAACGCTGACATGAATCACAGCATCTTTACCGTGCATATCTGATCCTCTGCATGTGTATATACTCGAAGCGAGTGAAGGGCACTGGCAGGTCTGCACTTGAAGTTGACCTGGGAGATCGTAAAAATCCCCCACCCCCTTAGTTCATCAGACGCCGCCGAGATTCGAACCCAACGACTTGATCAAGTTCACGGACCCGTGAGATTGAAGTCAAACGGTTATCACCACGGGGCCACAGCACCCGTCAGACATTGACGTGAAAGCATCACTACTGAACTGTGTTGTAAACAGTCACATCAGGAATGATAACGTTTCCCTTTTTTTCTTTTTCTTTTTTTCTATTCTTCCTCGAAGCCAAAACTTCACAGTTTACTTGTTAGGCGGGTGAGTCAAAGCAACTCAGTGATAATGATGATGATGTAGTTAAAAATCACCAATGAAATTGTTTTTGTTCCTAGACAGAATGCTTGATGAGAAATTAAAGCATATTTATTGCTTATTCAATGTAAAGGTAAAGGTGTCCCATAACCTATAAGGTCGTAGGAGAGCGAGGCGTCAGAGATCTCACTTCTCTAGGGGCCAGCATTTTGAGGGCGGCGGCGCGCATCTCCTCTCCCTCGCTGCTTTGCCTTCCCTGACCCTAAAGAGGCAGGTACCCATTTACAGCTGGGTGAACTGTGGGACTGTACTGAAGCCAAGGCGCGCAAAAGGTTACCCATCCAACTGGTAACCACGCTCGACGCTGCTTAACCTTGGCTGGGGAAAGCTCCGACCACTGAGCTCTCCCGTCAGTGTACCACCTGGAAATAAAAAATAATTTGACTTTGACTTTGACTTTGATAAACTGTGTGCCGGTGTGGGGGTGGTGTAGATGGCTGGCTGTGAGATTCTTCTGGAGATGGCGGCTGGGAGATCGGTAGAAGTGTCTCTCCCTGTACGACATATTACGTAGTGCGCACGAGGTGACAGCGTTCTGTCGTGAACACAAGGTAATAGGTCCAACAGGACAGACAGAGCCCTGGCTAGCTGCGTTCTGTGCAGCACGTGTGTGTGTGTGTTGTGTGTGTGTGTGTGTGTGTGTGTGTGTGTGTGTGTGTGTGTTGTGTGTGTGAGTGTGTGTGTGTGTGTGTATGTGTGTGTGTATGTGTGTGTGAGTGATCTTCAGTTTAACGTCTATTCACATTTAGTGTATGTGTGTGTGTGTGTGTGTGTGTATGTGTGTGTATGTGTGTGTGTGTGTGTGTGTGTGTGTGTGTGTGTGTGTGTATGTGTGTGTATGTGTGTGTGTGTGTGTATGTGTGTGTGTATGTGCGTGTGTGTGTGTATGTGTGTGTGTATGTGTGTATGTGTGTGTGTGTGTATGTGTGTGTGTGTATGTGTGTGTGTGTATGTGTGTGTGTGTATATGTGTGTGTATGTATGTGTGTGTGTGTGTGTGGTGGTGTGTGTGTGTATGTGCGCG
>CM054148.1:49340978-49343478 GCA_028751875.1 Rapana venosa | reverse complement strand
CAGCAGCGCGGTGGGGTTGTGGTCAGAGCTGACCATTCTCATGGAGGGGTCACCACTGACTCGTCCTTGGATCCTGCCTTTGAGTCGCTGACCATGCGTGACACCGTGATGACTGACTGACTGGTCAGTGCAGGCTGGACACTGCTAGTGGCTGCTTCAGTTGACTGTTTTTGTGGGAGTAGTGGTAGTAGTGGTGGTAGTAGTAGTAGTGGTGGTAGTGGTGGAGTAGTAGAATGGTGGTAGTGGTGGTAGTAGTGGTGGTAGTAGTGGTGGTAGTAGTAGTAGTGGTGGTAGTGGTGGTAGTAGTAGAAGTGGTGGTAGTGTGTAGTATGGTGGTAGTAGTGGTGGTAGTAGTAGTATGGGTAGTGTGGTAGTAGTAGTAGTAGTGGTAGTAGTAGTAGTAGTAATATATGGAATGTACAGAGCGCTATTCTTGCGATTACAAATCAGAGCGCTTCCATTTAGTAGTAGTACTCGTAGTAGTAGTAGTAGTAGTAGTAGTAGTAGTAGTAGTAGTAGCAGTAGTAGTAGTAGTGGTGGTAGTAGTAGTAGTGGTAGTAGTAGTAGTAGTAGTAGTGTGGTGGGTAATAGTATGGTAGTAGTAGTAGTAGTAGTAGTAGTAGTAGAAGTAGTAGTAGAAGTAGTAGTAGTAGTGGCGGTGGTGGTAGTGGTAGTGGTGGTGTGGTAGTAGTAGAAGTAGTAGCAGTGGTGGTGGTGGTGGTGGTGGCGGCAGTAGTAGTAGTAGTAGTAGTAGTGGTAGTGGTGGTGGTGTAGTCGTAGTTGAAGTAGTAGTATAGTAGTAGTAGTAGTAGTAGTAGTCAGTAGTAGTAGTAGTAGTAGTGGTGGTAGTAGTAGTAGTGGTAGTAGTAGTGGTAGTAGTAGAAGTGGTAGTAGTAGTAGTAGTAGTAGTAGTAGTAGTAGTAGTAGTAGTAGTAGTAGTAGTAGTTGTAGTAGTAATATATGGAATGTATAGAGCGCTATTTCTTGCGATTACAAATCAGAGCGCTTCCATTTCGTAGTAGTAGTAGTAGTAGTAGTAGTAGTAGTAGTAGTAGTAGCAGTAGCAGCAGCATCAGCAGCAGCAGCAGTAGTAGTAGTAGTAGTAGTAGTAGTAGTAGTAGTAGTAGTAGTAGTAGTAGTAGTAGTAGTATATGGAATGTATAGAGCGCTATTTCTTGCAATTACAAATCAGAGCGATTCCACGTAGTAGTAGTAGTAGTAGTAGTAGTAGTAGTAGTAGTAGTAGTGGTGGTGGTGGTGGTGTTGGTGACGTTGGTGGTGGTGGTGGTGGTAGCCGTAGTCGTAGTTGTAGTAGTAGTAGTAGTAGTAGTAGTAGTAGTGTGGTAGTGGTAGTAGTAGTAGTAGTAGTGGTGGTGGTGTGGTAGTAGTAGTAGTAGTAGTAGTAATAATAATAATAGTGGTGGTAGTAGTAGAAGTAATATTAGTATAGAAGATAGTAGTAGTAGTGGTAGTAGTAGTAGAAGTAGTAGTAGTAGTGGTAGTAGTAGTAGTAGTAGTAGTAGTGGTAGTAGTAGTAGTAGTAGTAGTAGTGGTAGTAGTAGTAGTAGTAGTAGTAGTAGTGGTAGTAGTGGTAGTAGTAGTAGTAGTAGTAGTAGTAGTAGTAGTAGTAGTAGTAGTAGTAGTAAGTAGTAGTAGTAGTAGTAGTAGTAGTAGTAGTAGTAGTAGTAGTAGTAGCAGTAGTAGTAGTGGTGGTGGTGGTGGTCGTCGTCGTCGTCGTCGCCGTAGGTAGTAGTAGTATAGTAGTAGTAGTAGTAGTAGTAGAATAGTAGTATAGTAGTAGTAGTAGTAGTAGTGGTAGTAGTAGTAGTAGTAGTAGTAGTGGTAGTGGTAGTAGTGGTAGTAGTGGTAGTAGTAGTAGTAGTAGTAGTAGTAGTGTAGTAGTAGTATAGTAGTAGTAGTAGTAGTAGTGTGTAGTAGTAGTGGTAGTAGTAGTAGTAGTAGTAGTAGTAGTGGGTGGTAGTAATAGTAGTATAGTAGTAGTAGTAGTAGTGGTAGTAGTAGTAGTAGTAGTAGTGGTAGTGGTAGTAGTAGTAGTAGTAGTAGTAGTAGTTGTAGTAGTAGTAGTAGTAGTATTTTCCCCTGTGGGGATGCCGAGGACCTGTAAATATAGACAGCATCCCCTCCTTCTGGAAATTCGGTGCTAGGAATTCCCTCTTTTCTATCCCTTTCTTTGAATTTTTGTATCGTTCTTTTTCTTCATGTCAGTCTCTTATTTTTGGGTCTATTTTCTGCCTTCTTGGTCCATTCGCCCGCCGTTTTTTTGTTTTTTTTTTAACTAGAAAGACTTAACAAGATAACAATTCTCTCCCACGCCGAAGTTGGATGCGCTGGTCCTGACTTGTCAGGCGCTTAACGGCAGCGCAACGCATTCTCGCTCATATGACAGACAACAATAGTTGTTGTCTGAGCGTTCGACGAAGAAGTATTAGTGGCTGTTAATGTGTGTTGTATGTCTGTCCTGTGGAATGTTTGGTATTGT
>CM054148.1:49323478-49335978 GCA_028751875.1 Rapana venosa | reverse complement strand
CCTCCACCACCACACACCACACCATACCACCACACCACAACACACACACACCACCACCACACCACCCACATACCACACACCACAACCACATACACACACACCACCACCCCACACACCACACCACACCACCACACATCAACACCCACACACACAACACCCACACACCACCACCACACACACCAACCCACTCCACACACACACCACACACACCACCCACTCACACACACACACCGTACTACACCACACACCACACTCACCCACCCACCCACCCAACACCATCACACCACACCACCACCACCAACACCACACACACACACAACACCAACACACACACACACACACACAAAACCAACACCACACACACACACACACAACACCAACACACCACACGCACACACCACACAACACCCACACACCATACACACAACACCACCACACCCACACACCACAACACCACCCACACCACCCACACCCACCCACACCACACCCACACACCACCACCACCACCACCCCCACACCACACACCACCCACACACCACACCCACACACACCACACCATACTACACCACACCACACAGCCACCCACCCCTACCCCCCGCACACCATACACCACCACCACCACACAACACATACACGCATGACCACTACCACCACCACCATACCACACTCACCCACCCTCCCACCCACACACCACACGCATACAACCCCCCCACACACACCACACCACCACATATACCACCACACACCACACCACACACACACCACACCACACCGTACCCACGCACACCACACACACACACACACACAAACACCACCACCACACCACACACACACACATCATACTACACCACACAAACACTCACCCACCCACCCACCCACCCAACACCACCACACCACACCACCACCACCACCACACACCATACCACACACACACCACACCATACTACACCACCCCACACAACACAACACCACACACACACACACACACACACACACACACCACACACAACGTTGGCAAAACGTCAGCCTCAACTTCAACGCGCGGTTAGCAGTCACCAGTGCTTAATCAGCTGACAGAAGAACGCTACCATCCACCCGGGGTACAATAAACCACCCAGCCACTTGTTTGACATTTCCGCCACACTTCACTACATCTGCGATCCGGGCGCAAACCAGTACACACCCAGCATTAAAAGAAAAGAAGAAGAAAAAAGAAAAGAAAAGAAAGGTGGCCACCGCACACAATCTACACATAACAAACACACCTATGCAAAAAAGAAAATAAAACACACACGCACACACACACACACACATGCACACGCACGCGCGAGTACTTGGATATGCCAAAAAAAACCTTGCATCTTTGTCAGTGAGTTGGTCAGCGTGAACGGGCAAACTGTGGTGAAGTTGTAAGTAAGTGTTCGTGAGTGTGAATTGTGAAAGATCATTCGTCACAGTCAGGGTGTTCCAAGTGTCGTCTGCGACTGTCGAGTTTTGTTTGGGGTAGAGAAGTGTGCTGTGCCGTGCTGTGCTGTGCTGTGCTGCGCTGTGCCGTACTGTGCGTGTTAGGAAATAATATACTGGCTGTTGTCTTCTTCTTTTAGCCGCTTCATTTTTCCTTCCTTCTGCTATTTGTCAGCAAAACGGTGAATGGTGGTGGTAGGTTTCAGCAGTATTGGGGACTGGTATTGTTGTACAACACACGACAATATTTCGTTTTTTGTGTGTGTGTAAATGTGGGTGTGATGGGGAAAGAAATGTGGAGGAAATGCCAGGAAGTTCTTTCGCATACTATCATGTGTGTGCGCGCGCGTGTGTGAATCTGTTTTTAAATCGAAAGTGGGAAATATGATGAGGATGATGATGGTTTACCAAACTTTGAAGGTAAGCTACAGATTTATGTCTGTATGTATTTGTTTGTTCGTTTATTTATCTACTCATGTATTCATATCTATATGTTTATTTATTGATTTTTTATATCTATCTATTTATTTATCTATCGAGCGATCTATCTGTTCATATTCATTTATTTATATGTTAATACTTATTGTATTCATTCCATTCTTTTTCTTTTGACAAGCAGCTTTATTTTTAAAGTGTACGGAATACATAACACACACACATGACAACAATGATGACACGCGCATGGCTAAAATAATTATGATATGACCATTAATTTTTACGTATTTTCTTAAGCAATGCAAGATAGTGTTACAAAGGAACAACTCGCTTTGTATTGGTCTGTAATGTAGAACGGTTACATGTTCACACCAATTACCTTAACGACAAGAGATTTTCAAGAGAGAGAGAGAGAGACAGAGAGAGAGACAGAGAGAGAGACAGAGAGACAGACAGAGAGACAGACAGAGAGAGACAGTCAGAGACAGAGAGACAGAGACAGAGAGACAGAGAGAAAACAAGGCAGAAACAAAGAGAGGGATAGAAAAGCGGGAAGTCCTGGCACAGACTCTCCTGATGATGGGGTGATGTTGTTTATACTGACAGGCAGGTAGGTCCCTGACATTCCCTTGGACAAAGGGAGGGTGGGATACTGAAGTAGACAGACTGCAAATGACAACAGAGTCTGGCACGGCTTTCAATCTTGAAGGAAGATACCAGTGGTTCATTGCAGCTAGCTCTGCATTTAGCGAGACGGGATAGCTCAGCGGTAGTACGGTCAGAGCCCTCGCTTTCCACCAGCTAAGGTTAATTAAGCAGCGTCGAGCGTGGTTACCAAGTGGAAAGGTGACTGTTTGTGCGCCTTGGTTTCAGTACATTCCCCCAGTTCACCCAGCTGTAAATGGGTACCTGGCCCTCTTTAGGGGGTCAGGGAAGGTATAAAGCAGCGAGGGAGAGGAGATGGGCGCCGCCCTTAATATCCTGGCCCCTGGAGATACTGAGGTCTCTGACACCTCGCTCCCTTACGACTGAATAGGTTATGGGAACACTTTTTAACACCTTACCGCATTTAGGATGCTTCTAGGTGCACTAGGAAGTCCTTGTGCAGGTATTTCAATACAGAAACAACCCGAACACGTGGAAAACTAATGGTGACTGACTAAGGAGACACGCATTCTTGCGGAATGGCAGGTAAGGGAAGCTACTCAGAGAGAGAGAAGAGAGAAGAGAGAGAGAGAGAGAGAGAGAGGAGAGAGAGAGAGAGAGAGAGAAGAGAGAGAATGAATGAATGAATGAAGGAAGGAAGGAGGAAGAAGGAAGAATGAAGGAAGGAAGGAAGGAAGGAAGGAAAGACGAAGAAGGGAAAGGAATGAATGAAGGAGGAATGATTTTTATTTTCCAAGGGCTACAGAATAAGCCACTTACATACTTTTTTTTTCATCCGGCCCTTGCCCTGATTAGGGACTATCAACAACACAACAACAACAACAAAATAAAAACAACAAAACAAACAAAAGCACAAACAGAAAATCAAACCCCCTAACTACAACAACGACATCAAAACTTCACCTATGATTTAAAGAAAAGAGAGAATAGATGTGTATTCAACAAACACATCACCCCTAATTGACCTGATCATTAATATCAACACAGATAGATTGGTTATAATTATTTTGAGAAAAGAGATAAATAATTCATATGTTCAATAAACGCATGATCCCCAACTGGCTCGAAAGTGAGAGAGAGTCAAGAGATGAAGAAGACAGACAGAGACAGAAAGAGAGAACAGACAGAAAGAGACAGAGACAGACAGGAGACAGACAGAGAGACAGAGACAACAGAGAGAGACAGACAGAGACAGACAAGAGACAGAGAGAACAAGACAGAGAGACACAGCAGACAGAGAGACTACGACAGACAGAGAGAGAGACAGAGAGAGAGAGAGAGAGAGAAGAGAGAGAGGAGAGAGAGAGAGAGAGAGAGACAAGACAGACAGACAGACAGACAGATAGACAGACAGAGAGGTATTACATCTATTCATAGTAGGAGAAACAGATTCTAGAGCTACGAACAAAAGAGAGCTAAAAACAAGCTAACAAAAAAACCACCCAACCAACCAAACAAGCAAAAACCAATCAAACAAACAACACCCCCCCCCCTCCGCCCACCCCAACCAACCAACCAACCAAACAAAGAAACAACAAAAAACACTCTTCAACCGGCTCTCACACAATGCGTCTCAGCAATGATACTGTAGTGATTATTGTTGTCCATGTTGCTTTAGGGCGAGGAGATGATAAACCCATAATCAAACCATATAAGACACAAAACCACACAACTATCATCTTGAAAAGTAAGTCACGGGGACATACACGTCTATGTGTATGTTTACACGCACGCCCAAACGTGTGTACGAGCAAACGCATGTATTTTCTAATCTATCTCACTCTCTCTCTATCGCTATCTGTCTTGTCTATCTATCTATCTATCTATCTATCTATCTATCTATCTATCTATCTATCTATCTTCTATCTATCTATCTCTCTCTCTATCTCTCTCTCTATCTATCTATCTATCTATCTATCTATCTATCTATCTGCTTACACACACACTTTCACAAGCACAGTGACACAGACAGGCAGATAATCAAAATAATGTATGACATTAATTCTACATTTTCTGTGTCTTTTTCTGCGTATTGATCAATCAATCAATCAATCAATCAATCAACCAAATAGCCCAGTAATCCACCAATCAGCTAAACAACTTTCTAATCCACCAAGCAACCACACAAGCAACCGATCGACTCACAAATCCAGACACTCGCCTTTCAGCTAACGAACGTTATTGACAAGTTAGCCAACTACCAGACAAACGAAGCCATTAACAAATCAGCCAGTATACCAACCAACCAACCAACCACCTAACCAACCAACCAACCAGCCAACCAGCCAACCACTCACTCACTCACTCACTCACTCACTCACTCACTCACCTAATCAATAACTCAATCAATCAATCAGTCAACCAAATGACTGGCATTCCTGCTACTTTTACAAACAGCTAAGTCAATCGGTGGTGTCGACTTAACGCACCTGCCTAGAAAGCGAAAAGTTCGGGTTCGATCCTAGCTTTCTTCCCCCAAAACTTGTCCTCTATCCCCATCCACTAAACCCTGAGTAGTGGTATGGGTGCTAGTCTTTCGGATCAAACAATAAACCCAGGTCTCGCGTGTAGCAGTTATTTAGTACAACACGTAAACAGAGAACCCACGGCAACAAGAGAGTTGTCCCTGGCAAATTCTGTAAACAAAACCAAACCAAACCAAACCTACTCTGATAGGGGAAACAAACAATTGCACATGCAGGTAAGAAAAGAAACAAAATGATGGGAGGCGCTGCACGTGTGGCGACGCGCTCTGTTTTACTCGGGGAGAAGAGAGCAGCCCTCATTTTCAGGCAGAGAATTGCGCCGTGACTTGAAGTGATAATATACAAACGCAGGTCATAAACGAGGGACATGGAAAGGAGAGGAGAGAGAAGAAAAAATAAAGCCAACCCCCCACACACAAGTGCGGTAGTGTAGTGGTACAGGAGCGATACATAGTGTTTTATGGTGATGTATTGCAGTCTAGTGTAGTGTAGTGTAGTGTAGTGTAGTGTAGTCTGCAGTGCAGTGACCACTCACACGCGTGTCCGGGATATACACAGACAACCAGACAGACAGACGAACAGTCAGACAGACTGACAGACGCGCGTAGTATACATATGTATATAGAAGCACACGTCACCCATTCGAGCTTGCATGTGATCGTGAGCATGTATGTTCAAGTACGTGTAGGTAGGTATGTAGGTACGTAGGCTCCAACCACCCCACTCACACACACACACACACACACACACACACACACACACAACACACACATCTCTCTCTCTCCTCTCTCTCTTCCTCTCCTCTCTCTCTCTCACACCACATTCTGTTTGTCTGTCTCTGTGTCTGTGTCTCTGTCTCTCTCACACACATTCTGTCTGTCTGTGTCTCTGTGTCTGTCTGTCTCCCTCTTTCTGTGTATGTGTGGTGAATAGAAATTTTTTATCTATCTATCTATCTATCTATCTATCTATCTATCTATCTATCTATCTATCTATCTATAATATATGCATATAATATAAAATAAATATATATATATAAATATATATATATATATATATATATATATATATATATATAATGTACGTATATATGTATGTGTGTATTCTGTATGTATGTATGTGTGTATGTATGTATGTATGTGTGTGTATGTATGCATGTATGTATGTATGTAAGTATGTCACAGAGACAGAAAGAGATTGCACGCTTGCTTGCTTTGAATGTTTCTTTGTGCATATGCGTGCATAATAATGATGTGTCTGTACCTCCGAGCCTGTCTGCCTGCCTGTCTCTTGTCTGTGCATTCACAACATTACACACTGAAGAAGAAAAAGAAGAAGAAGAAGAAGGAGGAGGGAAAGAACTGGTGGGCATTTCTGTCATTGTGCACACTCTCCCCCTCACCCAGCCACGCAGTGATAACAGAAGCGATATATGACCCTCCCTCACACAATGAGTCATACTGCACAGGACGTCCATGTTTACTTGATAAAAAAGGTAAAGGTGTTCCCATAACCTATAAGGTCGTAGAGGAGCGAGGCGTCAGGGGCCAGCATATTGAGGGCGGCGCCCATCTCCTCTCCTTCGCTGCTTTACCTTCCCTGTCCCTAAAAGAGGGCAGGTACCCATTTACAGCTGGGTGAACTGGGAGAACTGTACTGAAGCCATGGCGCGCGTAAACGGTCACCCATCCAAGTGGTAACCACGCTCGACGCTGCTTAGTGCTCCGACCACTGAGCTATCCTGCCCCCAATTTAATTGTTAGCATGTTAATGATAACAACAACAACAACAATAATGATAATAATAGATAGCTTTCCAACGAAGAAAAGCAGGCTGAAAATGGAACTATTCTATGAACAATTATTACAAACTTGAAATGCTAGACCCCAGGAATTGACAACATGGGAACATGGACAAAGTATTTTTTTACATTGTGACAGATGGTCACGATGAGGGGTTGGGAAAGTTTACACACATGTTAAAACCTACAGAAAACACAATTACGCCTAGATACTTCAGTACTAAAGTAGTAGTAGTAGTTCTTCAGTTTAACGTCCTTCCACTAAATAGTGATATTAGACAGGAAAGTGTGTGTATGTGTGTGTGTGCGTGTGTGCGGGTGTGCGTGTGTGTGCGTGCGCACGCGCACGCGCATGTGCTTGTGTGTGTGTGTAGGGGGGAGGGGTATGCATATAACTAATCAATCGTAATAAACAACTATTATGAAAAAAGCATAAACAAGAATTCTGGAAAAACAAAAACAAAAAACAAAGAAAAAACCAACAACAACCAAAAACAAAAAACAAAAAAAAAACAATAACCAACCCCAGAAACATCAAACAGCAAAAATACCAGCTTTCCAATTCATATAACTTGAAGCTATCCTTATATCAGAGGAGTCTGAAAATAGGAGTATGGCTTAATGACAATACAATTTCTTTCATTAATGGAATGTCTTTAAGAATTTGCTGCAAGCTACGGACTGGGAAAGCAGGTAAGATGTTTTTCAGATCTCTGCATCGTAAAAGAATGTGATCATTGGTAAGATTTTCACCACAGATACATGTTGCTTTTTAAAAAAAATTTCGTTCTAAAAGCATTGAGCTTAAACCTGTATATAAGAGATACAACATTTCTATATTCATGTTAATTACCATATTTGATCTTATCAAAAGATAATACATGGGCTACATCATCACTCCAGGAATAACCGGTACTTTGTAGTTTCTTTTTAAAGTGTTTCCAACATGCATTTTGTAACATGCTATAGCCCTCATGGATGGATAGAGGAACACTTATGCTGCAAGACCCATCGATATGCTCAGCTCCACATTTTGCTTTTCTGTACTAAAGTAGAAGAAAGCTGAAAGTTTCATAATTGACATCTCAAAAATCGACAACATAACCCCCCCCCCCCCCCCCCCCCCCCCCCCCCGGAAAATGGGTCATGTGCAGTGCGACTCAATTTGTGGTAGAGGGTCACATAATTATTATACATCCCACCCTGTGCACCCCGAATTGTAGAGAAAGGCAAGGTGTCTGCCGCTGATGGTTTAGTGAAGCAGTGAAGTGGGAAAAGGAAAGGCCATTCAGGTGAAGTGAGAATTGTCAAAGTGTGTTGAAAAGCTGAGATGAAAGCCCTGTGACTTTATCAGCACAACCATCGCTACAGCTGTAGCCGCCCGTTCTTTCAGCCACCATTCAGGGCTGTTATGAACTTGACTGTGTCCTTGTATCATTATCAGATAACCACAACAGCAACAACAAAGAGTGTCCACTTAGACACACCAGCATATTCGAGCATACACACGCGCGCGCACGCAAGCACGCACAATTATTGTTTACGTTCAAAAAAATTATATGTATGCATATATATTATCATTATTATTTCTTTTATACTTTATAGATAGATGGCTCGATGAAATATAAGCTGTTGCACTGCCTATTCAATGTACCATCCGAAAATAAAAGTTTGGCTTTGACATTGACGCACGATCGCACACAAACAACACACACACACACACCACACACAACACACACACACACACACACACACACACAACACACACACACACACACACAACACCACACACACACACAACACACACACACACACACACCACACACACACACACATGAGACTATAAAACCGAGGTCCTGTGTGACAATACACGCAGAACATCTCGCGCACACGTTCAAACCTGTTCCACCTTTCGGAAGAGTAGACCATTGTTCCAGTGGGAACGGAAGACAAAAGTCAACAAAACTGTATACACACGGGGACTGGTTGTAAAAATGAACATATGAGTGCTTATTCTGTTATCCTTGAAAGAAAAGAAAAGAAACCCTAAAAACATAATTATGTAAAATGACTTTAGTTCTTTTTGACTTTGCTTAAGCTGTTGATGTTATTAACCACTCTCTTCTAAAAAAAATGAACTTGTTAAGGAATGTCTATTTATGCCAAGCTTTGGAATTTTCAACAACAAAAACTTTTCTCTCAGTAATCCTCAACAACTTGTTAAAACCAGGTCTTGGAGATCGACTTCATTGCCTTTTAGGTATGGAGTACCCCAAGGATCAATACTAAGACCCTTCCTTATTTCTAACTAGCAGTTATTCAACGCTGTACATTTCTTGTTCATGTGAAATTTTAGCTAATGTGGATGCTTCATATCCAATTCTTCTTATTCTTCATTTTGAACGCTCGGACAGCAACTATTGTTGTAGGATGTTGTCACCTTTACAGTAATAAGGGATACTGCCGTCTTTACAGTGCCAGGGACCGTTGGCTGTTAGCAGGCAGGTTTGGGGGAGAAAATAAGCTGCAGAGATTCGAACCTGCTGCTGTCAAACTGGACAGCACTGACATTAGGAGCTTCATCTTGACCACTTGTCTTGTTACGAACATGTTGTAGTCTCTGACAGAACTGATGATCATCACTATACAAACGACAGTTATAATGGTAAATTGACCGACACTGTAGTATAGCTCACAGTCCTCTTTGTACAACTCAGTTATTGTTGTCATCCTTGTACCATAGACTGTCATCCTGGTAGAACTGACTGTCATCCTTGTGCAAGTGTGACCTCAGATAAAAACAGAATTTTGTGTGTGTGTGTGTGGTGAGAGAGAGAGAGAGAGAGAGAGAGAGAGAGAGAGAGAGAGAGAGAGAGAGAGAGAGAGAGAGAGAGAGAGAGAGTGGAGCAGTGCCTGTTTTGCACCAGCATATTATTGATAGGTGTGTGTGTGTTTGTGTGTGTGTGTGTGTGAGAGAGAGAGACAATGTGGGGATGTGTGAGTGGGTGTGTTTCTGTCTGTCTGTATGTCTGTCTGTCTATATGTATGTATGTATGTATGTATGTATGTATGCATGCATGTATACGCATGCATGCATGCATGTATGTATGTATGTATGCATGTGTGCATGTCTGTCTATCTGTCTATATGTCTGTCTGTCTGTCTGTTTCTCTGACTGCCAGTCCGTCTGACCGTCTGACTGTGTCCCTGTCTGTCTGTCTGTCTGTCTGTGAGTATTATTAAAACCATCTCATTCTTCTTTCAGGCAGAGACCCTGACAAAGGATGCTGTGGTGTAACGGTGCTGTGCAGACAACCGCCGTACCCATGCTGGCTTCTTTCCCCCGGCTGATGCCCGGAGCTCACGCCAACCTTGAGAGGCTGATGACAGATCTGTGACCCCCATCCCACAGAGAACGTGACCTCCCCCCTTACAGCCCTGTCACTGCTTCCACACCATCAGGGAAAGTGTATTATTATCATTCCAGTCTGATGATGCCATAAGCAGTGGTTCCAAACGACAGGGATTTCTGATAAAGACATTGGGTTGTAGATGGCTTGTTGTTTGGTTGTTGTAGAGTCTATAAACGACGTCTGTTTTAGCACATGGAAAAAAGCATCAGTTTTCAAGAGGTTTAGGTTGTTGTTGTTTTTACCCAAGTGACTTTTTTTAAAAGAAGTGCCGCGTCATAAATGACCTAGCCGTATGAATTATAATTTTTGATGCTTTTCAGCTCAGTGGATTTCAACCCACGAAAAAAACAACATAAAGAGAGAAGCTAGTAAACAGATTGTGAAATCCAAGTGTCCGAGAAAGCAATGGCCAGAAATGACACACTATAGGTGAATACGTGGGCAAAGGAGAGACGATTCTGACAAGTCATGGCGCACATGATAGACAGTGTTACAATATAAAGAAACAAGTGACTATCTCCATCAGCAAAGAGAGTGGCCACTGTAGCAGAAGCAGCAGCAACAACACAACAACAACTGTGACAACAACAAATGACCCTCATCACCACCACTATCAGCCCAAACAAATAAACGACAAGTCAAAGTCCTAACAAGCAATCACTATGTCATCCATATACTCCGAATCAGCGGTGTCCCATCGCGAAAAGCTTGTGACCTTGGAGTGGACCTCGGACGATGAAGGTCAAGGTCACCGAGGTCGGCGGGAAAAGACCTTCATGGCCGGCAGGGTCAAGGTCAACCGGAACAGGAAGCTATCCAGAGAATACACACGCCTCAACTTCCGGCACCCTACTTTCGTGAGTTAAACTATTTTGTTTGCTTCTTTCTAGGTGTGGTTGGTTGGTTGGTTGGTTGGTGGGCTGACTGACTGGATGGCTGGTTGGTTATGTGGGTGGTTGGTTGGCTGGCTGGCTGGTTAGTTGGTTGGCTGGTTGGCTGGCTGGCTGGCTGATTTGGTGGATGGCTGGTTGTTTTCTGGTTGGTTGGTTAGTTGGTTGTCTTGTTGGCAGGCTGGTTGATTGGGTGGATGGTTGGCTAGTTGGTTGGTTGGTTGATTGATTGTCGACATGTCTACTTGTCTGTGTATATGTTTTTGTTTATTCGTGTGTCTGTCTCAGTTTCAGTGTCATGTGTGTTTGCTAATAGTACCTGTTGGCTGATATCTAAGCGCAGACTTGAGGTATGTCGGTGATTCAAACAGAAACACACTGACAAACAGTTCTTCAAGGCAAGGTTGATGGCAGAAGGAAAAAGAGGCAGACCACCAACATCCTACATTGCCAACATCACTGCGATCAGTGGTCTGGGAAGAGGGCTACAGGAGATGGTAGAACTCAGCAGAGACAGACAGAGAAAGATGGCGAACCCTGGTGGTGGCATTGCGTGGAGCTCCTACCGACGACAGCGGCGATGGAGACAGTTAAGGTGATTTGAGTTGAGTTGAGTAGGTGGATCAGTGAGTAAATCAGTGAATGAACAGCCACAACAATGACACAAACGAATGAAAAATAAAGGAAAAAACACATGTAGGAATCAACAAATAAGCTAGTAAACGAACAAGCAATCAAATGAAAGACAGAAAGAACAGACGAAAAGCTGTACTTACAGGAAAGTTTGAGTTTTTCTGTCTTCTCTGGTGAGTGAGTGAGTGAGTGAGAGAAACAATGAATGGGTAAGCCCTGCCTTACTCTTGCTATTTATCACATTGCTGATAGTAGAGTATACATCACAAACACAACACACCAACATATACATAAACACACATGCACAAACAAACTCATACATGTACACGAATCAAAATCATTACCCATACACATAAGTAGATCATCCAACATGACACTATACTTCACAGATCC
Source organism: Rapana venosa (assembly GCA_028751875.1). Lineage (NCBI taxonomy): Eukaryota > Metazoa > Mollusca > Gastropoda > Neogastropoda > Muricidae > Rapana > Rapana venosa. Next base: position 49,323,797 of record CM054148.1, on the reverse strand, counting down.
AAGATATTCTACTTTAACAGAACAAAACGCAAGCGCAACCATACACCACGTCAATGTCATAAAGAACAAAAACATAGTTCAAGATGATCAAAATATCCACACTCACACACACACAAGTCTTTAGGATGAGACTATAAACCGAGGTCCCATGTGCGAACGCACGCATGAACATCTTGCGCACACGGTAAAACCCGTTGCGCTTTTTGGAAGAGTAGGCCATTGTGTGCCGGTGAGAAAGAATGACAAAATTTACAAAACTGCATACACAGGGGGACTGGATGAAAAAAGCACATGAGTGCTTATTCCCTTATCCTCGAAA
>CM054148.1:49315978-49318478 GCA_028751875.1 Rapana venosa | reverse complement strand
ACGCTACACTTCACTACACTACACTACACTATACTACGCTACACTGCACTACACTAACACTGCACTGCACTGAAACTACACTACACTACACTATACTACGCTACACTTCACTACACTACACTACACTACACTACACTACACTGCACTGCACTGCACTACACTACACTACCCCTACACTGCACTGCACTACACTCACACACTACGCTACACTTCACTACACTACGCTACACACACTACACGACACAAACATTTCACTGCAATGCACTCACTACACTACACTACACTACACTATAACACCGCACACTACACTACACTACACTACACTACACTTAATTTAAACCCTTCACTACACACCACTACACTGCACTACACTACACTACACTGCACTACACTACACACACATACACTACACTGCACTGCACTGCACTGCACTACACTACACTACGCTACACTGCACTACACTACACTACACTACACTACACTACACTACACTATAGAACACTACACTACACTATATTATAGAACACTACACTACACTACACTATAGAACACTACACTACACTACACTACACTACACTGCACTACACTACACTACCCTACACCACACTTCACTTCACTACACTGCACTACACTATACTACATTACACTTCACTACACTACACTACACTACACTACACTACACTACACTACACTACACTACACTACACTACACTACACTACACTACACTACACTACACTACACTACATTGCACTACACTACACTACACTACACTACATTGCACTACACTACACTACACTATACTACACTATACTACACTACACTACACTGCACTACACTACACTACACCACACTTCACTACACTACACTACAACTACACTACACTACACCACACTTCACTACACTACACTACACTACACTACACTACACTACACTTCACTACACTACACTATACTACACTACACTACACATCAACGGATAATAGTCGAGAGGGTGCTGAAGTGTTAAAAACTCTCCTTATCTGTATTTATAGCGGCTGCGTGCCAGTGCCTGAATCTTGCCAAAGCTTCTTTAGACGTGTATTTTTGGGGATAATCCTCAACTTTTTCACCCTCCCTCCCCCCCCCCCCCCCATATATATGCAAATGTATAGATACATTAATATAGATCGCTTGTAGACAGCTAGATAATAAATTGATATTTCCACACGTTAATTTTATCCGATACTACTAACTCACAGATAGACAGAAAGACTTACAGACAAAAAAGAACACACATTACACACACACACACACACACACAACTACACACACAACTAGACACACACAACTACACACACACAACACACACACACACACACACACACAACTACACACACATACACACACACAACTACACACACACAACTCACACACACACAACTGCCACACACATGCACACACACACAACTACACACAACACACACACACACACACACACACACACACAACCACACACACACACACAACACACACAACAACACACAACTAGACACACACAACTACACACACACACACACAGCTACACACACATACACATACACACACACACACAACTACACACACACACACACACACACACACACACACACACACACACACACACACACACACACACACACACACACACACACACACTACACACACACATACACACACACACATTCTCATCAAGGCGATGGATTCCTATGACTCTCCGATCACACTGTTTTACTAATAAAGTTCTAATCTGCTCTAAGCGGCACTGCATGCTAGATTCTTTCCTAACTGCAGAGATAACAGTATGCCTGTTCCAGTTTGTGCTTTGTTGGGGTAACACTGAAGCATTGGAGAGATAGGAATGATGGACTGATGGACTTACTTATGGGAATGCGGTAGTGCCAAAAGTCACATTTATCTTTTTCTTCTAAAATCATCAACGAAATTCATAGCGGAAAGGAGACAGTAAGGACAGGATCCCTCCATTAGGATGCCTGGGACCTGTCAGCATAAATACCAACCCCCACCTTCTGGAAATTCTGTGCTAAGAATTGTAATTGCCCTTCATGGGATGATTAAAGTGTTTTTGACTTGACTTGACTTGACTTGACTTCCCTCTTTTCTATCCCTCTCTTTCTTTCTGCCTTGTTCCCTTTTCTTCCTGTCATCTCCTTCCTTGTGTGTTTTCTGCCTTCTTGGTCTACTCTCCTCCTGCCTTTCTTTTCAGACAGATTTAAAAGAGAGCGATGCTCTCCCGTGCCGAAATTGAATGTGCTGGGCCTGGTTTGTCAGGCGTTTAATGGCAGCACGATGCATTTCCGCTTATATGACAGGCAATAGTGTTCGACGACGACGAAGAAGAATTTCAAGGTTGCTTAGTATTGGTGCCGATGCTGAGAGACTAGCAGAAGCCACGGAGAGTGCAGAAAACAGTTTGATTGTGAACAGGCCTTAGACCCATTTTGGAGACAAAATGAATGATATC
>CM054148.1:49298478-49310978 GCA_028751875.1 Rapana venosa | reverse complement strand
TAGTTGCTGTTGCTGTTGTTGTCGTTGTTGTCTCGTCGTTGTTGTTGTTGTTGTCGTTGTTGTCATCGTCGTCGTTGTTGTTGTTGTCGTTGTTGTTGATGATGATGATGTTGTTGTTGTTGTTGTTGTCGTCGTTGTTGTTGTTGATGTTGTTGTTGTTATGTTGTTGTTGATGTTGTTGTTGAGTGGTGATGTTGTTTGATGTTGTTGTCGTTGTTGTTTTGATGTGTTGTTGTTGTTGTTTGTTGTATGTGTGTTGTGTTGTTGGTGTTGTTGTGTGTGTGTGTTGTTGTTGTTGTGTTGTGCGGCGGTGGTGTGGTGATGATGTTGTGTTGTTGTGTCGTCGTCGTTTTTTGTTGATGATGATGTTGTTATTGTTGTTGTTGATGATGATGTTGATGTTGTCGTTGTTGTTGATGATGTTGTCGTTGTTGTTGTTGTGTTGTCGTTGTTGTTGTTGTGTTGTCTTGATGTTGTTGTTGTATGTTGTCGTTGTATGTTGTTGATGTTTTCGTTGTTGTTGTTGATGTTGTCGTTGATGTTGTTGTTGATGTTGTCGTTGTTGTTGTTGATGTTGTCGTTGATGTTGTTGTTGATGTTGTCGTTGTTGTTGTGTTGTCGTTGATGTTGTTGTTGATGTTGTTAGGGGTTCCCCAGTTGAGCACTCTGGGGAGTTAGTATTTTTTATTTATGTATTTCATTCTTTTATATCGAGGATAATGGAATAAGCACTTATGTGCTTTTTTACATCCAGTCCCCGTGTGTATGCGGATTTGTGAATTCTGTCATATGTTCCCACCGGCACACAATGGCCTACTCTTACGAAAAGCGGATCTGGATTTAACGTGTGCGCAAGATGTTCTGCGTGCGTTCGCACACGGGACCTCGGTTTACAGTCTCATCCGAAGGACTTTTGGGGAGAGTGCAGTCTGCACCGATGTTAACTCCAGAGGAAAATATCCCATTGAACGGGAATCGAACCCGGGTCAGGCAGAATACGCACTCTTAACTTTTCCACTCCTCATATTCGGGAAATCCTTGTGAGGCTGTCAGTGGAGGATAAGATTAGCGTGATGTTGGTGCTTTTCCTAGTACTTTGCCACATAGGCAGGTAGCCGTACTCGGACTTCAGAGTAGATTTTTTTCTCTCTTCTTTATGTAGTTTGTGTATACTGTGTGCATGTGGCAACTCTTCATATATATTGTGTGGGATTTGTTTTTGTTTGGGCTGTTTTGTTGTGTTTTTTTGTTTGGGGGATAGTTCTTGTCAGGGGCCATGATGTAAAGAAAAAACAAGCAATTGATGTTTATTCTGTTATCATCTTTAAATACAAGGAATTTAAAACATTTTCAAATTTTTATGCAAAGTACGACTGGTTGTTATAGGCCAAGAACCTGCATGGTGGAAGACAACACCAACCTGATGTTATTTAAAACAAACAAACAAACAAACAAAAAAAGACTGTTTCAATGTAGGCCTTGGCATGTACTAACGCTCACATCAATCACAGACACAACGTTTATCCTGGATGAAGGATACACTCCAGACTTAGCTCCAGATGTCCAAGATATTAGGTATAAGCATGCACATGCTACTGCAGACTCCCTAAATAATATCTTCGTCTAATATCATTTAGAGTGAACAGACGTTAAATTGAAGACAACAACAACAACAACAACAATCCCTAAATATCCTTTTCTCGTGAGGTTCCACCATACAGCCTTTGTAACTCTCTGAGAGAATCGGGCTTTTCTCGTCTGATGATTTCATGAGCATGCTGCCTGTGTGGTGAGGTACTTGGAAAAGAACCAAAATCGCGCTTAATTAACTTATCAGACGCTTAGTCTCACAATGATTACCCGAGTACGGTGAGTAGGACCAGACAGACCAGCATTGTCAGACTTCATCTGTGCCCTCCTCTGCTATAGGGACTGTCTGTCATTCCCGTGTGGGACTGGCCAGCCACACCCGACGCTACTGTACCAGAATGAACATCTAGAGCGCAACTCCAGAGTCTTCCCAGACTGAAGGCTGCCAACAGGCGCTTGATATGAGTGAAGCTGGCATAGTTAGTCGCTAAGAACACGGTTGTTTTAAGGAATCTAGGTTTTGGTTTTTATCTCATTTTATGTGTGATTGATGTGGTTTCTCCAACAATGCGGTGACCGTCCTTGGTTTGACCCTTATGGTTGACCAGGGGGTTGATACAAAGAACGACATTAGAGTTGGCTCTGATTTGTAATTGCAAGATATAGGACTCTATAAATTTCATATATTATTATTATTATTATAATTATAATTATAATTATTATTATTATTATTATTTACTCCCTTGGGGATGCTGGGGGCCTGTCAGTATAAATAGCATCTCCACCTTCTGAAAATTATGTGCTATGAATTCCCCTTTTCTCTCCCTCTCTTTGTTTCTGCCTTGTTCCTTTTCTTCCTGTCACCTCCTTCTTGTCTTAGTTTCTCCTTCTTGGTCCAATCTTCTGCCTTTAGTCCAGAAAGACTTACAAAATAACAATCCTCTCCCATGCTGTAGTCAGATGCGCTGGGCCTGATTTGTCAGGCGCTTAACGGCAGCGCAACGCATTTTCGCTCATGTGACAGACAACAATAGTTGCTGTCTGAGCGTTCAACGACGACGAAGAAGAAACCCTGTTTTAATCTGTATTATTATAGTTGCACAGTTTTAATCAATCTAAGACTTACAATGTTACGAAGTAACAGCCCTGATATGGCCTTTGTGGTCGGCGGGGCTATAAACAACAGGATTGAATTGGAATGGACAACGCTTCCCTTAAAGAGTACAGTTACACAAGGACTCGAACTCTTAACGCAGCTGACCGTAAAATCCCACGTGCTAAGCTCTAACCACTCGGCTACTCTACCCCACCCATCACCCCTTGTACTTTTACAACAAGGTCAGCATTATTCAGCATTCAACAAGTTTGCCTAACGCAGGCGTAGCCGCCTGTAACCAGCACTTGAAGCTATGCTGAACCGTATATTAGTGATCTGAAAAGGGAAAGACTGTGTATATATGTGTGTGCGTGCGCACAGTGTGTATGTGCGCACGCACTCTGTGTGTGTGTGTGCGTGTGCGTGAGTGCGCGCACGCGCAGTGCGTGCGTTCGTGTGTGCGTTAGCTAACTGGTGGTGTAGTTACTGTAATGCCGGCTTGGATTATAGTTATTCTTCCTAATCCATGGCTTAGCAGAAACGCTTTCGCTGTGTGTGTGTGTGTCTCTGGCTATTGCCCCTATGTTAATTCTGACTTTGCTGGATGCTTGCATGGACGGCTAAGTATAAGAACGGTGCTCTACACACACACACACACACACACACGCGCGCGCGCCCATTTTTATGTATCTCTAGAAGTATATTTTCGGTCTCTCTCTATTCATGCCTCAGTCTTTGTCTGTAAGTCTGTCTGTCTGTCTGTCTCTCTCTCTCTCTCTCTCCCTTCTCTCTCTCTCTCTTTGTCTCTGTCTCTCTCTCTGTGTATGTGTGTGTCTCTCTCTGTCTCTGTCTCTTTGTCTCTGTCTCTCTCTGTGTCTGTGTCTGTATCCCTCTCTGTCTCTGTCTGTCTGTCTCTCTCTGCGTGCGTGCGTGTGTAAGCGTGTGTAAGTGTGTGTGTGTGAGTGTGTGTGTGTGTACGTGATCGTGTCTGCTTGTCTATTTTTCTCTTTTAATTAAAAAAATCTTTACCTTGCATAAAAGTATCACACACACACACGCGCACAACCACACACACATTCACACACACAATCATACACACATTCACACACACACACATATTCTCACACACACACACTCACAATCCACACACAATCACAAAACACACACACAATCACACACATCCCCCCTTCCCCCCAACCCCCTCCCCCCCCCCCCCCCACACACACACCTCGAAAAAAACCCACTCCCACACTGTGCATTTATAATCAGAAGCAGTACAAAACCTCTAAACTGCCTGTGTATAACGTGCATCTATCCAACAACAACAACAACAACAAAAATCCCATATGCATATTGCTGTCTGCTCATTTGAAACGTGTACTGGGCCGAAACATATCCTTGTGCGCGACACAAACGACCACTTCAGTTTTCTGCATACAGTTGATAACACAACCGCGGCGGAGGAATCGCTTATGCACCGTTAAAGGTTTGTAACTCGCTCTAAGCGACGCCTTGTTTGTTACTTATTCATGCAGAGTTGTCTCGCTTGTATGGGCCATTTTTTTTTTCCCGGGGGGGCCATAGTGTGTGTGCAAATTGATGTGATGTATATTTAATGATCGACAACGTGACGCGGGAAAGGTAGGGTGGGGGTAGGGAGTCGTATGGTTAGAACGTTGCGCTGGTGATTTTCCGGCCAAGGATTTAGCCCGGGTTCGAGTCAGCACTGAGGCTACCTTTGAAGGGGGATTTTTTTTCCCATGGAGTTAACACCAGTACTGACTCCACTCCCCTAACAAGTCCTTAGGATGAGATTATATAAACTGAGGCCCTGTGTGCGAACGCATGCAGAACATCTTGCGTACACGTTGATAAAACCGGTTCTGCTTTTCGGAAGAGTAGGCCATTCGTGCTGGTAAGAACGGATGATCTCTCTCTCTCTCTCTCTCTCTCTCTCTCTCTCTCTCTCTATCTCTCTCTCTCTCTCTCTCTCCGCCAGTGAGACTGCAAAATGTGAACACACTCAGAACATCTTGCCCCACACGTTGAAACCATTTCCACTTTCTGGAAGAGTAGGCACTTGTGTGCTGGAGGGAACGGACAAGAAAATTGATGAAAACGCATTCACGCAGAAACTGAAGGTAAAAATGGCACATGAGTGTTTATTCCATTATCCTAGAAATAATAGAATAAATGAAAAATAAATAAGTGCAGTGTCGCAAGGGGACAGGAGTTAATGTTCCTTAATCACACAGCTGTTGTGGCCCTTGTATTGACCTTGTACGTTTTCTTTCTTCTCAGACATTTTGGTTATTATAATGGGTAATATTATTGTGCATATTGTCGTGGTACACATTGCTGGCAAATCGGTCCAAAAATAAACACACAGAGACTCGCGCATGCGTAGCAAGCGTGCACACGCACATACAGACACATGTATACGCACTTGCGTGCCATACGCACGGGAAAGCACGTCTTCGTATGCGCGCACACACACACACACACACACACACACACACTCTCTCTCTCTCTCTCTCTCTCTCCTTCGGATGAAACTATAAACCGAGGCCTCGTGTGCGAACGCATGCAGAACATCTTGCGCACACGTTAAATTCTGTTCCGCTTTTCGAAAGAGTAGGCCATTGTGTGCCGGTGGGCACAGATGACAAAATTTACAAAACCGCATTATCCTCGATATAAAATAATAGATAAATAAAATTTAAAAAAATTAAAAAATCATGTCATCTGAGCGCTTTGATTTGTTGCTTTACAAGATTCAGCGCTATATACATTCCATACATTATTATTATTATTTTACACACACACACACTCTTTCACACACACAAACACACACATTCTCTCCCACTCTCTCTCTCTCACACACACACACTCACACACAGAGACACAAACACACACAACACACACACAACACACACACACACTCTCTCTCTCTCTCAAACACACACGCACATACACACACACATTATGGGTACACACAAAACTCAAAACCCATTTCTCAGAAAGAAAAAGCAATATGTGCGAGATTGTCCAAGTGAAATAACAGACCCCCCCTCCCCCACACCTCCAGTAAAAAAACCCAAACCTAAACCAAAGCAAACCTGAAGGAATGAATAAATGAATAGATAAATATTCGTTCTGTTCCTCGTTCACACTTCCGAGGTTCACCACGTGTGAGATTTAAGGGACGGGATAGCCTAGTGGTCAGAACATTGTGCTCGCAATCTGACGACGCGGGTTCGATTCCCGTTCAAGGGGGATATTTTCCTCCTGAAGTTAACATCAGTGCAGACTCCACTCTCCCCCAAAGTCCTTCGGATGAGACTATATAAACCGAGGCCCCGTGTGCGAACGCACGCGGAACATCTTGCGCACACGTTAAATCCTGTTCCGCTTTTCGTAAGAGTAGGCCATTGTGTGCCGGTGGGAACAGATGACAGAATTTACAAATCCACATACACACACGGGCACTGGATGTATAAAAAAAAGCAGATACATGTTTATTCCATAATCCTCGATATAAAAGAATATAAAAAAAAATAAATAAAAAAAAAATAAGCGAATGCGACCGCTTCCTCACCATTTAGGTAGCCGCATTCCGACTTCGGGGAAGAAGGATAACTTTAAAAATAAAATAAAAAGTTCTGCCAAGACTGTGACAGTGGTGAGTGGAGCTGGTCCATTATGATAGGGACCACTCAGCTCCAGCTGACGGTCTGATTCCGTTCTGTGCAGCTCTGCTGATGGTTATTTAACCAATAACGTGTGTTCACAACTGTATAATGATGATGATAATAATAATAATAATAATAATAATAATAATGAGAAGAAGAAGAAGAATGTATGGAATTTATATAGCGCTGAATCTTGTAAAGCAACAAATCAAAGCGCTCAGATGACTTTTAATTTTTTTTTTAAATCGAGGATTATAGAATAAGTACTCATGTGCTTTTTACATCCAGTCCCCGTGTGTATGCGGTTTTGAAATTTTTGTCATCTGTTCCCACCGGCACACAATGGCCAACTCTTTCGAAAAGCGGAACAGGATTTAACGTGTGCGCAAGGTGTTCTGCATGTGTTCGCACACGGGGCCTCGGTTTATAGTCTCATCCGAAGGACCATACGGAATGGTCTATACTCTATAAATGTATAATGATCTATATTCTATAACTTCTATAACTCTATAATGGTCTATACTCTATAATTATCTCTACTCTATAACTGTAGAATGATGTCTACTCTATAATGATCTCTACTCTATAACTGTATAATGATCTCTACTCTATAATGATCTCTACTCTATAACCCTATAATGATCTCTACTCTATACTGATCTCTACTCTATAATGATCTCTACTTTATAACCCTATAATGATCTCTACTCTATAACGATCTCTACTCTATAAGTGTATAATGATCTCTACTCTATAAGTGTATAATGATCTCTACTCTATAATGATCTCTACTCTATAAGTGTATAATGATCTCTACTCTATAATGATCTCTACTCTATAAGTGTATAATGATCTCTACTCTATAATGATCTCTACTCTATAAGTGTATAATGATCTATACTCTATAACTCTATAATGATCTCTACTCTATAACTCTATAATGATCTCTACTCTATATCTCTATAATGATCCCCAGTGCTCGCTAGATATATGGAACTCCTTCCATCTCCAACGCGCTTTACAGTACCCCAATAATTCAAAAACTTCCCGAGGTAAAAGCAACTTTATGATTATTCCCACCTCAATTTCTGGTATTGAACAAGGATTGAACAATTACAACCACAAAACAGGACTGACTGACTGACTGACTGACTGACTGACTGATGAGACAAGAGAGAGAGAGAGAGAGAGAGAGAGAGAGAGAGAGAGAGAGAGAGAGAGAGAGAGAGAGAGAGAGGGGGGGGGGGGGGACGCGGCAGCGCCACCCATTTATTTTTTTCTTTTGTCATGTCCGCGAGTGTTATTTTGTTTCCCTATCAGAGTGGCTTTTTTTTTTCTACAGAATTTAGCCAGGAACAACTCTCTTGTCGATGTAGGTTCTTTTACGTGCGCTTTATAGGTAGCAGACAAAAAATGAGAAAGAAAGAAAGAAAGACAGACAGAATGAAAGAAAGAGAGAGAGAGAGAAAATGAATGAATGATTGAATGAATGAATAAACGAATCTTTGTTTTTCAAGGGTAACAGAATAAGCATACGCATTTTTAAAAATAAATTCGGCCCTTGCCCTGATTAGGGACTATCAACAAAACAAGAGAGAGACAGAGACAAATGACAAATGACAAATTCTTTTATTTCGAGGATAATGAATAAGCACACATGTGCTTTTTTACATCCAGTCCCTGCCCGTTAGGGATACATCTTAATAATAATAACCCAATACTTATACAGTCTCACAATAAAAACAAGGGGAAATAACCATTTTCAAAACAGCTCCCCCCAACAACCTCCCCCCCCCAAGCAAGCAATTAAAAGAAAATCCTAAGAATACCCCACCCCTACCCCCACCCCCCAAAAAAACCCTAACCAAAACAAACAAACAAACAAAAGAGAAGGAAAAACCAAACCAACAAAAGATGATAAAAAAGAGAAAAACATACAAACAACAACAACAAGAACAAGAGCAACAACAAAGCCAAGAAAAATAACACAACCAAACTTAATAAGTCATAAAGATAAACATCTACACATTGTCAAATGGTACACATACTTGTTACACATAATTATAAGATATTGAAATAGGGCACTCATTAAAACTTAAGTACAGAGGCAAGTCCGATAACGTATTGAAAGTTATAAAAATATGAATCCTTCATCAGGATATACTATGACTATAAGCAGGACGATAAAAGGTGAGAGAGAGAGAGAGACAGAGACAGAGAGACAGAGAGTGTGTGTGTGTGTATTTCAGAGATAATATCCAATATATAAATCCCAAAACAGTATGCGATCCCATCAACACTCATTTTAGATTATACTCGTTTCAAATTATATGTCATGATAATGAAATAAATTTAATACCCATACTCTCACACAATAAAAACAAGGAGGGAAAGAAAGAAGGAAAAACAAAACCCAGCCAAATCTATAGGGTCATAGTGAGAGAAAAGAGAGAGAGAGATGAGAGAGAGAGAGAGAGGAGAGAGGAGAGAGAGAGAAGAGAGGGAGAGACAGACAGACAGACAGACAGAGACAGAGAGACAGAGACAGAAACTGACAGAGAGACAGCGAGAGAGAGAGTGAGAGAGAGAGAGTGAGAGAGGAGGTATAAGGGGAAAGGGCAGAAACAAAGGGAGAGACAGAAAGAAAAAAATTCTAGCACAGAAATTCCAGAAAGTGGCGATGCTATTTATACTGAAAGAACCCCCAGCCCGGCATCCCCACGTGGGGAGAAGAGGAGAGGAGGAGGGGAGGAGGAGAGGAGGAGAGGAGGAGCGGAGGAGAGGAGGAGAGGAGGAGGGGAGGAGGAGGAGGAGAGGAGGAGGAGAGGAGGAGGAGGAGAGGAGGAGGAGGAGGAGAGGAGGAGCGGAGGAGAGGAGGAGAGGAGGAGGGGAGGAGGAGGAGAGGAGGAGAGGAGGAGCGGAGGAGAGGAGGAGAGGAGGAGCGGAGGAGAGGAGGAGAGGAGGAGGGAGGAGGAGGAGGAGAGGAGGAGGAGAGGAGGAGGGGAGAGGAGGAGGAGGAGGAGAGGAGGAGCGGAGGAGAGGAGGAGCGGAGGAGAGGAGGAGGAGGAGAGAGGAGGAGGGAGGAGGAGAGGGGGGAGGAGGAGGAGGAGGGGAGGAGGGGAGGAGGAGAGGAGGAGGAGAGGGAGGAGGAGAGGAGGAGGGGGGGAGAGGAGGAGGGGATGGGAGGAGGAGGGAGAGGAGAGGGGAGGAGGAGGGGAGGAGGAGGAGGAGGGGAGGAGGAGGAGAGGAGGAGGAGGAGAGGAGGAGGAGAGGAGGGAGAGGAAGAGGGGAGGAGGAGAGGAGGGGGAGGAGGAGGGGAGGAGAGGATGAGGTGGAGGGGAGGAGGGAGGAGGAGGAGGAGGGAGAGGAGGAGGGGAGGGGAGGAGGAGGAGGAGGGAGGAGGAGAGGGAGGAGGAGAGGAGGAGGAGGAGGGGAGGAGGAGGAGAAGAGGAGGGGAGGAGGGGAGGAGGAGAGGAGGAGGGGAGGAGGAGAGGAGGAGGAGGAGAAAGGAGGAGGGGGAGGAGGAGAGGAGGAGGAGGAGGAGAGGAGGAGAGGAGGGGGAGGGGAGGAGAAGAGGAAAGGAGGAGGAAGGGAGGAGAGGAGGAGGAGGAGAAGAGGAAGAGGAGGAGGAAGGGAGGAGAGGAGGAGGAGGAGAGGAGGAGGAGGAGGAGGAGAGGAGGAGGAGAGGAGGAGGAGGAGAGGAGGAGGAGGAGGAGAGGGGAGGAGGAGGAGGAGGGGAGGAGGAGGAGGAGGGAGAGGAGGGAGGGGAGGAGGAGGAGAGGAGGAGGAGGAGAGGAGGAGAGGAGGAGGAGGAGGAGAGGAGGAGGAGAAGAGGAAAGGAGGAGGGGAGGAGGAGGAGAGGAGGAGGAGGAGGAGGAGGGAGAGGAGGAGGGGAGGAGGAGGAGAGGAGGAGGAGGAGAGGAGGAGGAGGAGAGGAGGAGAGGAGGAGGAGGAGGAGAGGAGGAGGAGAAGAGGAAAGGAGGAGGGGAGGAGGAGGAGAAGAGGAAAGGAGGAGGGGAGGAGGAGGAGAGGAGGGAGAAGGATTACACCTATTTTTGTGGCCAACCAAACCTGCCAATGAAAGGCAACTATAGACAGAGAGCTAAAAATAGGCCCGAAAAGCCGCAATTGTGCAAGGAATCGATCGATAAATCAAGCAGTAAGTGACTCTTTTGGGCCTTACCTTGAGGAGAGCTATACAGCTTGAAGGGAGGTCACTGAGTACCGTAGTTAGTCTTTTGGTTGGATGCTTGATATTCCAGACATTGTCAGATAATTGTTTAATTTTTTTGTGTATGTACACCACTTTAAGTCGCAGCAGATTTTTCTGCGTGAAATTCGGAGATGCTTTATCTCCCGGGGAGAATCAGTTTAAAAAAAACAACCAACGCCCCCCCAAAAAAACAAATTTTTTTTTTTTTAAAGAAAGGGAAAAAAAAAGGTTTTATGGAGAAATATAAAAAAGAGAAAGAAAAACCATGACAGAAAAAAAGAGAGAAAAAATGGGGGAGAAAAACAAATAACATACAAAACAAAGTAAAGAACGAAATACAGAAATGGAAAGAAAGAAAAGAAAAAAAAAAGAGAAATGAGAAAAAAAAGAACGGAAAAAGAGAAAGGAAGGGGTAAAAAAAGAAAGAAAACAAGGGAAACAACACAAAGAATAAGGTATTGACACCGGGGTGATGCCGTGGGCCTGTCGGTATAAATAGCATCCCCATCTTCTGGAAATTCTGTGCTAGGATTTTCTCTTTTCTATCCCTCTCTTCATTTCTATCTTGTTCCTTTTCTTCCCGTCACCTCCCTCTTGTCTATTTTCTACCTCCTTGGTCCATTCTCCAGCTTTTTATTTATTTTGCCCAGAAAGACTTAACAGATAACAAATTCTTTCCAACGTCATGTTTCTAAAAACAGTAGAAAAACATGAACATTACTTTTGTTTATTGTTGTTGTTTTTCGATTCCCGTTCAAGGGGATATTTTCCCCTGCAGTTAACACCAATGCAGACTCCGCTCTCCCCAAAAGTCCTTCGGATGAGACTATAAACCGAGGCCCCGTGTGCGAACGCACGCAGAACATCTTGCGCACACGTTAAATCCTGCCCCACTGTTTTGTAAGATTAGGCCATTGTGTGCCGGTGAGATGACAGAATTTACAAAACCGCATACACACGGGGACTGGATGTTAAAAAGCACATGAGTGCTTATTCCATTGCCCTCGATATAAAAGAATAAAATAGAAAATAATGAAAATGAATAAAGAAAAAATCTCTCTATCTGTATAATTCGAGTGTTTATAGTTGGAATAATAACATGATCAGTTTTGTTATAGTTTCATTCATTTGTCTATCAACTTACTGATTCAATCATGTTTCTTTTGTCTGATTTTTTCTTCTTGTTTTTTTTCTGAGGGCCTGGTGTAAAGAAGTAAATAATAATAATAATAATAAAAAAATTAATAATAATAGTAATAATAATAATAATAATAATACTAATAATAAATGGAACTTATATAGCGCTATATCTTGCGAAGACAAATCAAAGTGCATGCATTCAACCTAATCTTACACAGTCATGCAACCAATGACAAATAATCAATAGTTTAAACAAACAGATATTACAAACATGGTAGCTGCAGACCAAATCTATGAAATAAAACTTTCAATAGTCAAATGTTTTTCAAAAGCACACACTATTCAATTACCTCAATAAAATATTCTCTCTCTCTCTCTCTCTCTCTCTCTCTCTCTCTCTCTCTCTCTCTCTCTCTCTCTCTCTCTCTCTCTCTCTCTCTCTCTCTCTGTCGATGCATTGTGCGCTGTTTTGTGTTTTGCATTTTGTATATACATAAGTTGGCTTTTTGTGCTTTCTGCCCCCATTCATATGGGGCGTGGCCTTACATAAATAAGCCATCTGAACTAACTCTCTCTCTTTCTGTCTCTCTGCCTCTGTCTCTCTCTCTGTCTGTATAGGTCCCTGTCCCAATCTCTCTTCTCAGTGCATAGGTCTCTGTCCCATTCTCTCTCTCTCTCTGTATATGTCCCTGTCCCAATCTCTCTGTGTATAGGTCCTTGTCCCAATCTCTTCTCTGTGCATAGGTTCCTGTCCCATTCTCCCTCTCTC
>CM054148.1:49273478-49295978 GCA_028751875.1 Rapana venosa | reverse complement strand
ACACATGCACACATACACACACGCGCGCACGCGCACGCAACAGAGAGAGAGAGAGAGGGAGAGAGAGAGAGAGTGAGAGAGAGAGAGAGAGGAGAGAGAGAGAGAGAGAGACGAGAGAGAGACAGAGACAGAGACAGACAGACAGACAGACAGACAGAGCAGAGAGTCAGACAGACAGATTAGACAGACTAGACAGACAGACAGACAACAGACCCACAAGTCACCGAGGCTGTAAACAGTCAAAGCGTTGCACCGTTAAATCTCGTTGGAGACATACATACACCGCCACCATAGATACAGACAGACCGACAGACCGACAGACCGACCGAGAGAGAGAGAGAGAGAGAGAGAGAGAGAGAGGGTGGAGGTGGTAGTATTGCGCTGTCTGCCCAGCTGTCAGTCACATGGCGAGCTGTCTTCTAACGCGACAGCGCCTCTCCTGATAGCTAGCTAGCTACCTACCTACCTTCTTCAAAGTGAAAGTGGAGGGGAAGACAGTTTGAACATGAAGTAATAGACAGCAACGTGGCAGTGTATGTGGTACGGGATAGACTTCACCTGTGTGCATGTGTAGCCGGTGTGTGATGTGTGAGTGTGTGTGTTTCAAGGGGAGTGGTGTGTTACTGTTTGTTACCGCTGCTTGCTTTCAACCGTGTCTGCACAGATCGATGTGACTTTCAACGAGCGCTTAGCTTAGATTTGTAGCCGATACCATTTTCAAAGTCAGGGTGGAGTTCTCCAGCGTGAAATTCTGGGCTGCATTCTTTTCCCTACGAGTAGAGCACGTAGCCACTAGAACAGCGCCACCCATCATTTCGTTGTTGTTGTTGTTGTCTTTTCCTGTTTATACGTGTGTTTGTTTCCTTATCAGAGTGGGTTTTGTGTGGGTTTTTTCCTGAAAGAATTTTGCTAGGGACAACTCTGGTTGCTGTGGGGTTCTGTGACGTGGGCTGAATGCGTGTTGCATTCAGTTGTGGTAGTTTATCGTCTCATCCGAAAGACTAGCATCCAGACCACCACTCACGGTCTAGAGGAGGGAGGGGGGGGAGTTTTCGGGCACAAACGGGGGATTAAACCTGGATCTGGATTAAACCTGACTTTCCGCTTCCTAGGCAGGTGTGTTATCTCTAGACCGTCGATCCAGTGATTTAAAAAAAAAACCAAACCATTATCGTTTGTGTAGTAAGACTTGTAAGCTGTGTTAAACATGTGATCTTGGTCAGGCTAGATTATCGAAAGATGTGTGAGTGGCAGGTTTGTCTGTTGGTCTGTTACTTTGTTTTTTCCAATCAACCCTTCGATGAAAGTTAGGGTCAGATAATGTATGTGTAACGAAATTGTATAAGTGAAAGACAAAGGGTCAGAACAGTTGATGACATAATTATTATGTGTTGATAGAGAATAGATGAGTTTTTTTTCTGTCTTTCTTAATATTCTTTTGTTGTTTGTTTGTCTGTCTTTTTTTCGGTTTATTTCTTATTGTTTACCTTTCTTTTTGCTTTCCTTTTTTTCTATGTTTCTTGTTTTTTTTCTTTCGTTCTTTCTTTTTTTCTGTCGTTCGTTCATTATTTCTTTCTTTCTTTCCTTCTGTTATTTCCTTCTGTCTTTCTGCCTTTCCTCTGGCTTCTCTTGCCTCTTTTCTGTCTCGTTTTCTTTATTTTTTTCCTCCTTTCTTGTTTCTTTCTTCCATTCTTCGCTCCTTTCGATTACCCTTTCTTTTCTCTGTCTATCTGTCTGTCTGTCTCTTTCTCTCTCTTCTCTCTCTCTCTCTCTCTCTCTCTCTCTCTCTCTCTCTCTCTCTCTCTTTCTTTCTTTCTTTCTGTGCATGGACCTGCCAATAGACTCAAATTGCAGTGTGAACAGGGAACTTCCTTTGGCATTGTGTATTGAATTTGTACAGTGTGCCACGTGTTCTTTAACGTGCATCGCTCATACAGTGTTCTTTCTGTCTGTGAAATAAAGGAGGCAAGCCATTCTGTTCTGTGATTTTTCTGCCATCTAAAAGAAACAACCCATTCCGTTCTGTGTTTCTGCCATCTGAAAGAAGCAACCCAATCTGTTCTTTGTTCGATTCTGCCAGCTAAAAGCAGCAACACGTTCTGTTCTGTGTCTCTGCCATCTAAAAGAAGCAATCCATTTTGTTATGTGTTTCTGCTATCTAAAACAAGCAATCCATTCTGTTCTGTGTTTTGTTCTGCCAGCTAAAAGAAACAACCCATTCTGTTAGGTGTTTCTGCCATCTAAAAGAAACAAGCCATTCTGTTTTGTGTTTCTGCCATCTAAAAGAAACAACCCATTCTGTTCTGTGTTTCTGCCATCTAAAAGAAGCAAGCCATTCTGTTCTGTGTTTCTGCCAGTTAAAAGAAGCAACCCATTCTGTTCTGTGTTTCTTCTGCCATCTAAAAGAAACTACCCATTCTGTTCTGTGTTTCTGCCATCTAAAAGAAACAACCCATACTGTTCTTTGTTTGTTTCTTCCGGCTAAAAGAAGCAACCAATTCTATTCTTTGTTTCTGCCATCTGAAAGAAGCAACCTGTTCTGTTCTTTGTTCGTTTCTGCCAGCTAAAAGCAGCAACCTATTCTGTTCTGTGTTTCTGCCATCTAAAAGAAACAACCCATTCTATTCTTTGTTTCTGCCATCTGAAAGAAGCAACCTGTTCTGTTCTTTGTTCGTTTCTGCCAGCTAAAAGCAGCAACCTATTCTGTTTTGTGTTTCTGCCATCTAAAAGAAACAACCCATTCTGTCCTGTGTTTCTGCCTGCTAAAAGAAACAACCCATTCTGTTCTGTGTTTCTGCCAGCTAAAAGAAACATGCCATTCTGTTCTGTGTTTCTGCCAGCTAAAAGAAACAAGCCATTCTGTTCTGTGTTTCTGCCATCTAAAAGAAACAAGCCATTCTGTTCTGTGCTACTGCCAGTTAAAAGAAACAACCCATTCTGTCCTTTTTTTCTGGCATCTAAAAGAAACAACCCATTTTGTTCTGTGTTTTTTTTTCCCTGCCAGCTAAAAGAAACAAGCCATTCTGTTCTGTGTTTCTGCCACCTAAAAGAAACAACTCTTTCTGTTCTGTGTTTCTGCCAGTTAAAAGAAACAACCCATTCTGGTCTTTGTTTCTGCAGCTGTTCTGTGTTTCTGCTAGTTAAAAGAAACATCATATTCTGTTCTGTGTTTCTGCCAGTTAAAAGAAACAACCCATTCTGTTATGTGTTTCTGCCATCTAAAAGAATCAACCCATTCTGTTCTGTGTTTGTTTCTGCCTGCTAAAAGAAGCAACCCATTCTGTTCTGTGTTTTTCTGCCAGTTAAAAGAAACAACCCATTCTGTTCTGTGTTTCTGCCAGTTAAAAAAAACAACCCCTTCTATTCTGTGTTTCTGCCACTTAAAATATGCAAGCCATTCTGTTATGTGTTTCTGCCACTAAAAGAAACAACCCATTCTGTTCTGTGTTTTGTCTGCCATCTAAAAGAAACAATTCACTCTGTTCTGTGTTTCTGTCACTTAAAGAAACAACCCATTCTGCTCTGTGTTCGTTTCTGCCAGCTAAAAGCAGCAACTAATTCTGTTTTGTGCTTCTGCAGCTAAAAGATGCAAGCCATTCTGTTCTGTGTTTCTGCCACTTAAAAGATGCAAGCCATTCTGTTCTGTATTTCTGTCAGTTAAAAGAAACAACCCATTCTGTTCTGTCTCTGCCTGCTAAAAGATGCAAGCCATTCTGTTCTTTGTTTCTGCCAGCTAAAAGATGCAAGCCATTCTGTTCTGTGTTTCTACCAGCTAAAAGAAACAAGCCATTCTGTTCTGTGTTTCTACCAGCTAAAAGAAACAAGCCATTCTGTTCTGTGTTTCTACCAGCTAAAAGAAACAAGCCATTCTGTTCTGTGTTTCTACCAGCTAAAAGAAACAAGCCATTCTGTTTTGTGTTTCTACCAGCTAAAAGAAACAAGCCATTCTGTTCTGTGTTTCTACCAGCTAAAAGAAACAAGCCATTCTGTTCTGTGTTTCTACCAGCTAAAAGAAACAAGCCATTCTGTTCTTTGTTTCTGCCAGCTAAAAGAAACAAGCCATTCTGTTTTTTGTTTCTGCCAGCTAAAAGATGCAAGCCATTCTGTTCTTTGTTTCTGCCAGCTAAAAGATGCAAGCCATTCTGTTCTGTGTTTCTACCAGCTAAAAGAAACAAGCCATTCTGTTCTGTGTTTCTGCTAGTTAAAAGAAACAACCCATTCTGTTATGTGTTTCTGCTAGTTAAAAGAAACAACCCATTCTGTTCTGTGTTTCTGCTAGTTAAAAGAAATAACCCATTCTGTTCTGTGTTTCTGCCAGTTAAAAGAAACAGCTCATTCTGTTCTTTGATTCTGTTAGTTAAAAGAAACAACCCATTCTGTTCTTTGTTTGTTTCTGCAACTAAAAGAGGAACTCATTCTGTTTTAAGTTTTCAGGCTAACTAAAATGAAATGTTTATTAACACGGATGCCTCCATAGAAAATAAAACACCAAAAATAATGAACACTGCAAAGTAGAACAATACAAACAGTAGATGTATTCCCAAAGCCTGAACTGTTCATCCTGCAATTAATCAGAGAGATTGGAATGGCGTGTTTTTAGAAGGAGGTATTATATATATATATATATAATATATATATATATATATATATATATATATATATATATATATATATATATATTATATATATATCTACATCTGTATCTAGAGCTATATGTGTGTATGTATAATATATATATATATATATACATATATATATATATATATTAGATAGATAGATATATGTATGTATGTATGTATGTATGTATGTATGTATGTATGTATGTATGTATGTATGTATGTATGTATGTATGTATGAATATATGTCTGTTTCGTGAAGGAGATTCGAAGCACTTACCCTCATAAAACAACCATCGATCTGACAGCAAGCAATGTCTACCATCAAAGACAGCCTTTCCAACAATGTTATCAGCATAAGGGTACCAGTAACCTTGATAATTATACAATCCCAACACACACGCACACACTCACCTTGTGCGTTTGGTCTAATATCACTTGTTGTGAATAGACATTAAATCAAAGAACACGCACACCTTGTGCATCACCGTTTGCGCACAACAAGCCTCGCCACTGATCTTCAATCTTCTGCTCTGTGTAGAAGCTCATCCAGTCTTCACCCTACTTGCTGTGTGTATGTAATAAGCCAATCCGATCTCCCACCCTCCTGCTGTGTGTACGATTAAGCCAATCCGATTTCCAACCCGTCTGCCGTGTGTATGATTATAACAAACCAAGATGGAAGGGAGGTCGGCTGCTGCTCAGTTGGAAAAGCATTCCCGAGCGATGGAGAGAGAAATGCTGGGATATCCGTCTTTTTTGAGAAGCCGTCCCAAACTTCGTGTGACATTTCTGAGAGTGGAGGAGGGGGAGGAGGGCAGCAGCAAATCACCCTCCTCCAGACCTTCCACTTCTGCAGCAACTGTCGGCACCTCTGCTGCCTCGTCTTGCAGAGGAGAGGAAGCGGATGAGGTAATGTAATCAGTGACTTTTGGTTGTTGTCTTTTTCTTTCTTCTTCTGGGTCTTTTTTTATCAGTGGGATTGTGTACTCCTTTAAATTTCTTCTCCTTTTCTTCTCCTTCTCAAAATCATCGTCATCATCGTCATAATTATCATTATTGTTATATCGTCATCATCATCGTCGTCGTCGTCGTCGACGTCATCATCATCATCATCGTCATCATCGTCGTCGTCGTCATCATCATCGTCGTCATCATCATCTTCATCGTCATCGCCATCATCATTTTTTTCTTTTTCTTCATCATCATCATCTTCTTCGTCGTCATCGTCGTCTTCATCGTCTTCTTCTTCTTCTTCTTCTTCTTCTTCGTCGTCGTCGTCGTCGTCGTCGTCGTTGTCTTCTTCGTCTTCTTCATCTTCTTCTTCGTCTTCGTCTTCTTCATCTTCTACTTCGTCTTCTTCATCATCATCATTATCATCAGCAGCAGCAGTAGCTGCTTATCATCAACATCAATTTTCTTTTCCACTTCTTCCTTTACGTCCTCCTCTTCATCGTCACCAGCATCATCAACATTATTAGAGTCATTATCATCAATATTGCAATATATAATCCATAGTGGTCGCAGCTAGCAATAGTTGTAGCAGTTTTTTTGCCTTTCTCATGGCTTCTGGCAAATAGACATAGTTTATCTAGTTAGTGGTGTGATTGGTTCATGATTATAATGTATATTCATGATAGTTGTTTTTTTTCAGAACACGAAGGAAATGTATGAGTTATGACAGGGTGTTTTTTTTCAGACCACAAAGGAAATGTACGAGTTATTCCATACTTGGGCATGTTTATATGTACAATGCTGGTCTAACATCTCCCTTATAATAACAAAAGTTATGTACAAGTATTATATTGTATTGTTTTGTTTTCTTTTGTATTGTATTGTATTGTATTGTATTGTATACCACTCTAAGTCACGGCAGATTTCTCTGCGTGAAATTCGGGTTGCTCTCCCTGAAGAGAGCGCGTCGCCACAAGAGCAGCGCCAGCCTCCCCATTACTTTTCTTTTCTGGTCTGCATGTGCATTTGTTTCCCTATCAGAGAGGCTTTCTTCTATACAATATTGCCAGGGACAACTCTCTTGTTGCCGTGGGTTCTTTAATGTACGATAAATGCGTGTTGCACACGGGACCTCGGTGTATCGTCTCATCCGAAAGACTAGCCCCCAGACCACCATTCACGATCTTGTGAACGGGATGGGCGGGGGGGGGGGGGGGGGAGGGGGGAAGAAGTTTCGGGCACAAATGGGGATCAAACCACCACCACACACTTCGAGCTTGGACTTTCTAGGCAGGTGTGTTGCCTCTAGACCACCAATCCAGTCGCAATATACAAGTAAACTGTATATTGAAGGTTGCCGCAATCCGACTTCAGAGATACAGGCATGGTAGGTTCGTGTTACTGTATACTGTGTGAGTGCATTGCTATGGGCTTTATTTTATTTTATTATCATATATATATCCCTAAGGGCGGTGACTGGATGTAAAAAAAAAGCACGCGGGTGCTTATTCATTATCCTTGAAATAAGAGAATTTGTCATTGTCATCCAACCAATACCCTCCCCTCCCCCCAACCCACACCCCCACTCCCCCCTCTCTGCATTTCGTATCCCAGAGGATTTCCAGAAAAAAGTCTTCGTAACCTAAAGAAGCTACCCTTGGCTAGAGTGTGCTGAGTGTTGGTGTCAAGTGTCCTCCCTAGGAGTATCTGTGGCCCGAAATTAACCGTGATTGCTTCTCTCTCTCTCTCTCTCTCTCTCTCTCTCTCTCTCTCTCTCTCTCTCTCTCTCTCTCTCTCTCTCTCTCTCTGGGGACGCGATAGCCTAGTGGTTAGAACATTGCGCACGCAATCTGACGATCCGGGTTCGATTCCCGTTCAAGAGGATAATTATTTTCCCCTGGAGTTAACATCAGTGCCGACTCCACTCTCCCCAAAAGTCCTTCGGGTAAGACTATAAACCGAGGCCCCGTGTGCTAACGCACGCAGAACATGTTGCGCACACGTTCAATCCCGTTCCGCTTTTCGTAAGAGTAGGCCATTGTGTGCCGGTGGGAACAGATGACAGAATTTACAAAACCGCGCACACACGGGGACTCGATGTAAAAAAAGGCACATAAGTGCTTATTCCATTATCCTCGATATAAAAGAATAAAAAAAAAAATGTCTCTTGTCTCTGTCTCTATCTGTGTGTCTCTGTGTCTCTCTCTCCTCTCTCTTTCCTCTCTCTGTATCTATCTCTCTCCCTCTCCCTCCCTCCCTTTCTCTCTCTCTCTCCCTTCCCTCTCTCTCTCTCTCTCTCTCTCCTCTCTCTGTATCTCTCTCTCTCTCTCCTCTCCCTCCTCACCCCCCTCCTCTCTCTCTCTCTTCGGCTTTCTCTTTTCAGTCAGACTCTAAACTGCAATGAAGTTGACGATCTTCCAGGTCAGCTTCAAGTGCAGACCTGCCACAGCCTTCATTTCCCTTCGTGTGTTATATACGCATGCCAAAGATCAAAATATGCATGTTCAAAGATCCCCTAATTCATGTCAGCGTTTGGATGGGTTTCAGAAACACGAACATACCATGCAGGTATTCCTGAAGTCGGAATGCGGCAACCTTGACGGTGGGAGATAAATAATAATAATAATAATAATAATAATAATAAATGGAATTTATATAGCGCTGAATCTTGTAAAACACAAACAAATCGAAGCGCTTGAACTCAAATCATTTACACGCATGCAACTCTCCTTAAACATAATAAACAACAGATTTCAAATCCATGCGCGCACAAGCACACACACACACACACACACACACACACACACACACACACACACACACACACACACACACACACACACACACACACACACGCGCGCGCGCGCGCACACACACACACACTCGCGAACACACTTAGGAGGTGAAGGATGCTGTTGAAGATTAGGGACAGACGTATGAGGGGAAAAGTCTCAGGTAGGAAATAAGTGTGTTTTGAGGCTGGATTTGAAGGTATCAAGTGAAGGCTTTTGGCGAAGTGAAAGAGGGAGGTCATTCCAGGTGGATGGACTAGAAACAGAGAAAGAACAACGGCCAACAGTGGTTTGTTTGAATCTGGGTGTTCGAAAGCAAGAATGGTCGCATACACAAAATTTCACCAGTAGGGAACCTCGGTGCTCTAGCCGAGGAATGAAAAATTAAATCTGTGTGCATCGGGCATTCAAACAAAAGATGATGATCTAAGATCATTTTTAGGACATCAGCATGTTATATCATCAGTTAGTTTTTTGTGTAGTCCAAAAGTCTTGTGCATAACTTAGAGCATCATAATTTCTCTGTGACGTTAAGTACCTCATGTTAAAATATCGCTATTAGCCATAGGCTATGACAGTAGCTATAGTGGTGGTAGTAGTATAAGTAGTAGTAGTAGTAGTAGTAGTAGTAGTAGTAGTAGTAGTAGTAGTAGTAGTAGTAGTAGAAGTGGTCGTAGTAGTAGTAGTAGTAGTAGTCGTAGTAGTAGTGAAAATAGGAGAGTTTAGACTTTGTTTTGACTGATTTATTCCTTAGTAGTGTATGATTAGGGGACGGGATAGCTCAGTGGTCGGAGCACTCGCTTTCCCCCAGCCAAGTTAAGTAGCGTCGAGCGTGGTTACCACTTGGATGGGTGACCGTTTGCGCGCCTTGGCTTCAGTACAGTCCCCCAGTTCACCCAGCTGTAAATGGGTACCTGCCCTCTTTAGGGTCAGGGAAGGTAAAGCAGCGAGGGAGAGGAGATGGGCGCCGCCCTCAATATGCTGGCCCTAGAGAAGTAAGGTCTCTGACGTCTCGCTCCCCTACGACCTTATAGGTTATGGGACTCCTTTACCTTTTTTTTTTTTAGTGTATGATTGTAGTCTTCCTAGTCTTCCTGTTTGTCTTGTGCATTTTTCTGTCCGGTATAAAGCATGTTTTTGTTCCACTTAGGCATTTTCTTTCGTTCTGTTCTCTGTCTGTCTGTCTGTCTGCCTGTGTATTTATGTTTGTGTGTGTGTGTATTAGTGTGTGTGTGTGCGTGCATACGTGCGTGCGTGCGTGCGTGTTAGTGTGTGTGCGTGCGTGCGAGCGTGTGTGTTAGTGTGTGTGTGGTGTGTGTAGTGTGTGTGTGTGTGTGTGTGTGTGTGTGTGTGTGTGTGGTGTGTGTTTCTACGTGTCTGTCTACGTGTTTGTCTGCGTGTCTCTTTGCGAGTCTCTATTTCTTTCGTTCTCTTTCTTCTTCCATCTCTCTGTTTCTCTCTCTCTCTTTGTCTCTGTGCATCTGTCTGTCTGTTTGTCTCTGTCTGTCCGTCCGTTTGTCTCTGTCTGTCTGTCTGTCTCCCTGTCTGTTTTTCTGTCCGTCTCTCTGTCTCTCTGGTTGAATATAGTTATTAGAGATGCCTTTTCCTCTTTCGGATTTCATTATTTTTTGTTGCAAAAAGCACATTGCTTAAATTGTGTTCATACTGTGCTCCTTGCCAAAAAGACTGTATTGTTAATGGCAATAAATTACCATCAGTGTTTCAGTTTAGTGTCTTAATCTCTCTCTCTCTCTCTCTCTCTCTCTCTCTCTCTCTCTCTCTCTCTCTCTCTCTCTCTCTGTTTACTTGTTCTGCCTTCTTGCCATCAGAAGTGGTGAGGTTTGGATGGGGTGATGACTTTCTCCTCACTCATTGTCTGTCACTCACAGCCCATTAGGCCAACAACAACAACGCTCACAAGACTCTCTCAACGCCTTCCACTCTATTCATTATGTTTTTAATGGCCACATGCGTGCGTGCGTGCGTGCGCGCGCGCGCGCGCGCGCGTGTGTGTGTGTGTGTGTGTGTGTGTTCAATTTAAAGTAATGTCTTTTCATAAGCTGTAATATTAGTCGGGAGTAGGTGTGTGCGCGTGTGTGTGTGTATTGATGATGGTGATGGTTATTACGCTGACTACTGAGGATCTTGATGCTGCTGCTGCTGCTGCTGCTGCTGCTGTTGCTGCTGCTGTTGCTGCTTCTGGTGGTGGTGGTACTGCTGCTGCTGCTGTTGATGATGATGATGATGATGATGATGGTGATGGTGATAACAACAATACTTGATGCTGATATTTCTCTCTGTCTATCTCTGCCTCTGTATTTGTCTGTATGTCCCTCTCTCTCTTTCTTTTTCTGACTGTCTCTCACTCTTTTTTCTCTCTCTATAATTATGTCTCTCTGTCTGTCTCTTTCTATTTCTATCTCTATCTATCTCTGTCTGTCTGTCAGTCCGTCTGTCTGTCTCTGTCTCTGTTTGTCTGTGTGTCTCTCTCCACAATGTTCATTCTTCATCTTACGAAATGTTGTGAAGTGGTTAATTGTTATTCAATGAATATTCTTTTTTCGTATTGCCCTTATTTTGTGTTTACGTACGTCTGTGTTGATATAAAGCGATGCTCTAAGCACTTTCATCAAAAAGTATTTCCAGTGACTTTTGGACCGAGTTTGCGCAACTAAACGTTTCCATCCAGTTATGGACAAGAAAAGCACATAAGGACATCACACTGGGCCAACAAGAAAGTTAAAGACACTTGACTGTCAAGTGGAGGAGGACCGTCTACTCTGACTACCAGAACAGGCTATAAACGTCCCGTGTGCAGACATTGAAACCCCGAAAGGACAGCACACTGGGCCAACAGGAAAGACACTTGGCTATCATGTGAAGGAGGACCGTCTGCCCTGACTACCAGAACAGGCTATAATTGTCCTGTGTGCAGACATTGGTAAGGTGCAGGCACCAAGGTAGTTGACATGTACAGCCTTCAGTCCATCGACTGATGTCATCCCACAGCTTACTTTACTTTATTCTTTTATATCGAGGATAATGGAATAAGCACTTATGTACTTTTTACATCCAGGCCCCGTGTGTATGCGGTTTTATAAATTCTGTCATCTGGTCCCACTGGCACACAATGGCCTACTCTTCCGAAAAGCAGAACAGGATTTAACGTGTGCGCAAGATGTTCTGCGTGCGTTCGCAACACGGGGCCTCGGTTTATAGTCTCGTCCGAAGGACTTTCTACTTCAATGTGCCTTTCAGCCCATTTCCTACGACAGGAATAAGCAGTAACAACAATAACAGCAACAACAATAACAGCAACAACAATAACAACAAACAGATAGAATAAGCAGTAACAACAACGACAGCAACAACAATAACAATAACAACAGCAGCAGCAAGAACAGTAACAAACAGATAGAATCATTTCACTATGGGAAGAAAGACATTAGCAGTGGCATACGTTAGATTCTACGCATTCATTGTATGTTCTATAATTCGCCTGGCGGTTAAGAGCGTTTCTTTCGCACCAGGACAGCCCGGGTTCGAGCCCTGGTCCCAGCCACTACTGAGATGCTCATTCAGGGGGAATTTTCTCCCTGGAA
Source organism: Rapana venosa (assembly GCA_028751875.1). Lineage (NCBI taxonomy): Eukaryota > Metazoa > Mollusca > Gastropoda > Neogastropoda > Muricidae > Rapana > Rapana venosa. The sequence continues at coordinate 49,284,014 of CM054148.1, read as the reverse complement.
GTAACATCAGCACTGATTCCACTGGACGGGATAGCTCAGTGGTCGGAGCACTCGCTTTCCCCCAGCCAAGTTAAGCAGCGTCGAGCGTGGTTACCAGTTGGATGGGTGACCGTTTGCGCGCCTTGGCTTCAGTACAGTTCCCCCAGTTCCCCCAGCTGTAAATGGGTACCTGCCCTCTTTAGGGTCAGGGAAGGTAAAGCAGCGAGGGAGAGGGGATGGGCGCCGCCCTCAATATGCTGGCCCTAGAGAAGTGAGGTCTCTGACGCCTCACTCCCCTACGACCTTATAGGTTATGGGACTCCTTTACCTTTTTACCTTTACTGATTCCACTTCCCTGAAAGTCCTTTGATTGAGACTATGAACCAAGGTTCCGCGCAGAATATCATGTGCACTGGTTAAAACCTGTTCTGCTTTAAGAAGAGTAGGCCATTGTATGCCAGTGGGGAAGGAATGACAAAACTGACAAAACCGCATGTACACGGGACAGGATGTATAAAAGTACACGAGTGTTTTTTTTTTTCTATTATCCTCGAAATAAAAGAAGTTCCCCGTGGGGATGCCGAGGGTCTTTCAGTGTAAATAGCATCCCGGCCCTCTGGAAATTTTGTGTTAGGAATTCCCTCTTTTCTATCCCTCTCTCTGTTTCTGCCTTCTTCCTGTTCGTCCTGTCACCACATTCTTGTCTGTTTTATGCCTTCTTGGCCCATTCTCCTGCTATTTTCCCCCCAGAGAGATTTAAAAGATAACAATGCTCTCTCACACCGAAGTCGGATGCACAGGGCCTGACTTGCTAGACACTTAATCGCAGAGCAACGCATTTTCACACATATGACAGACAACAAGAGCTGATGTCTGAGCGTTCAGCAACGACGACGGCGAAGAAGAATATATCAAACAATGACATGGGTGAGAAAACAAAATTCCGGTAAAATGAGAATACACCCAAACTACCCAGCTGCTATGCAGAGAAGAACCGAAAAGCAAACCAAACGAACGAACAAACGAAAGAAAGAAAGACACAAAAAAGAAAGAAACAAACAAACAAAGAAAGCAAAATGCTGGCTGTTTAAAGCAATCTCGTGTTACTTGACACATCGGATCTGCTGGAAACCAAGTTTAAGCTGATAAACATCTGCCTCTACGGAATAATTTTGTCTGGGCTGGTGTGTGTGTGTGTGTGCGTGCGTGCGTGCGTGTGTGTGTGTGTGTGTGTGTGTGTGTGTGTTGCTTTTTGTTTATATCACTTTCCGTCACGCAAGATTTCGTTCTCTGCCTAACCACCCATGCTGTTGTTTCTGCGTAGAGAGCGTCACACCACTGAACCACCACCTCCTTTCTTGTTTGTCTGTCCTTTCCAAGAATATCGGTTTTCGATGCAAGTTTTCGTTTTGCTTTGTTTTTGTTTGGTTGGTTAGCTGGTTGGTTGGCTGGATGGTTGGTTGTTTTTTTAATTTTTATTACTGTGCTGGATTCACCTAGAACATCTCTCTTGTTGCTGAATGCTCTTTAACGTAAGCTAAATATGCTGTATACAGAACTTCGGTTTATCGTCTGATTTGAACAGTTAGCCTACAGACAAAAGTGTATGGTTGGGGATGGGAAGAAAAAGTCCGGTGCTACACAAGATCAGAATGGAATCCACGACCTTTCAGTGTTCAAAAGCGTGCATTACCCGCTGGGCCAAAGATGTAGATGTTGTGACCACTTTGGGGTTTTGTTTCTCTGCTTTGACATTTTCAAAACAATGTTATTTGTAGTTTCAGAGTACAATGACCACTGACATCTTTCGAAACTCTCACTCACATGCACACCCACCCACAATACCCACACACGAGGTATAAACAAGTCCTGATACACTCACCCATGAAAAACACCACCGTCGGTTTTTGTTTTGGGTTTGTTAGGGGTGGGGTGTTTTCTTTCCCCAGAAAGGGGTTCTATCTCGTGGACCAATCCATAATTATACTCTGTGCCGCTCAGCCAAACCCTCCACTGTGCAGATGCCTCGCCAAAGTTTTATTATCAACTGTTGCGGTGGTAAAGTCTTGGGTACATGCTGAGTGTTTTCCTGTTTCAGCGATCCCATTACACATGGAGCTGAATGGCAAGATCTTCAGTTTACAATTTGTTTTCAAATGCCCGATTCAAACAGACACAAAATGTTGTGTACTGCTGGGTGTGTACATAATCCAACTGAGCAGTTGTAATTTATTTTTTATCGACAGAGGTCCGTGGAGGTTCAAACTTTTAAAAAATTCTTGTATATCGAGGATAATGGAATTAAGCACTTATGTGCTTTTTTACATCCAGTCTCTGTGTGTATGCGGTTTTGTGAATTCTATCATCTGTTCCCACCGGCACACAATGGCCTACTCTTACGAAAAGCGGAACAGGATCTAACGTGTGCGCAAGATGTTCTGCGTGCGTTCGCACACGGGACCTCCGTTTATAGTCTCATCCGAAGGACTTTTAGGAAGAATGGAGTCTGCACTGATGTTAACTCCAGGGGAAAATATCCCCTTGAACGGGAATCGAACCCGGGTCGTCAGATTGCAAGCGCAATGTTCTAACCACTAGGCTATCCCTTTATCTCGGAATGATCAGGAGAAGAAGGCATGATCTTAACCACGCGGCTACCAAGCCCGCTAGTTGGGCAAACTCTGGCAGACACTTCAAGGCAGAATTCTGCCACATCATCTCCATCACCATCACCGTCATCGTCATCATCATCGTCATCATCATCGTCGTCGTCGTCACCATTGCCTTTGTTATCGTAGTCAAACTCATCGCCACCACCGATTATCGTCTGTTGTTGTCATCATCATAACTGTCATCCTCATCACCACGGTCTTCATCTTCGTCGTCGTCGACCATCGTCGTAATCACCATAGCACTGATGATTATCATCATCATCGTCGTCATCGTCATCATCATCATCACTGTCCTCATGAGTGCTCTCCACATCACAGTCATTGACTTAAAACCCACGTCAGGCTAGGATTATACTGTCCACTGCCAATGCTTTTCTAAGCGTGTGGAGTGTCTGGAAACACTGACGATTATACTCAACCCCCCCCCCCCCCCTTCCCTCCTTTTCCCTTCTTTCTCCAATCTGTTTATGACTAAGCCCAGCTGGGTGCTTTGCCTGACTAAAGTGGCCACTCCAATCTCCTTCAGACCAATAGCCCTTGTCTTGTAGTGTCACTCTGAGCACCCCTCTCTGTCCCTCTCTCTCTCTCACACTCACTATGTACCTGGTTTACTCCGTGCTGTTTTAATAAAGCTTCTCCTTACCTACAAGCAGAGGAAGACAGGATGTCAATGGACAGATGATGTAAAACAACAACAACAACAACCCAAAAACAACAGCAATAATAAAATCTGGACTGGCAGTAAGAGGCAGCTGAGTATATTCAGATTCAGATTCAGAATATTTTATTGCCAGTTAAGTCAAGTAGACTATGTATGTATGTGAATGGTCCAAAAACAGAATGATGGACTTGGAGATCTGTCCATGGCATTTGTTCCCCTCTTGTCTTTCCGTTATCTGTCCTTTTTATACTTGTGTATGAAGGAAGGTGGCAGGATGGTTAAGACGTTTGCCTGCCAACAAGTAAACCGTGAGGTTCTGGGTTCGATTCCCAGCCTCGCCCTTTCTTCCCAGTTTGACAAAAATATCGAACTGAATATCAAAGTCCTTCGGATGAGACTATAAACCAAGGCCCCATGTGCGAACGCATGCAGAACATCTTGCGCATACTTTAAATCCTGTTCCGCTTTTCGAAAGAGTAGGCCCCTGTGTGCCGGTGGGAACAGATGACAAAATTTACACACCGCACACACACGGGGCTGGATGTAAAAAAGCCCATGAGTGCTTATTCCATTATCATCGATAAAAAAAGTCATCTGAGCGCTTTGATTTGTAGGTTTACAAGATTCAGCGCTATATAAATTCCATACATTATTATTATTATTGTGTGTCCCTTAAATGTCTAGTGTTTGTCCCTTGTCTGTTTTTCTCGTGTCTGTTCCTTGTCTGTCTCTTGTCTGTCCCCTGTCTCTTTCTGTTCCTTGTCTGTCTCTTTCTGTCCCCTGTCTGTCTCTTTCTGTCCCCTGTCTGTCTCTTGTCTGTCCCTGTCTGTCCCCTGTCTCTTTCTGTTCCTTGTCTGTCTCTTTCTGTCCCCTGTCTGTCTCTTTCTGTCCCCTGTCTGTCTCTTGTCTGTCCCCTGTCTGTCCCCTGTCTCTTTCTGTCCCCTGTCTGTCTCTTGTCTGTCCCCTGTCTGTCTCTTGTCTGTCCCCTGTCTGTCTCTTGTCTGTTCCCTGTCTGTCTCTTGTCTGTCCCCTGTCTGTCCCCTGTCTCTTTCTGTTCCTTGTCTGTCTCTTTCTGTTCCTTGTCTGTCTCTTGTCTGTCCCCTGTCTGTCTCTTGTCTGTCACCTATCTGTCTCTTGTCTGTCCCCGATCTGTCTCTTGTCTGTCCTCTGTCTGTCTCTTGTCTGTCCCCTGTCTGTCTCTTGTCTGTCCCCTGTCTGTTTCTAGTCTGTCCCCTGTCTGTCTCTTGTCTCTTGTCTGTCCCCTGTCTGTCTCTTGTCTGTCCCCTGTCTGTCTCTTGTCTGTCCCCTGTCTGTCTCTTGTCTGTCCCCTGTCTGTCTCTTGTCTGTCCCCGATCTGTCTCTTGTCTGTCCTCTGTCTGTCTCTTGTCTGTCCCCTGTCTGTTTCTTGTCTGTCCCCTGTCTGTTTCTTGTCTGTCCCCTGTCTGTCTCTTGTCTGTTCCCTATCTGTCTCTTGTCTGTCCTCTGTCTGTCTCTTGTCTGTCCCCTGTCTGTCTCTTGCCTGTCCCCTGTCTGTTTCTTGTCTGCCCCTGTCTGTCTCTTGTCTCTTGTCTGTCCCCTGTCTGTCTCTTGTCTGTCCCCTGTCTGTTTCTTGTCTGCCCCCTGTCTGTCTCTTGTCTGTCCCCTGTCTGTCTCTTGTCTGTTCCCTATCTGTCTCTTGTCTGTCCCCTGTCTGTCTCTTGTCTGTCCCCTGTCTCTCTCTTGTCTGTCCCCCGTCTGTCTCTTGTCTGTCCCCTGTCTGTCTCGTGTCTGTTCCTTGTCTGTCTCTTGTCTTTCCCTTGTCTGTCTCGTGTCTTTCCCCTGTCTGTCTCTTGTCTGTCCCCCGTCTGTCTCTTGTCTGTCCCCTGTCTGTCTCTTGTCTGTCCCCTGTCTGTCTCTTCTCTGTCCCTGTCTGTCTCTTGTCTGTCCCCTGTCTGTCTCTTGTCTGTCCTCTGTCTGTCTCTTGTCTGTCCTCTGTCTGTCTCTTGTCTGTCCCCGATCTGTCTCTTGTCTGTCCTCTGTCTATCTCTTGTCTGTCTCCTGTCTGTCTCTTGTCTGTCCCCTATCTGTCTCTTGTCTGTCCCATGTCTGTCTCTTGTCTGTCCCCTATCTGTCTCTTGTCTGTCCCCTGTCTGTTTCTTGTCTGTCCCTATCTGTCTCTTGTCTGTCCCCTGTCTGTCTCTTGTCTGTCCCCTATCTGTCTCTTGTCTGTCCCCTGTCTGTTTCTTGTCTGTCCCCTGTCTGTTTCTTGTCTGTCCCTATCTGTCTCTTGTCTGTCCCCTGTCTGTCTCGTGTCTTTCCCATGTCTGTCTCGTGTCTTTTCCGTGTCTGTCTCTTGTCTTTCCCTCGACTGTTTCCTGTCTTTCCCCTGTCGGTCTCGTGTCTTTCCCCTGTCTGTCTCTTGTCTTTCCCCTGTCTGGTATCGGTCTGTTTTCTGTTGTCGGTCTGTCTGTTGTCTGTACATTGTCTGTTGTCTGTACATTGTCTGTCTGTTGTCTGTACATTGTCTGTCTGCTGTCTGTACATTGTCTGTCTGTTGTCTGTACATTGTCTGTCCATTGTCTGTCCGTTCTGTCCATTGTCTGTCCCTCAGCAGAGGTGGGACATGACAGCAGCGTGTCTTTACCTGAAATTGTCTTGGCTTTCTTCACATCGATCCTCTTGACAGGCAGGCCTTGATCCCTAATCAATACTGCTGATCTGACACGCACACATACACACCACACACCACAGACACACATTTACACACGCACACATACACACACTTACTTACACACTTACACACACTCACTTTCACACACAATTACACACACACACTTACACACACATTTACACACTTACACACACATACTTACACACACACAAACACACGCAAACACACACACACACACCACGCACACGCACACATATACACACATACATACACACATATGCTCGAACTCTCTCTCTCACATGCACTCTCTCTCGCTCTCTCTCTCTTTCACACACACACATGCACACACACATGCCCACACACATGCACACACACATGCACACACACACACTCTCTCTCTCTCTTGCACACACACATACTCTCTCACACACACATACACACAACACACACACATACACACATGCACACACACATGCACACACATACTCTCTCTCTCTCTCTCTCTCTCTCTTGCACACACACATACTCTCTCACACACATACACACACATACAACACAATCATACACACACATGCACACACACACACTCTCTCTCTCTCACACACATACACTCTCTCTCACGCACACACACACACACATACACACTCTCTCTCACGCACACACATACACGCACACACAAACACAACACACACACACACATTTTTTGTTTCGTTCTCTCCTGTGGTCCAGTAGTCTAGTGCTAAAGGTGGTCAGGGCAAGGCAGGGCAGGGAGGGCAGGGAAGGCAGGGCAAAGCAGGGCAGAGTAGCTAGCGCAGCTGAGGAGGAATCGTGACTGATCAATACCTGCATAGATAAAGTCACACAACAGAGGAGAAGGGAGAACAGCAGAAGGAAGGGTTGGAGGGAGGGGGGGGGGTGGTGGTGGTGGTGGAAGATGGGGGGATGCGAGAGGGAGAGGGAAGAGACACTTGGGTTGGAGAGAATGAGGGAGAGAGAGATAGGAGAGATTTATTTATTTATTCATTTATTTATTTATTTTATTCTTTTATATCGAGAATAATGGAAAAAAACCACTTATGTGCTTTTTACATCCAGTCCCCGTGTGTATGCGTTTTTGTACATTCTGTCATCTGTTTCCACCGGCACACAATGGCCTACTCTTCCGAAAAGCGGAACAGGATTTAACGTATGCGCAAGATGTTCTGCATGCGTTCGAACACGGGGCCTGTTTGTGTGTGTGTGTGTAAGTATGTGTGTGTAAGTGTGTGTGTGTTAAGAGAGAGAGAGAGAGAGAGAGAGAGAGAGAGAGAGAGAGAGAGGGAGGGAGAGAGAGAGAGAGAGAGAGAGAGAGAGAGAGAGAGAGAGAGAGAGAGAGAGAGAGAGAGAGAGAGAGAGAGAGAGAGAGAGAGAGAGAGAGAGAGAGAGAGAGAGAGAATCTTCTTTTCTCTTTCAGTTTTTACACCGTCAGATGTGTTTTGGGACAAATAAAGGTAAGTCCTTTCCAGCTCCTCTCATGGGCCGTACAACTAAGTTTGTAGGTCAGAGGGAGGGGGAGGGGGGATAAAGGAAAAATGAGAGAGACAGATAGACAGGCAGAAATACAGAGCCAAAGAGAGAGAGAGAGAGAGAGAGAGAGAGAGAGAGAGAGAGAGAGAGAGAGAGAGAGAGAGAGAGAGAGGGAGAGAGGGAGAGAGAGAGAGAGAGAGAGAGAGAGAGAGAGAGAGAGAGAGAGAGAGAGAGAGAGAGAGAGAGAGACAGACAGATAGACAGACAGACAGACAGAAAGAGTGAGTGTGTGTGAGTGGGTGTGTGTGTGTGTGTGTGTGTGTGTGTGTGTGTGTGTGTGTGTGTGTGTGTGTGTGTGTGTGTGTGTGTGTGTGTGTGTGTGTTGTCGTTGACTTCAATTTTACGTCTGTTCACTTTTAGTGATATTAGACGATAATAGACGGTAGGTGTGTGTGTGTGTGTGTGTGTGTGTGTGTGTGTGTGTGTGTGTGTGTGTGTGTGTGTGCGCGTGTGTGTGTGTGTGTGTGTGTCTGTGTGTGTGTGTGTGTGTGCGTGTGTGTGTGTGTGTGTGTGTGTGTGTGTAGCTGTAGAGCCAGACTGTTTTGCTTGGAGAACCCCCATCACGCAGTAGTATCTATTATATAAAAGAGCATGTCAATACTGTGATCAATATGTCAACAAAACTGTTTTAGAAAAAGGAAGCAACAACGACAGAGACAAAGAGAGAGAGCGAGAGAGAGAGAGAGAGAGAGAGAGAGAGAGAGAGAGAGAGAGACAGACAGACAGACAGACAGACAGACAGACAGACAGAGAGATAGGCAGGCAGGCATAGACAGATAGATAGATAGATAGGTAGGTAGATAGATAGATAGATAGGTAGATAGATAGATAGATAGATAGAGAAAGATAGATAGATAGATAGATAGATAGATAGGTAGACGACGTACAGGCAGACAAATAGACCAATCGATCGATAGACAGACAGACAGACAGATAGGTAGGTAGGTAGATAGGTTGATAGATAGATAGATAATAAATACAGAGATAGAGAGACAGACGGACAGGCAGGCAGACAAACAGCCAGACAGACAGAGGAGACGACAGCAAATGTTAGTGAGTAACTTGAAGACGTGGAGACCCTAGCGGTGATAAAAGCGGATTCATGACAGAAAACTGATCGTCATTTCATGGTCACTATAAAGCTGCCTGGCAAATACCACGAAATAAACCGACACCTCCTAGCACAACAAACATTACAATGCAGATCAACAACAACAACAAAAACAACACAAACTTTAAAACAATAATAGTGCACCTTGAGAAAAAAGTCGTCCCCCTAGTACTCTAATGTTTGTCCGTCATGTTTGACGATGACGATGTTTAACAGAGAAGGCAGCTGCTGTTTAGGAAATTGGGCAGAAATTTGATTATAGTGGAGGTACCTTGCCCACAGTACATCCCCACTCTCTCGGCCAAGAGGGCATAAGGACAGTCAGCGTTGGAGATGTTCTCCCAAAGGCCAACCATCCCCCAGGGCTGCAGCACATAAGGACTGTGCGAGTCAAGCCTCCTAGTCAGAGAGTCATAGTCGATCACTACAGACTAAGCTGTACAGTGGAATTCCATGAGTGGGAAAGCCACTGGTCATACAGCCTCTCACTTTGCCGTTGTCCCCAGTGTCAATGGTTGAATCAAGAATTGTGATGAAAGCCCAGGCGCTGAAGGCAGCGTTCTTATAAAGAGTTTCCGCAAATTTCATCCTTCCTACAACATCAAACCCTTTGTGATGTAAACTGCTTCATCGTCGTCGAACGCTCAGACACTAACTGTTGCTGTCCGTCATACCACTGACCAAAACTGCGTTGCACTCCAGTTCAGTAGCCTGGCAAGTCAGGCCAAACATACCTGACTTCGGCGTGGGAGAAAATTGTTATCTTCGAAGGTTTTTTTCTGGAATAAAAAGCAGGAAACTAGACCAGGAAAGCAAAAAAGTAGACATAAAGGAGGTGACCAAACAACAAAAGGAAGAAGACATTAACAAAAGAGAGGGATAGAAAAGAAGGAAATGCTAGGACATAATTCCCTGATTGTGAGGATGCTGGTGATACTGACAGGCCCCCAGCATCCCAACAGGGAAACTGATGTGAGTAGATCCAAAGAAAAGACTCAAAGGAAGATATCAGCCTTGGAGCATGTGACCATACACACAGCAGCCAGAACACCGTTGATTCTCACCCCCTGAGTTTATTGAGTTATTCCGAACAGTTCAAACATTCAAATTATTCCGCCATTCTTTTCCATCTCAACATCACAAAACCTGTCAGAAAGAAGAAATATGTTACTCGTCGCAATCTCAAGGCCTTAGACATTCATACCTTCTCTTCACAAGCTTCCGAACGTTTTTCACAAACCTCTGACCACACTGACCTCTCTGATCACTATAACACTATTCTCCGCCAACTGCTTGATGAGCATGCACCTCCTACTGATCATCTCCTCCCTGACAGACCCTGTGCGCCATGGTATACCCAAGACATCTTGATAGCGAAGCGCAAACGCCGGCAACTAGAACGGCAGTGGCGGAAGTCAAAAACCGAAATCAACAAACAGCTTTTCCGAAAACAAATAAACAAAGTCAAACTCTTAATCCAGTCAGCAAAGACAGACTACTACTCTTCCCAAGTTCTCTGTGCTACATCCATAAAATCTCTTTTTTCCCTCACCTCAAATCTCCTTGGATCTGCAAAAACAACTCCTCTTCCTAACACCCACAGCCTGTCTGAACTTCCATCCATATTTTCTGCCTTCTTTTCAGACAAAGTTCGAAACATACGCTCCAGACTGGATCAGACTCAATTCCAGCCTGCGCCTCCTGATGCCCAGTTCACTGGCACTCCTCTCTTTTCCTTCCATCCCACAAGTGAAAAAGAAATCATGACAATTCTGAAGGAAATGACTATAAAATCATGCGACCTTGATCCCATACCTGCTCCTGTTTTCTCACAATGCCTTCCACAACTTGTGCCTATTATCACTAAAATAGTAAACTCATCTCTTCAGTCAGGAAA